>OU898279.1:29467335-30067335 GCA_918026665.1 Diabrotica balteata | reverse complement strand
TAATAACATACATTAACAATTTATGATGTGTGATGCTGTTGATGAAGCTATGTGAACCTAGTTGCATCAGGAATGTTGAAGAGGTACACCAATTGGTGGCCCAATTTTGGCTATCCACTGGAAGATTAAGAATGGATTCAAATTGTAATGGCCCTTACATGATCATTAATAATGACATTATCAGTAATAACATTACTTGCAAAATTCACATCATTCCATATTATCATTACACTTCAATCCTACACAATCATTTTTACTGTTATTACTTTCCTTCAATATATTTGTCCTCTTTGTATTAACAAGTCATATATAATAAAATGGATCCACCAAGAACCACTTGTGTTGCTATAATTATGACATTAGCTACAAAAAGGTGAGTAAAACGTAAACAATGGATGAAGAAGTGGTTGAAAAAATGACTTGTTAATAGCAACTCTAGTCCTTGCAGATACTTCACCTAAAGACTAGCAACCCCAGACGTTGCCATGTGATAATTCCTTTTATAACTTAAACATACTAGTTTTTAAATATCAAAGATGTAAGTTAAAATAACTACATTTGCCTGAAATGGATGAAAATGCTCAAGAGCACATAGTCAAAGCCCACCGATGAAGAAATTCAGAAGAGCCAGTTCAAAATTGACAATCACAAGTACAGAGCCCCTGGTTTAGACAATCTTTCTGTCGAACTCTTTAAAAATGATGGTGACACCCTTTTTAAAGAGGCCTTTTTAAACACATGCATAAATTAGTAACCCAAATCTGGCAACGGAAGGAAACACCTGCAGACTGGAAATTAGGTGTAATGCACCCTCTTCACAAAAAGGGAGATATGTGGGGTGTGATAATTATAGAGGCATCACCCTACTTAATGTGGCATATAAAGTATTGTCCAACATATTGTACAGAAGATTGATCCCCTATGCTGAACAAATAGTTGCGAACTACCAGTGCGGTTTCCGCCCCAATAAATCAACAACGGATCAAATCTTCATAGTCAGGCAGATTCTTGAGAAAAAGCTTGAGTTCGTACAAGACACCCACCACATATTTTTGGATTTCAAAGCCGCATATAACTCAGTGAACAGACAAAAACTTCTACAGGCCATGGAGGAATTTCAAATGCCGATTCATCTTGTTCAACTAACGGAACTTACACTCACAGACGTAGAGAGTGTAAGCAGAATCCAAAACGACTTTTCAAGACTCTTCCATTGTAAAAATGGACTGAGACACGGAGATGGACTGTTGTTTCTCTTATTTAACCTTGCACTAGAAAAAGTAATTCGAGAGTGTGATATTAATATAAATGACACCATCTTTAATAAATCTGTACAAGTGCTCTGATATGCAGATGATGTAAACATTATTGCTGGGTCCACAGAATCTCTGATTGAAGCATTTCTATCATTAAGGTCTGCACTGGGAATGGGATTAAAAATAAACGCACAGAAAACCAAGTATATGTATTGTACTAGATCAAGCAACCAGATACGTAGACTATTAATTGATGATCTGGAACTGGAAGGTGTGGACACCTTCGTCTACCTAGGCTCGCTGCTGACCAAAGACAAGAAAGCGAAGAAATTAAAAGAAGAATAGTGCTTGCCAAAGTGCTATTATGGCTTGAGGAAACAAATGGCCCCAAAACTACCCAGAAAAATTAAAGTTACCATATAGAAAACACTAGTAAGGCCAGTGTTAACTTACAGGTCAGAAAAGTGGTCACTTTACACAGAACGACCAAGAATTGCCTAAAAGTTTCGAGAGAAAAACTCTAAGGAAAATATATGGAGGAGTCCAAGAACAGGGTTTGTGGCATAGGCTTTGAGTTATACAGAATGTTTGAGGAACCTGACAATGTAAAATGTATTAAATTAGCACAACTTCAATGTGTAGGACATGTAATTGCGAGATGAAGATGCAATGATCAGAAAAATTTTTGACAGAAGAGGACCAGTAAGAAGATGACCAAGAGGAAGACCAAAACTTAGGTATCAAGATAACATAGAGGATGATCTAAAATCCATCGGAATTAAAGCATGGAGAAGAGTTGCCAGAGACAGGGGCGAATGGAAGATTGTTCTGAAGAAGGCTTTGGCCCATAACGAGCTGTAATGCCACTGACGATGATGATGATGATAACTACATTTACTTAAAGGGTTTTTACAGAAAAAAATTTGTGGCTTCAAACATGTAAATCCAGATAGCACTGATCATGAATTAGTTATTTCGAAAATGTTTGGTGATGTAGTCTGATAGGGTTTTTATATCAATATACCTTTTATAAGGGAATTTTTTAAATAAAAAAAATTGTGATACATATACTGCATGAAGTAATGCAGGATAGAAAGATTATTGGTATTTCCAATAGCTAACAGTTACCTGGTAACTATACTTCCAGGATGGTGATGATGTTTACAAAGATAAATTGGAAATATGTATATAAAATAAGCAGTCTAATTATTATTAATCACTTACTGTACTTTCATCAAATCTTGGAATATAATTTTCAATGCCTTCTTTTAAATATTCACCCCAATTAATTTCTTCCTGTTCTGGTTCTACTTTCACTTCAAATTTTTCTGGATTTTCTAAAAACTTTACAGTAGGTTTCTCAGACATACAAAGCAAAAACTTAACAACATTAAGTTGAGCTGTTAGCTGTGCCTTGGACACATGCTGTGTGATATATTCATTATAAGATTCAAGTAAAGCTTTTGATTGGGCAAAGAAACCATGAAAATTGTATTTTTCTGCCATTCCTTCAATACTCCTATCAACTTCAGTTTTATTAAGAAAATACATTGTATCAGATTTCCTAAGCTTTTCGTGAAAGTATTTTTGTACCACATTAAAAGCTTCTGAATTGTCCTAAAATAATATATCTATTAAAGCAACACATATTGAGCTAATTCTGGACTACCATTGATACCCATTTTATTAAGTGGTAGTATACAATTTAATTAGAGAGACAATAAAACTTAATAAATATTTTTATATGGGATTAAGCTATATTTGATTGTAATGAGAATTACATTTTATATATTTGCTTTGACCTTTCGATTTCCACTCAGGATTTTGTTTTTAAAAATTCTGAAATAAAAATAATGAAGGATCTTAACCTGTAAATGTTTTTGAATTAATGAATTATAAACATTTAGGTTTATAATTTATAAACCTACATGGTTCAATCATTAATAATTTTAAATAAATCTAAATGTCAAAGCAAATAGGTATGCTGTATGATTCGCATTAAACTCAATTGTGGTTCAACCCAAATATGAGTGTTCATATTTATTTTAGATATCAGATCTGTACAGCAAGTCTTTAGTGTTTTGAAAATTTCATGATTAATAATAATCAAAGACGATCACAGATCATAGTTCATAAACATGCATTCTGTATTATTTATGCTACTATTTATGCAGTGGGACAGTAATTTTTGAAACGAATTGTTCTCTGAAATAAAAAATGATTAATTTGAAAAAAAAATAGAAAATATCTAAAAGAGCTGAAACTGTCTTAAATAAAATTTAGCTAAACCAAATATATATGGACATCAATTGTCGTTCTCGTTCAATTTAAAATTGGATTAAAATGATATGTACATTTTTGCTACAATTAATGTTAAGGGATTTAGTAGTCACAGGTAGAAATGTAACATTGTAAAAATAATGTAAGTAAGAATATTTTACCTCAAATCCAGTTACTTGAATTATTAGGTCCTTAACTCCGTCTGCAATTTCTCGACTGAGATGCCGGGCCATTTTTTAATGTTTTTATTTTGAAAAAATAATATTTCTTCCTAAAGAATTTAACAGTTTTTAGTTTTTATTTTGTTTAAATTGACGTTGACAGATTATCACACATTTGAACTACAACTAACCAACTTGACATCACGACAACCTGCATTACATATAATATTTGAACTAACGAGAAATGTAACTACTGATGACCATTTTTTGTTTAACAATTTTTGTAAATTAAAATAAATGATATTAAATTTTTACTACAATGAAGCTTACAATTATTCCCATTATCCTGCATGCCGTTAATTTATGTTAATTACGGTAAAGTAATGTTTTTTTCTGCAAAGCACATACACAAAATACAAACATAGAACATCACAGTCCGTGGCTAAATGAAATATCAATAATAGTCATGTTGTTAGAGCGCAGGACTACCAAACAGAGCAAGACAAAGGACATGGAACTCTGTGAGGTGTAGAAATAATTGCTCATGCTATCATAATTTTATTGAAATTTATATGATTTTTAAAGACATATTCTTTTCTTTGATTATTATTATTTTTTAAATTATAACTCGTGCAAATCCTTGTTTTTATAATGTAAAAATATTTAATAATCTTCAGTTTTTTTCAACTCTCCATTTTTTAAAACCGCAAAATTAGTTTCGAAACACAATTCAGATTTCCGCTTTAATCTGTGCTTTCTAAAAATTGCAAAGCAAAACAGACGTTGATGAAGGTGTTAAAATATACTGTGCTGTTCTGATGAGACCTATTAGGTCGAAATACGTATCAACAGATACAAAGGCGCTGTTTGCGTGAAATCAAATATTTTGCGGTCTTTTTCACTTTCTCCGTTTTTTGTCAAAATTATATAGGTACATACCTTCACAACTTTTTTTAATTAAAAACTGTGACGACACTAAGTTATACGACATCCAGCTTATTAACAGGCTCTCGTCGGACTTTAAGTTACTGAAACCAGTGAACTACGAATACTGTGTTCAGTGTTTTAGCAGAGAACTACGAACACTGTGTTCATCATTGAATTTATTTACGAAGTTCAAAAATATTTAAATTTATGTTTTAATCTTTTTTAAGTGCTAGTGATGTTATCCAATCAAGCGGTAAAAATAAAACACAATTCATTGACATAACCACATTGTTATTGTCTTTTTTTGCTAGCTTAACTTTACCGTCAACCAATCACTTGGTAGTTTAAAGGCGCGTTCACATATATTCTTCTTGCTACATTCTTCCCCTTTGGATCACAGAACCCACCCGGATGTGATATAAATAAAACAAGCAAAAATAATTTACAGGTACAAAAAGTAGCGTTTTGGATAGGGCACTTACTAAGAAGGACACACTTCCGAAACTGGTGTATAAGACTCAGTATTATTAGTCTTCAGAACATCTGGATTCACAGTGGGCGTTGTAGTAGTTTGGTAGAGTGAATTTGGAATTGGTAATGAGTTCAGACTCTCGACTACAGATGGAATCTGTTTAGGACGTCCGCGACCTCGAATGAGATGCTTCGCTCTTGAAAAAGGCTCATCAGGATAAGTAGCAATATATCTGACTAAAGGAGATACATGGTAAGTACCTAAAGGCACAGATGGAGTATCTAGATTTACGATTTCATACGTAAATCCATATGGCTTCCTAGCATCGGCCTGACACAGTATCGGGAAGTGAGTCAATAGTTGTTCCATTTGGTGTAGGAGTTACTTTCTTGGGAAGATCCTCATTCCCAAGTAGATCTATTGTGAGTAAAATGGCTTGAGGGTCTAGATATTTTTCCAAGATGTGACACAAATCTTCGGAAGCAAAAGGTTTGTAGACAGTTAACTCAGAACCTGTTTTACATTTTAAGGAGCATACATGCCCTTAATTGCAACTATTTTATCTGGGTAGAGGGTAAAACCATCCTAATTAGCAATGTGTCCAAGATATTTTACCTTATCGGTGATGAAATCACATTAAGCACGATTAACGTAAACTTAAAAAAACCTGATCCAAATCCTTAAGATGGCTTTCAAAAGTAGGACACATTATAAGGTCATCCAAATAAGCAATCATAGAAGTATGTGACAAGCCTGATTTAAAACGTTAAATAAACCGTTGAAATGTAGCTGGTGGCGTCATTAACCCAAAAGGCATAGCATTATACCCATATGTACCAAAAAGAATGAAAAACGATGTTTTATCCCTATTTTCCTTATTTACTGATATCTGGTGATATCCACTTTTTAAATCTTATCTGATAATGAACAGTAAATGAAAGTAGAATTCAGGAAATCATCAAATCGAAGTAAAGGCTATTGAACAGAAAGTATAATATTGTTTAAACGCCTATAATCAACACAAAGTCTCAGATTTCCACCAGGATCTGGAACTAACACTACTGGGAATACATATGAGAACTCACATTCTTTAATTATTTCATCTTCTATAATTTAATCTCGTAAAGAACGCAGAATTTCCCTAAGGAGGCGCAAAATGACAAGGAAATTGGATTATCATCTGTTCACTGACTACCATGTTCAGAATAAGGGGTTTGTTCTTTACTCTTTTTAAAAACTGTAGAATATGTTTGAATTAAATGTTCCAATTAAAGTATTTTATTGGGATTTAAATTTTTACCATTATTATAGGCTTAAGCTGTAGTTCTGTCTTAGAAATTGTACATGAGGTATATTTGATATGCTTCTTAAAAACATCAAAAATTTGCAAAGGATCATCCTCAAAGAACCACTGCTATTTAGGTATTTTTAACACCATTTAAATATCTGAAATGATATCTATACCAAAGATTGTTTTACTATTTTCATGCTCAGGTATTGCAAGAAAAGTATTGGTAATTTTCCTTTCTCGTAGTTCTACACTAGCTTTAGAAATAGTTGTGGCACTTATAAATGTTTCGACATCTTCATTTTATTGCCAGAAAAATCATTCATCAAAAGCATTGTATCATGCTAGGTATTTTACTTATTATAATTTATCATCATAGGAGGACATGGAATAGCAGACTCGTCGTATTGTAGCATTAAAGATTCAGAAAGATGCAGAATTCACTATGGTAAAAGCAGCTTTAGTATTCTGAGTTAAATTGTGAAATTTCTTTGAACTTAGAAGCACTTCTTAGTTGTTACTTTTTTCTGTAAATTACTTTTATGCACTTAAATTCACCAAACAACAATCTCACAAAGTTTCGAGATTTCTTTTCCTTCGTACAAAAGGTACTGATTCTTGTGTTGAGAAGGTCCGACATTGGGCAGCCAGTTGTAAGACTATGAGAAATATACTTAAAAACAGATGATGGGAAATAAACTGTTGATAGTGTATATAGATAGTTGTATATATATATATATATATATATATATATATATATATATATATATATATATATATACATATATATATATATATATATATATATATATATATATATATATATATATATATATATATATATACATTATAAGTGTTTTATACAACAGCTACTTTTCAGCATTTTAATTATCTTCCAAATAAGTTTGTATTCTATACATGTCAGTCTTATCAACTATTCCTGAATAGCAGAACGCCAATTTGTGGTAATTATTATTCATGCATATCTATTCCTTGCCCGACTGATTATTTTCTTTAGTCGCGTGGTCTTGAAATTGTTGATAGATGTTTACCGTCAAATAACCCTTAGGATCAATAATTTGCATGGAAAATAATGATTGCAGACAAAGTGTCATCAAGTGCTAAGTGTGGTGAATGCATAGAACTATCAATTCTGGGATATTCAGTAAGTTTTTTTTTATATTTTTTCTTGTTCTTTTTATTGAAATAGAAATTTTAAATCGAACAGTATGTTTACTTTTATACAAACGTAAACATACTGGACGTAAAAGGTTTTAGAATTTTATCGAAATATTAGTCAAAATAGCGTCTTATATGTTTATTTAGTTCTTCTGCTTTAAGTGCCGTCTCCCAATCGAAGGGTGAATATCATCATCACTATCTTTACTGTATCTACTGCTGCTCTGAAGAACTGCCAGTATAATAGTCCCTTAAATTCTTCAACCATAACACTCCCCTTCTTCCTATACACCTTCCTTCTATTATCTTTCCCTGTATTATCAGCCTTAGCAGTTCATATCTCTGTCCCCTCATTGCGTGTCCCATATATTGTAACTTTCTTATTTTTATTGTGTTTATTATTTCGCATTCTTTGCCCATTTCTCGCAATACTTTCGTGTTAGTTTTCTTCCAGTGCCCTAGTGTCCATGCTATTCTAAGCATCCTCCTGTAAAACCACATTTCAAAGGACTGTAACTTATTTATGTGTTCTTGCTTCAATGTCCAGCTTTCAAGTCCATATTGCAGTATCGAAAACACGTAGCATCTCAGTGTTCTTACTCTTAGTTCTAATCTAAAGTCTTTATTGCAGAGAATTGTTTTCATTTTTACAAACGCATTTCTTGCTATTTCTCTTATGGCTCTTATTTCGGTTGTTTCATCAGTATTGTCTGAAATCCAGGTTCCTAAGTATTTGTATTTATCAACCCCTTCTATCGGTACATTTCCCAAATGGTGTTTGTTGGTATATTTGTTTTCTTTGTGATTATCATGTATTTAGTCTTTTTTATATTCATTTTTAGTCCATATTTTTCACAGAAACTGTTTTTTATTGTTTAGCAGTAATTGGAGTTGTTCAGCAGAGCTTGTCATAATCACTATGTCATCTTCATATCTTTCTGTTGCTGTTTTCCTACTCCCACGGTATTGATTCTGGTTTTTTTGTAATGACTTGCTCAAATACTTGTTTTTACATTTTTTTTTCTAAATACTTAATTGTAGATATCTATATTTAATGATATCTCATACTATTTTTATCTGTATTATTTATTATTAGGATAAATATTTTTACTGCTTGTCGTAATTTAGGTATCTATACAGTTTGTCCCAAAAATAGTAAATTTGTAGAATTTATATTTTGTTATGCTAAATTGATAATTTTACCATCTTTAATTGAATTTCTATACTATTTATTATCATTACATCCTTCACTCTTCGCCAGTTGTGAATTTCTCCTTGTTTTTCTTCTTTTCTATTACGCTTTTTGCAAGTTTTTAAAACTATCTTCTCTTTAGTAATCATGGCCCTCCCTTTTAATCCAAACCATCTTAAAACAGATGAATTGGCCTATGAACTTACCATTAGAGATTCTGCAGCAACCGCAAATGTTGCGGAGCGCAGAAAATCCCTTCGGGGGTTCCTTGCGGAGGAAAAGAAGACAGTCCCAGATTTTAACTCGACCTGGCTTTTAAGCAGGATGTCAAATACGCTCAACAAACGTATCAGGAATTAAAAACTTTGGTTGAGGGTTCAAGTGGTACCAGCGCAACTCTCAGTTGCTAGTTATCAGACCATTTCCAATTATTTTCACCACTTCTCTGGAAGAGCACGTCGCCTTGCCACATCAGATGAAGAGAAGGAGGTGATTAAACAAAGTTTTAAAATGGACCTATCCATCCTTCTTTGTGAACTGGAGGAAAAACTAGGAAATCATTTCGATCAAGCGGAGTATCAACACTTCTATTCTACACCTATTATCTCTCCTTCCTTTCTTACTTCAGAAAATTTTCTGTAGGTGACAATCTCATCCCCTTTCTTGAACAACTGGATGTCTTAAAACATTTTAGAGGATGTAAAAATTCTGATCTTCTACTATCTGCGGGAGATCTGCAGGAAATCACGCCCCACGTTGGGCTCCATTTTGTAACGCCTAATCTTATAAAGACCAGGGCGTTAAGCAACACCACACTGTGGGAAGAAACGAGGGGAGTAAAACGCTCACCGTTCCATTCACCAGAATGGTGCTCTGCCCGACTACTCAGCCCTGGATTCGTTCCCTGTTCATTCTCCCTCTACACCAATCCCAGAAAGGTACAGGAAATAAAAATATTTGTTAAGCCACAACAAAAGGTATATTTATTTATTAAATAAAAAAAAACAAAATTTATATTATGAATGTGAAACAAAGATAAATAAACTGTGACCCAAATATTAAGCCGATTGCCGGTATGAAATAACTAAAATACACGAAAAGTACTCAGCTTTATTTTGTTCGAAATGAGTTGTCGAGTCTCTCAGGAAAGGTCCGATCCTTGTTGAATCTAGTCGCTGTCGGTGGATTTAAGGAGAGTTGCTGGTCTAAATAATGGCAATTTTCTTTCCATGTTACTAAAGGGATTTCAAATTCCGTACTGATGCATCAGTGGCTTTGTATCTGGTTGCTGATTGTTGCCCAAGGTATTGTGGTTGGCTGTTTTCTTGCTTCCACGGTTGTAGCTAGAAAATTCAAACAAAGATTAGTTTTTTCCCAAAAGAGAAGCCTGATCAGAAATAAAGCTGAGTATTTAGAGAGAAACGATCTCAGCAAAATCTCTGATCACAGCGTGGCATTAATAAAAATAAATTTGTATGAAAAGATTTTTATTAATAAGATATTCAAGAAAGTAAGGTAAGATAGGTACATATATACTTACAGTAAGAAAAAAAAATAAAAGTTAAAATGATTTCAGCTTTATTTTAAGAAAGAAAGTATCTGCCACGCAAAGTAAAACAAGTAAAATACAAAGGCCAAAAACAAAACAAAAAACTTACCCGTGTATACGGCCAAGACAGTAACCAATTTAAGAATGGTTGTAGCAATTGTAGTAGAGTTCGTATCGGCTTATATATAGTAGCGCGGCTGCTAAAAATATTTATAATGTAGTGGGGTTGCTTAGGAATATTATAGTAATATAATCTACAAATATTTTAATATCTATATAAATCTATATAATATATTATACTAAACACATAATTCAAAAAAAAATTGTTTGTTGCAGTTGATAATGCAGAAACGAGACGTAATCCTTACTGCTGTCTTCTCAAGTCTCGCTGCTTTGATATTGGTAGCAGGCATTAGCGCTGCTTGCTACTTCTTTCATAAAAGAAGGCGCAAGCGGGACGAGGAAGAAGAAGATTCCCAAGAAGTTACTTGCCGAAAGATGGAGGAAGGACAAGAGAAGAAATCCAGGATTAATGGATTCTTGACGCTCAAGACACCACTGATTTCGACAAAGACTTTAGGGTGAGTGTTTTAATTCTTTATAAATTTTGTGCCAGAAAAAAATTACACTATGGAAGAATAACAGTTAGTCAGCATAAGTACTTTATTGATTATATTTATTTTAATACAGCGTTGATCTTTTATTTTTATTTAGTCAAGGTGTTTTTGATCTGAGATCGTATGTCTGCTTTTCTCTTGGTAGTACTTAAAGTTAATCAGAATATGCTTAAAATGTTAAAACAGTCGAAAAATTATCAGTAATACTAATTCGTGATGAGTATATCAAATACAGAATTGTATATGATTGGAGTTTATTTCGAATGTCACCAAAATGCCGCTATTGCCTCACGCATATATTCTGTAAAATATTCTGACGGGAGACATTATGGCAAAAAAGTATTTAAAAGAGAGGCAAGAATATTAAGAGAAACTGGTAGTTTTCATTGTCTTTATTTTAAACGACGTAGTAGAGGTATGACCAAAGATAATTCAATCAATATTCTTGCTTTAATTCAACAAAATCTACATATAAGTAGTCGGCAAATCTCTATATAATTAAACATACCCAAAACTACTGTTCCAAAGATTTTAAAACCTCCCAAGTTGGTTTTTCATATTATAAAGTGAACGTTTAGGTCAGAAACTTGGAATTCCCTTTAAAGTTTAGATTCAACTGTTATTTTAATATTCTGATAAAAACGGTAACATGGCGCTTTTATACGTTTATCCGTTTCTTAAAAATACTTATGCACGATGTATCTTGTGTAACAATTGTGGATTTTTCAAGATTTTTTGAGTTTTAGTAAATATAGTGGTTTATTTTTCACCAATATTTGTTGCTCTGTTTTGAGACTGCATCCTTATCATGTAGTTCTCCACCAAGCTTTACGTGAGAGAGATTTTGATGTAAGGCTGGATTACTGCAATTAAATGTTAGGTCTGCTAGAAGAACAACCGCATAATCATGTCAAAGATTTTGTGGTCAGACGAGGCTACGTTTAATAGTGCGGGTGGTGTTAATCTGCATAATATGCATTATTGAGCTGAAAAAAATCCGCACCGGATACCTGAGGTGCAGGTTCAAGGTAGATGAAGTCTTAATGTTTGGTGTGGTATAGTTGACGGAAAGATCGTAGGTCCATATTTCTTTGATAGAACTTTCAATGGCGAAACATATTTGGATTTTCTGGAAAATCAGTTGCCTGTTTTATTGGAAGATATTTCCCTACAAACAAAAAAGAAGAGATATGATATTTCAACATGACGGATGTCCTGCGCACTTTTCCAGATGACTTCGACATTATTTGTATACAAGTTATACAAATAAATGGATTGAAAGGGGAAGTATATTTTCATGACCAGCTAGATCTCCAGACTTAACATGTCTGGACTTTTATCTTTGGGGAAGATTAAAGGACTTAGTGTACCAAACTCAACCAACCATGCGAGATGACATGAAACAGCATTATAAACGCAAATTATAAACGCAATAAATAGTAAATCAGCAGCTGAGATTGAAGCAGCTTTTATGCCTACGTGCAAAAGATTACATTTTTGTGTGGATAACGATGGAAAACAATTTGAACAATAAATTGGACATTAAGTTTTAATGATCGAGATATTTGTATGATCTTTCATATATTTAATTTTAAGTTATAATAAAGGGTGAGTCAATACTATACTTACTTATGTTTATGCGTTTTTATTCATATCCCGAGTTCAACAAAATCTATCAACATGCGGTTTGTGCCATTTTGGTACGAATTTAATCCAGTTTCATTATAATTTACAATAAATAGGTATTTCTATTAAACATTTTGAAGAAAAACAAATTTCAATTTTTTCTATTCGAAAGTACCCTCTACCCATGACAATTAAAACTAATTGTTTTATAGTAAATGTAAATTAAATTATCCACACTCTTTCTAATTACACTAATTTTGTACAAATCGGTTAATCCAAACCAAGGTTATAGGTATTTATCCACAACTACTTTCCCACTCTCCCCCACCCTTTATTTGAAAAAATAAAAAAAAGTTCTTAAACAGCTTTATGCGGAATTTAGGCCTCTTTCTAGTTTACTTAATTAACATTTGGTATAATTGGGCATATTTTACAAAAAACTGGTTTTCAAATTTTTCTTCACAGGTTACGCCCCCTAGCGGTTAACCCAGAAACTTGAAAGTTATTTCCAGCGATTTCTTTTGGCCACTTTTAATAAACAAAATTTTCTCCTAAAGTTATAACATGAATAGTTCCTGATATATAGCCGAGGGATCGGCTTATTTTATCACCCGGTACCTACATTAGAAGTTGTAAACTTTGTTGTAGTATTTTATTCACGATAGTTAAATTTTGCTTTTATAACTCAAGTAGTCGAACGCTAATAATTATTTTACTTTTAATTGGTACTTATCTTTATCATTTTGAGTCACACACATTTTGTTTTGAGTAATTAAAAAGTTTGTAATAATACTAACCCAGTTAAAACTAGAAATCTGTAAAAACCGTGTATTTTCTGTCGAATTCATTTTCGTCGCTTTCATAAGTATTGATTTTTAGTTGTTCACAAATATTCTATTAGAGGGCGCCAAGACCTTCAACAGATTTTAGGAAACGGTAGTTGAATGTTTATAGAATACTGTAAACTGTTTTGGGTCATAGGTCAAGTCAATATTTTCAGCGATTACGTAATGCATCCCACGTGAATTCACACCGAATAATTTTAGACAGTGGTATATTTTCATAAAGGATAAAGATATGAAGTTGTAAAATTATTTCTACATTTTACAATAAACCTTGTTGAATATAGTTATATATTACAATTTCAAATACCTATGTATTTAATATATTTAAGCATGATTTTTTTATTTAGAATAAAATATTCTTATTGTTTTATTTAAGATCAAGGGAACCACAATTATTGAAATCACTAATTTCTTAAATTTTTAAATCGCATATAATAGGTCAGGTACTTAAGTTATTAAATAAATTATTTTCTTTATTCGAAAAAAATATGAACGAAATAAAGCAAGTGGCAAAGGAACAATGAAGTTAGTATTGTTCTGAAGCTATTTTATTGTGGCATTTTAAAGTAATTACTATTTAAATGGGAATAAACCACAATTAAAGATTAAAATACGTTTATTGACGTTTCAATTTCCACTTCGGAAATCGTTCTCAAAATACAAACATTAGTAAATTAAACAAATTTTGTTTTCTTATTAATTAGTGAAAAATTCTTCTAACAATTTAATTTTATCTGACTCATTTATATTGACCATTCAGTCATACATTATACATTTTAAAGTAGACGACTTTAAAATGATATTGCCAATATTGTTGAGTTGCGCTCCTGGGACGACTTTACTTATAAGATAGTTCATTCGATTACATGAAATCAACTTTAACTTGAGAATATCCGTTAAAAAAAATCATAACATGCAATTCGTCTTTAAAAAGACAAACACATGCCATGATGACAGTAAAATTCTCCTGTTAGTGATTCCATAGTAAATTATGAGGAAAAAACCGGGAAAAAACCTCATAATACTATCTCGATTTGGTAAGTATTTGGTCGTGCATTTAGTTTAACTTTCAATAAACATCAAATTCTGATTTGATGTGTTTTTTATTAAAAAAAAAATAAATGATTTATCCTCCATATGTTACGAACTTACTAATACTGGTATTTTTTTTTAATAACTTCCTCTTTCAATATGAGTAACTAGATCTAACTACATTCTGCCAAGGAATTTGCGACACAATTGGTCTTATTTAGCATAATTAGAGCCGCTTCTTTGATTTTTCTCTTTTTACCATCCGTTTCTTTTAGGGCTATATTTGAATCATTCCATTGAACCCTATGTTTATTATCTCATACGTGTTTACATATTTGAGATCTATCAAATTCTCTATTTTTAGTATAAAACTGATGTTCACTTATTCTAACATTTAATGGCCTTGATGTTTCACCTTAATAAAACTGATCGCATTTACAAGGTATTTTATAAATGCAATTCTCTGTTCTTTCTTGCTCATTGTTAGGTTTGATTTTGGACAAAATAGATCTCAACGTCTTTGTTGTTTTGAATGTTGTTCAAATGTTTAATTTATTTCCTATCCTTCTAAGTTTTTCTGATAATCCTTTTATGTATGTTATTTTCCTCGTATTATTACTTGTGTATGCTGTGGGATATCGTTCTAAGTTGTTCTGTTCTATTCGATCGATTGTTGAAAATTCCTTGTTTATAAACGATAAAGGATAATATTTTTAAATAAAACCGATGTTAACAACTGTTTCTCCTCCAAGAACGAATTTTCGTTAGAACAAGTAATTTTGGCTCTATCGTATAAAGATTTAATGAGTCCCATTTTAATATTAATATTGTGATTTGATTTAAAATTTATATATCTGTTGGTGTGTGTTGGTTTTCTATACACCCCAGTCTCATATCCAGTATCGTTCTTAGAGATTAAAACATCCAGGAAAGGTAGTGTGTATATTCCTTTTGTAGTGTATATATTCCTTTTCCATGGTAAACTTTATTGTCTCTTCTTTATCATTTATATCATTTAGGAATGTGTCCAACAACTCTGATCCACGAGGCCATATTGAGAATACATCATCTACATATCTCCACCATACTGTGGGTTTTAAATTTTGTTTAGAAATGATATTTGTTTCAAAACCTTCCATAAATATATCGGCTAATAATGGAGATAAACTAGAGCCCATTGCTAGACCAAAATTTTGTTAATAGAATTCATTATTTAGTCGAAAATATGTATTATCAGTACATAATATTAATAACTTCATTATAGCTGATATGTTTAGTCTGTTCTTGTTGCCAATGTATCATCACTCTCTAATTTTGTCTGGACTATATTTAAAGTCTTATCTAATGGTACATTCGTAAATAAAGTATTTATGTCAAAACTTCCAAAGTATTATTTAAATTAAATTCAATATTTTTGATAATTTTTTTAAAAAATGTTGTGTATTTTTTATAAATGTGTCATTTTTATTTGCAAATGGATTTAAAATATTTAATGAAAATTTTGATAGTTCACTACAAGGAGAATTCATGGTACTACAAATGGGTCTAAGAGCTATATTCGTTTTATGAACTTTCAGTACTCCATAAAAATGAGGGATTTTACTGTAATGAGGTTTAATTAATCCTCTCTGATAACTTGTTAAACAATCTTTAATAAGGAGAAAAATCAAAGAAGCGGCTCTAATTATGCTAAATGGGACCAATTGTGTCGCAAATTCCTAGGCAGAATGTAGTACGATCTGGTTAGCCATATTGAAAGAGGAAGTTATTAAAAAGAAAATGCTAGTATAAGTAAGTCAGTAACATATGGAGGATACATCATTTATATTTTTTAAATAACAAACATATAAAATCAGAAATTGGTGTTTATTGAAAGTAAACTAAATGCACGACCAAATACTTACCATATCGGGATAGTATTATAAGGTTTTTTCCTGGTTTTCCCTCATAATTTACTATGGAATCACTAACAGGAGATTTTTACTGTCATCATGGCATGTGTTTGCCTATTTAAAGACGAATTATATGCTATGATTTTTTCTGACGGATATTCTCAAGTTGATTTCATGTAATCGAATGAACTATCTTATAAGTAAAGTCGTCCCAGGAGCGCAACTCAACAATATTGGCAATATCATTTTAAAGTCGTATACTTTAAAATGTATTCGCTCCGTGCGTGACTGACGCGTCACCTATTGCCTTTAACTGACAATTTTGGAGTCCCAATTTTCAGGTTAAACATATGACATACTATGTTTGACATTGTTAAATACATGCGACATTGACAATTATTAATAAATTAGTTTTTAACTATATTTGTTCAGTTTATGTACAAAACAAATGTAGTATTAAAAACTGGGTTTCTCAAAATTCATCATAATATATCTTTTCAACTCCAAACGGAAAAGAAAGGGAAAAATCTAGTGCTGGTAAATCAAGTTTTTCACGCAAAAGAGAATATAATTAAAAACAGTAATAGTAAAAGTTATGATATAAAAGCTAAATTCATCTGCAGTTAGCTTGAAGTCTTATGAAATATCATTCAAGGTAAATTATTTAAATTTTTCCTATTTCAATTGCATAAAAATGAAATTATGTCATATTTACTTTTTCATATTAATAGCACGAATTCATCTTTTTCTTTTCTCTAATTTATATGTAATCTTTGGGAACCTATAAAAACTACACTCACTGTTTCTGCTATTATTAGCACAATTAAATACGCAACATGTATTTCCACACATTTTTGATAAAATTTATGCGTAAAAATATTTTCTCCAATATTCCAATTTTGTCATATTTCGCCGCTACGCACGCTGGCATCGTTTCAATGTACCCCTACCATGGTCACGCACGGAGCGAATAATGTATGTCTGAATTGTCAATATAAATGAGTCAGATAAAATTAAAGTGTTAGAAGAATTTTTCACTAATTAACAAGAAAACAAAATTTGTTTAATTTACTAATGTTTGTATTTTGAGAACGATTTCCGAAGTAGAAATTGAAATGTCAATAAACGTATTGTAACCTTTATTTGTGACTTATTCCCATTTAAATAGTAATAAACAATGAAGTTCGCCGAAAATCCTCATAATAACATAATTAAAAATATTTACAATCAATGACGATAGATTAATAATAAGAGAAGAAATGGAAATTTTTGTAGCTACAGAACTAATATAACAGAACAGAAGTAATAGTGAAATTAAGAAATGCCACAAAAATTGGGAAGAATATTTGCGTTATAAAAACAGAAAAAATGATAGAAAAAACAGAGATATTGAAAAATAAGAGCTAGTTCAAAAATTGAAACGACATCATTTATATAAAGAATGACGTACCAATGAAATAAAAAAAAATACAGAAATAAATAATCAAAGTGGTAAAATATTATCATATATTGTTATTTTTGAATATAAATCTACTATATTTAGAGTTTTCTTTTTTTTCCAATATTTTTTTGATAAGTCTGCTAAGAACAGCTGGTGTATTTTGAATATTAAACTTGACTTTTTCTCGTACAATCTAACTAAAAGTCTGATGCCAAGTTTTTTCGTCTTATATCCATTGGCATTTCACAGCATTCGACTTGTAGATTACTAATGGGTGTACTTCTTAGGGCTCCTATACACAATCTAAGGCATTTATTAACGATTTTGTCTATTTTGTTTAAATGACACTGTAATGCGTCACTGTATAATATTAATCCATAGTCGATTATAGCTCTTATATTATTTTTAAATAATAACAAAAGAATATTTGAATCTGCTCCCCATCGTAAGTGTGACACGAAACGAAGAAGTTTTTAATCTTTAATTATATACTTGTGATATTGTCTGTAAGTATTGTTTGGCACATGGAAATGGTTAACCCTTTCAATGCGGAGTATCATAGTAGGATGTTGCCCTGTGCGGCAATATTTTTTTTTAAAGTAAATTTTAAAAGTTTTAGTTTACTGAGTTGTAACGTCTTATAGGAAGATAGTTCAACTGATTTTAAGGTAATTTTTTGTAAAGCGCACCGGTGCGTCCGCCGCATTTCTTTAAAGAAAATTTAATAAAATGCGTAAAGCGCACCGGTGCGCCGTGATCAAAAAAATAAAAATGCAGAAAAATTAATTTTTATTTCATAACCTACAAACTAGAAACATAACAGCGAAAAGTGTTACAACAGAATTGACAAAAGTTTTAAGTAAACAAATACAAATTTTACAAAAAAAATAACAATATTATTTCAAATTAGCAACATCCTTTGGCAAAAACATATATAATAGCGTGAATTAAAAAAACTTATTAGTTATCGTGATATTTCTGGAAGCAACTTCCTATGCAGAGACCGGGCTGTTCTGGACATGTTGTGCAGTGATATGGAGTATCTTTTCGTATATTATTTTTAGCACACATCCGACATTTTTTTCTCAGAATTCTGTTCTTATCGTTTCGAACTGTCATTTTTGTAGGTAAATGTTCTAAGTTTTGATGTACCTTTATTTGTTGCGGCTCATCTGGTAACAGTTTTTCTAAAATTTCTAGACGAAACTGATACAGAGATAATTTTTTACCAGAGTACTTATTGAAAAGGCTATGAGAGTTTTGCAAATATAATTGAAACATGTGAATGCCAATTTTCTTATACCATCTTAAAGTTTTACGTAGCATTGGATAATAAGCACACATCTGATCTCTGTGATCTATTCCTCCCATATGTCTGTTATACATAAGTACAGGCAAAGGTTTTTCTACTTCATTTCCCCTTCTATTTGTTGTAGTTTTCATTATATTCTCGTATTCGGTTGAAATATACACCACATCCCTTTTATCTTTCCATTTACCTACTAAAACTTTTTTGCAGTACATACCTTTGGATTCTCCTTTTTTTAAGTTTGCTTTTGTGACTTCAGATGGATTACCGATCCTATCCTTACGAATGGTTCCTGTACAGAAGGTATTTCGATTTAACAACTCTTTGGCTAGGGTAACACTATTATAATAATTATCCATGTATAGGGAATGACCACTATTCAAAAAGTTCCTCATCAAGAACAGCACAACTTTTTCTGTATGATTTTTACCACTTAGAGTATCGTTTGCACCAGCATATATAGTAAAATCCAACACAGTTCCATCTGTCTCCGTTAACATATAGAGTTTTACACCATATCTATGCTTTTTTTTTGGAAGATATTGTCTAAAAGCAAGTTTGCCTTTCCAAAGTACCATTGACTCGTCCAAAGACAAATGCTTCCCAGGATAATATAATGTCTGCATTTTCATATTAAAATGGTTCATCAAAGGTCGTACTTTATACAGACGATCTGCAGGAGGTAGCTCAGTAGCTGGTACATTTTCACAAAAATTTAAACACCTCATTATTAAAAAATATCGGTCTCTACTCATATACCTAGGAAAACAATTTGAAAATAGCCTATGCTTTTTCCAGTAGTCGTTTATACGAGGCAATTTGATGGTTCCCGTGTGTAGAGTTAATGCTATAAAAATAAGTAATTCCGATACAGTTAGCGGTTTCCACGCAGAAATTCTTGAACGTTGTCCACTACTAACAGAGAGTACTTCTAGGGCATAATTATTAGTCTGCAATACTATCATATTTAACAGTGAATCGTCCACTAATAACCTAAACCACTCGTAAGGTTCTTGGCCAGGGGAATCTACTAGTAATTGATTTACTTTGTTAAAAGGAATTTGAGTCATACCTTCACTAGTTTCTGTCCATGTATCCTGATTGATCCTGGGACGTAATTCAGTATTTTCGTCAAAAGTATTATTCTCAATGTTATTTTCCAAAGTATTTGCTAATTCCTCTTGCACATTGTCTTCAGTTTCACTTTCCGATGATTCCCTCTCCGAATAATCTTCATCAAAAGCTTAAAAAATAAGTTTTGTCAAAATCACAAATTTTAGAAATTTTTTTACTTACAATCGTCCAATTCATAATCGCTTTCAGTGTCTGAATTATATAAAAATTGCATCAGTTCCTCCTCCGTTACTTTTTTTGGATTTCTAACTTGAATAATTTTACGTTTTTTTATCCCTGAGGGACCAGCTTCACATAATTCTGCCATTATTGTAAAAATAGAACAAATAAGTCACTCACTGACTAACGTTTAAACGATAAATAAACAGGTTATATTAGAAAATCCATTACTAGCTACCTATGTGAAACCCCGAAAAACGGATTTCACATATCAGCATTACATATATTTATGTAAGTGCGAAACATATTTAAAATACTTCTGATAACTGCGACGTTTTTAAATAAGTATATAAAAGTCTGTGTTTCGAGAGCGCGCCGGTGCGCCGTTCGCATTTTATTAAAAATGAACAAAGCGCACCGGTGCGCTTTCCGCATTGAAAGGGTTAAACTACTCTAATTTTGTAAATTTATAATTTACAACATTCACTTTTTATTATTTTTATTTATTTTCTCCTGATGAAGCTAACAAACAATTAGCGCAATATAAAGGCCTAAATAAAAAACTAGCTATGCACAAACATGACAAACTAGCAATTTGTATCTTATGTTTAGTTTCAAGTATCTATCTATTAAGTAGTATATTTTTTATCTGGTTTTGAGTTATCTATTTGGCTTTATATATAACATGATATTTCACTCTACTATCAATATGAATGCTGATATTTTGTTATTTTGTTGACTCCCGACTTTCTCTGATATAGTAAAGTTACGATCCGGTCGTCCTAATGCAGAATGAATGCAGAGTAACTTCACATTTTGAGGATATATTTATCCAAATTCTTGTGGCAAAATGCAGACATCATCCGACTACAAAATAAAGGAGGCAAACAGAAACTTTATATTGATAAACCGATATATCTTTTAAAGCTGCTTATAGCATCCATTATGTGTATAGCTTGTTTCTAGAGAAGATAGTTTGTAACAATAATAGCTTTATTTCAAATAATACCATTTTGGTCAAGAATGATAGTTAAGGTTTTCAAACAATACGAAGAGTAAAATGTATACTCGTCCTTGTTCGTTTGACCCTTCGTTTGTAAAGGCTCGTTTGTGTTACAATACATTAAAACTAAACTACTAAACCACTCTATATATGCCTTCCGTCTCAACGTAATAAATTAAATTATAACTTTTGCTTTCTGGATTTTAATGCGTGTACGAAAGTTTGTTGCTTCCCGCTTTATGATACTGAACATTAAACATTTTACCTTAAACCCAAATATGCTAAATGCACATCTAGTCTTTTAGCAAAGAAATTTGAAATATTCGTTTTATAAGTTTTTTTTATTCATATTTATATGTAACATACAGAAAGATATATAAGATTTTATCTTTTTTGTCTTAGAAGAAAAATACTAAGTACAAAGATTGTACAAACAGTAAATAAGCTATACAGAAAAACAATTATTAGGGGAAATTTTAATGCAAATATAGGAAAAGGTACAGTCGAGAATGTTGTGGAGTTATATGGTCTTGGCATAAGAAACGAACGAGAAGAAAGACTAATCCAATTCTGCCAAGAGACGGATATGGTTGTAACACTTGTAACAAATACACTTTTTAAATAACATACATATAAGAAGATTTTATACACGGAAAAGACCCGGTGGTACCCCAAGGAAAATCATAAGTAACCAAATTAATTTTGTCAACATAAACAAAAGGTTTAGAAATTCTATCACTTCAATAAAAACATATCCAGGCATATATGTCTTCTCAGATCATAATTTTATAAATATTAATTACGAAATATTATTAAGAATTTTGCGAAAATAGTTGAAGACACTACTAGAGGCATAGAAGAACAATGGAACGAAATGAAGACATCTATTACCAAAATTTCGCACAAATATCTAAAATCAAAAAGAGACAAGAAGCAAAAATGGATGACAAATAAAATATTGCAGTTGATGAAAGAAAAGAAAATAAAATTAAAAGGTAGAAATGTCAACGAATACAAAAAGTTGCATAAGACTATACTAAAGGAGATAAAAGGAGCATGGCTGAGGGAGAAATGTATGGAAGTTAATACAATTTAATGCAAACATGATGATTTCTATATGTACAAAAAAATTAAAGAGGTACAGAATACCAGAAAACAACGCGATACAGGCATAGTTGTAGACATTAAAGGTCAAATTTTGACTACCATTAAAGATAAATTACGAAGATGGAAAGAAGATATCCAAGAATTATTGGAAGATGCAGCACGACGTCCGACTAAAATAAACAATCACTACGGCCCAGAAATAACAAACGAAGAAGTAACTATGGCCAATAAGCGGATTAAAGATGGGAAATAACTAGGACCTGATAAGGTGCATGGTGAAATTGGAGAATAGTTACTTAAAAAAGACTGGCTACTATCAATATTAATTCCACTTCCCAAAAAAGCCAACACTGGAAAATGTGAAGAACATAGATTAATTGGTTTGATGAGCTATGTACTTAAAGTACTTCTTACTATTATTCACTCGTGCATACTCACCAAATTAGAAGAAAACCTGAGTGAAGTTTAATTTGGATTCAGAGCAGGACTTGGAACAAGGAAAGCATTTTTTAGTTTGCAAATTCTAATACAGAGGGCAAGGGATGTCAATTGCAATGTGTATCCATGTTTCATTGATTTCTAAAATGCATTTGATAAAGTCCTACATGGGAAACTAATCGATATCCGAAAAACATCAGGACTCGGTGGTTAGGATATAAGACTAATCTTAAACTTATATCTCTAACAAAAAACAACAGTACAATTAGAAAATGAACTGTCCCAGATCTTCACAGTCGAAACAGGAATTAGACAGGGTTGCACATTGTCACCGGCAATATTTAACATACACTCTGAAAATATCTTTAGAAAGGGCTTGGACGAATCAGAAGATGGGATTGCTGTAAATGGCCAACTTATAAACAACATTAGATAAAGTACCGGATTTTAGGATTTTTTTTAGCCTTGAAACGAATTCGACTGAATTTAAGTTGGTCAGACCAATTATAATATAGATAAAAAATTCATTGGCAAAACCTACAACTCAGAAGAAAAGATACTAGATGAAGTTGGAAGGTAATTGTAAATGCGTATTTCTGATTATTTGGCCGTCATCAATATGATGAAGCCAAGTTAGAAAAACAGCAAATTAACTTGGGATTAAAGGATCTGAGAGTCACGCGATCAATTGTGGCAGTTCTGGCAGCAGTACCTGCATTCCAGCCTGGTGAAGGAAGCGAAACCTACCTGAGGACCCTGATACTTGAAGAAAGGTTTTTATATTTTAGAATTTTTTACGAGAACACTCTGCTTATTTTTATAATTTAAACACTTCCTTGACAATTAACAGTTCATCGCAAATATGCTATTATATATTACTATTATTATTATATATTCTATATATTAGTATCTATTTTTATATTATTAGTATAAAGAAATATTTGTTATCGTTGAAAAAAATTGTAGCTTTTAATATCAAGTAATGTTTTAGATCTAAGAAATATAAATGAAACAATTAAATTTTCTTTTGCTTCCTTAACTTCTCTTTTCTTTTTGTCAAAGACTAAAGAACTTATTCCATATTTGCTGAGCTAATCCATCATCGAATTAAGGTCTGCCATTTTAAAGAACTAATTCCTTATGCATTATTATTTCAGATCCACTGCCAGAAAAACAAAACAGCGAAGTTTTATTAAAGTCACGAATTCAATCAAGCCTCCCCTTAATAAAGCTGTAAAGTTTATTTGGGCCTCGGTTAAAAGGGACATTTTTGCATATGAAAGTTTGTGATGAATTGAGTGGATTCAAAAGCGAAAGGATAATCTTGACTAGAATTATAAAATTTTCCATTTACGTAGTTAGAGCAAAAAATGACGTGGTTTGTTTTTGTACAGCGTATGATCAGGGACGGTTTTGCATGTTTTCTAATACATTTTTAATATGTTGTGAGTGCCTTCCGGATTTTCAGATAGAGCGAATTTCGGGTAAGCTTGCAATAAAACGATAAAGTCGGCAAGTGTAGTACTAGTGTAGTGTGAAGGTTAGTTGCCTGGGTTGGATCGAGAACTAAAGTAGTAACGAGTTTTCATCTATATTGGTAAATGATTTTAACTAAATCTAGATCTAAAATCTAAAGAGATGTTTAAATGAGGAGGTTTTTGTTGATGCTTTTGGCTTGATTGATCCGGGATGTAAGGATTTATGTGAGTTAATTGAGGGTCTGAGTGATGCACAATAGTTGGCTTGTGTAAGATCAAATGGGAGGTGTGAAAGAAATCAACCATCCTGGTGGAACGAGCAGCTTAAAAATCTGAGGACAAACTGCATGAAAGTAAGAAGGGAGTGTAAGAGGTTAAGAAGAGTACAAGCAGTAGATTTAGAATAAATGAATTAAAGCGAATGCAGAATGAATACAGGAATGAGATAAGATCTAAGAAAGAAAGGTGGATTAACCTGCTTCAGGATCTCGAAAGGGATATTTGGTGGCAGGGCTTCAAGATTGTCTGTACCGAATTGAAGGGGAAAAAGACACCTTACCTACTGCCTGAGGAGGAGAAACTTTGTTTAATACGGGAACATTTTCCTTTGGTGGAGGATAGGCGTGAAATGGTTATTGGTTTCGTATACCCGGAACCTTTCACTGAGTTGGAACTCGGCGAGGCTGTTGGACGAATGAGGATCCGAAAAGCACCTGGCATAGTTGTAGTCATGCTGGACACAGTAAGTCTCGCCGCACTAAAATACTCGCAGGTTTTTCTGAGATTGTTAAACAAGCTGCTTGAACAACAGCAGTTTCCAACAATGTTGAAAGAAGCTAAGGTTGTCCTTATATCGAAAGGTAAAGGTCAAGAGGAAGAGGTATGATTTCGGCCAATTTGCCTTCCTAGTTCGATAGCTAAATTGTACGAACAGCTTATAAAAGGCCGCCTTAAGCGAGATCTAGAAGAAAACCATGTGCTGAGCTATCACCAATATGGTTTTAGGGCCAAAAGGTTCACCATAGATGCGGTCACAGAAGTAACCTCTTTAGTAACGCAGGATACGAAGAGATGAGTGGTTCTCATCCTGTTCGATATTAAGAATGTCTTTAATACGGCATCATGTAGTGTACTAAACACTGCGAAATAGGCTAAGCTGATGGAGACTTCGCAAAGCCGAATGCTCCTTAGGGTGTCTAGTGCATACAAGAGAGTCTCGAATGAGGCTCTTGTTTTAAATTATTTCTAGATATTGTTCTACCTACAATCATTATTGAAAAATTATATCTTCCGCCAACATTTTGCAAATACTTTCCTAATTGGTTCTCCATACTCTGAATTAATCTCTGTTCCCGAGCAGTAGGTATAACTCTTGATTACCTACTGGTCAACATTTGGGAAAATTAAGGCATGGTATACCATTTTCGCACTCTTTAATTGTCTGGTAAATCGTTGACACAGAAATATTTTAAGCACTAAAAATTCTTATAATATTGCGTTTTGGTACATGTCCAACTAAACGATAAATACTTTGACGAATATTTGTACTAAGTTTGTACAACATCTTAACGAACCGTATTTGTCAAAATTGATATTGTTTATATTGTTTAAGTGAAACTTTGGTTTTCAATGGCAACTTGATCCAATGCTTCCTACCAATAATACTTTTAAATCTAAAATTTTCCGAAAACTAGGGACACACGTTATTTTGTTTGTAGTGATTAGTGATTGATTTTGTACCTAAAACATAATAATATAAAAAAAACCTTTATGTGGAAGCATACTCGCCTTTGCCGATGACGTAGACGCAGTAGCACAATTAACATTAGAAATTAAGGATATTTTCTCAAGCTTTGAAGAAGCTGCATTAAACATCGGTCTAAAAATAAATAAAGACAAAACAAAATACTTGGTCGTCTCAAAATAAGAACGACGGCCAATAAGGCAAAACATTACTATAAATGATCACAACTTCGAAGTGGTTAAAGAATTTAAATATCTAGGAGCAACAATCACAAATGAGAACAAATTAGAGCGAGAAGTTGAAACGAGAATAATGGCAGGAAACAGATCTTTCTTTGTAATTCAACATCTAATGAAGTCAAATCTTCTTTCACGAGGCAAAAATCCGGATATATAAGATCATATTACGACCAGCAGTCGCGTATGAAAGCGTAACATGGACGCTAACAAAAAAAGAAGTAAATAAATTGCTAGCGTGGGAACGTAAAATTCTTCGAATGATATATGGCCCTTGCAGAGACAGCGTGACAAACGAATGGAGGGGCAGATACAATAACGAGCTAGAGTCTCTATTCGGAAAAGAAAATCTAGTCAGATATATAAAGGCAAATAGACTCAGATGGGCAGGGCATGTGATACGCAGTAACGACAATCGCCTTATAAACAATGTGTTCTGGGAAAGGCCAGATGGAAGAAGGTCTGTAGGGCGGCCTAGAAAAAGGTGGAAAGATGCAGTCAGAGAAGATCTAGAGAAGATGGGAGTGCGACAATGGTAATTACTGGCACAGGACCGACAAACATGGAAGGCAATAGTAAACGCGACAAAGACTCACGAAGAGTTGTAGTGCCAACTGATGATGAATGATGAAAGTAGCATGTTGCAAGTTGAAATTTTCTTTGATCAGGTAGATACTTCAATGGTTTTATTCATTTTATTCGAGTTTGATGAATTTTGATAGAGAACTTATACTTTTAGCAGAATAAAACAACAATATAGTCACAATATCAGAAATGAAAACGGAGACCTTCTGACTGATCTCTGTCATCAACAAAATACTTAATGATAATACAGTTTTTCCTCCCAAAGATCAATACAAATACACTTTTAAAAATACAACAGGAAAAAAGAAGTGAGAGATCAGGTACAAAAAGAAAATAGACTGGTAGGAAACCTTATTAACACTATATGGTAAAACATACACAATAACACTAACATGAAATCAAAAATTTATAAAGTTAATGTAAGACCAATAATGACATATGCATCAGAAACAAGACGCGACACAGCTGGAAACTGCAAAACTGAGAAGAAATACAGGATATACGCTCAGATATCCAAAGAGAAGTAAAGACATCAGAAGAAAATGAGGACCTTTAAGCTAGGCGGAGACACATAAGTGGAATACAATTTAACCTACGCCATATTTTCTAACCATTTTTCGCCATTTTATTACCACTCTAATAATTTTTCTCAACCAAATGTAAGGGGAGCGATACTGCTAGCTTAAGGTTTAAACTAGCAAAATTAAAAAAAAAACTTGTTACCTATGGCATATTTTTTTAACAATTTTTTACTAATTTACTACCAACTCGATAATTTTTTGCCCAAAAACTTACCCCTAATGGAAGCGATTCCGCTAGCTTTATATTTAAGCTAGCAAAATTCCACAAAAAAAATATTATGATTTATCACGGTTGTCTTGTACGTTTTTTACAAATTTATTACCACCCTTGTAATTATTTACCTTTCAACTACCCCTTGTGAGAAGTCAGTAATTTTGTTAGGTTAAAATTTAAAGTAAAAAAATCTTTTTTTTGCAATTTCGCTGCCCTTTACTTATAACTGAAATAAAATAGTGTTTTGTTACTAACTAATTTTCATTAAACTTTGAACACTCTGATAATTTTCCACTCCTACACCAATCTTATTTGGACAAGTTCCCGCTAGATTTAATATTCAATCTAGTGTGTTCTGCTAGGTTTTGACGAATTTATTGCCATCTTCGTAATTATAAACCGCTCAAGTGCCCTTTATGGGAAGTCAATAATTCCGTTAGGTTAAAACTAAAAGTGAAAAAATCTTTTTCTTGCTATTTCACCGTTCTGCACTTATAACTAAAATGAAAAAGTATTGTGTTAAGTTTTACTTAAACTTTAAACACCCTGATAATTTTCCACCCCTAAGCCAATCTTATTTGGAAACAAATTATTAATAGAAAAACAGAGTCTACATACGTACTTCACATTCTAGATCACAATCATTCTTTTAATGACGAATTTAAAATTCTTCACATTCAAAATAAAGGCCTTAAGCTATCCTTGTTAGAATCTATGAAAATTAACAAATTAGAAAATACAGATATAATTCTGAATGACCAACTTGAGACAAACAGTTCTCCCCCCCTCAACATATTTCATTAGAGACTATAAAATGTAAACGCATGCCAAAAATAGATCACTTACAGTGGCTTTCCACGATCGGCGATTCTACAGATAATCGCGGATAGCCGATCAGCACGGACGAGAACGCACCGCAGACAGAGCTCTTCCTACGGTCCGTGACAGTCTGTGTAGGTCCGTGACAGTATTGTTTGATTATATCATAAAAATTTCACTCAGGCTTGTAAATATTAAATTCGGCATTAAATTATTTCTCTTCTTTTTTAATTCTTTAATCGAAATAGTACTATTCTTCAATTGATTTTTTATTCGGTTCCATACATCGTTTCATTTTGATTTTGATACAAACTTAAAAAATCAAAAATAACTTCGTTTGTCCATTCCATTTTTTAGCAAAAAACTGCAAAACAACTTTGACAACACTACAGACAACTACTCGTGTCAGCGAATGAAAAACTTCTGACTTGCACTTGTCGTCTGTTAAAACATAGACGCGCTAGGATCGCGTCGCACGAGCATGTACCGCATCTTTGATGTTACCGACTCTAGATAGATAGGACGGACCAGCACAGACGTGCCTGCGCTACCACGGACGAGACCCTTCCCACGGTGCGTGGTGCGTGCTGGTCAGCTTACGTCCGTAATATCGCCGACCGTGGGAAGCCGCTATTAGATCAAAAACGCACTTTAAGAATACAACTGCAAGCAGATAATGCTCCAATCGATCAAGTAAAAACATTTAAATACTTGGGAATGATGTTGAATGACCAATAGGATCCTCAACAAGAAATAAAATGCCGTACCGAACAAGCAAGATAAGCTTTTATCAAATTTAAACCGCTACTATGTAACCGCAATTTTTCCTCCAATCTCCGCTACAGGTTGATTAAATGCTATGTATAGTCCATATTGTTATACGGCATGGAAACATGGATGTTAAGAGTATCTTCCATTAATAAGTTGGATGTGGAATGGATGTTGGATGTTGGAAATGTGGACGTTGCGAAGATTGCGAAGAATGTTCCGCATACCATGGACAGATAGGGTGAGAAAGGAAGTCTTAAGAAAGGCAAATACTGGGAGAGAACTACTCAATCTCAACACGGCACTATAAGCAGAAGAACGCTAGCTTATTATTCGAGCCAGCGGGTTAAAAAAGATAATTTTGAAATACCATAGTGTTCTGTTATGTTTTTACTAATTTATTACCACGTTGGTAATTTTTTCCATCCCGAATAACCCTTGTGAGAAGTAAATAATTCTGCTATGTTAAAATTTAAGGTAAAGAAATTTGTTTTTTGTAATAATTATACTTTACTCTATTCTCTGTTAAGTTTTTACCAAATGTAAATCAACTACACCAACTCTACTAGCCACACATTTACGCTAGCTGAATACACACAAAAAAAATCATTTCGGAAATACGAAATACTACACACAGTGTTATGCTAGATTTTAATTCTTAATTACCACCGTAGTCATTTTTCATCCTTGAACTACCCTCTATAAGAAGTAAATACTTCTATAATAGGTTAAAATTTAAGGCGATAAAAAATTATTTTTACAATTTTACTGTACTCCACTAGTAACTGAAAGTATAAATTACTTGCCAGGCTTTTACTGAATTTGATTTACCCTCATAATTTTTGACGCCCTAAGCCACAGTTAATGGGAAACATTCCATATATTACACATTCACGCTAGCTGAATGCAAAATCTAATGGAAATACAAAAGTGCTCTGCTAGATTTTTACTGTAACAGACTAGTCATTTTTTCTCGATTACCCTAATTGAAAAGCATTCTGAAATTACACTGTGCTAAATAATATATATATTTTTAAATATTTAAATATTGAAAATATAAAAATACTTTTTTACAAAAATTATAAATTTTAACTGTTTTAAAAAAATTACTTGGATTCGAGTAGTGAGTACAGGACTATACTAAATTGAATCGTGAGTCCCTTTTATGGATGTAAAATAACTGAAATCAAGTTGAGTTTTAGTAAATATAATGGAATTGTTATATTTTATATAATAATTACCAGGTAAGAAATATTCAAATTGCTATAAGTTTATTACGTCTTTTACATTAATTAGCTAATTGTAAAGACGGATCGAGACACCTTGGACACTTATTGTTAAAAGATAAGATTTGTATTTATTAGGTACCTAAAAATTTGGAAAATAGTTTAGGTAATAACCATTTTAATATTATTTAAATAAGAAGAGTATTAAATTTTAAAACTAACATATTTCAAATCTATGCCCCGATTGCAGATAGAAAATATGACGATGAAGTCGGGAAGTTGTATGATCAGATCCAAGACGTCTTACAGAAACTTAATAAACACGAAATTTTATATATTATAGGCAACTTCAATGCAAAAATTGGGGAAGGTCAACGAGGTCAGACTGTAGGTCCTTATGGTTTAGGACAACCTATCGATCGAGGACAGAGATAGTATGAATTTTGTAAAAAACGATAATATATGATCATTGCAAACGCCTGGTATAAAATACCCAAGTGACGACTATCCGCTTGGAAAGCCCCATTTGATGATGGCAATAATCCTGAGTCTTCAAGAAATTAAATAAATTATGTACTTGTAAAATGAGCATTTCCGAAATGCCGTCAAAAAAGTCACTACATATCCCGGTACAGATATTGGATCTGATCATCAACCAGTTGTAGCAGATATTAAACTAAGGTTAAAACGAATTCAGCGACAAAAACAAAAAACCAATAAACTTAACTTTAACGATATTAACATAAAACATAACATTAATAAAGATTTTAACAATATAATAAGAACTATTGGAGAACAACTAGAAGATCCAGAAGAACTATGGAGTGAAAAACTTAGTCAAGAAAAATAAATGGATGACAGACCACATCTTAAAATTAATGGAACAACGTCGACTGATAAAATCTAATGTAACAGAATATAGACACCTGCAGAGACGAATAAAAAAGGAGATCAAATTGGCCAAAGAAAAATATTTAATGTGCACAAGAAACTAAAAGTAATGAGTAACATATTTAAAAAACGAGTTCCCTCCGTACTAGTTGGTAATTATAACAAAATTATTATAAATGAGCACAAAATAAGAAAAGAGTGGAAGCTGTTTATATCAGAGTTGTTTGAAGATGACAGGAATAATATTGCCTAATTCTACCAAAACTGTACTGACGGCCCAGAAATTATGAAATGCGAGGTAGAACACGCTATAAATAATACTAAAATTAGAAAAACTTGCGGACCAGATGATACACCAACTGAGTTGCTGAAACTACTAGAAGATGATAACATAAAAGTATTAGTAAGACTTTTTAATTCAACATATAACACAGGGGTAATTCCCGCATATTTACTCAAATCCATCTTTGTTGCAGTATCGAAAAAAAACAATCTGAGAAAATGGTCATAATATCGAGTAATTAGCCTTAATCTCGAATAAGATACCCAATTTGGTTTTAGAAATTCAATAACCAGGGAGGCACTTACAAAAATGCCATGACCAAAGATGAGATGTATTTGCATGTTTCGTGGACTTCGAAAAGGCATTGGATAAAGTACAGGATGTAAAATTAATGCAAATACTGAAAAATATCGGAATAGCTGACAAGGATATTCGTGTCACTAAAAATTTGTACTGGAATCAAACTGCTATCATAAAAATTGGAGATATCTACACCGATGAAATCTATATACAACGAGAAATGAGACAAGGTTTCATTTTGTCGCCAACATGTTTAATGTTTACTCGGACCTTCAAAGTTATTTGAAAAGGTACTTGAGAGACAACCATATGGAATAAAAATTAATGGGGAACTACTTAATGTGATTAGATATGCAGACGATATAGTAATTCTATCAGATAATATTGAAGGTCTTCAAATTCTGCTTGATCCTATTCACGAGGTAGGAGAGGAAAGCATTAAAATAAACTCAAACAAAACCAAATTTGTAGTGTTTAGTCGTGACCCACATCCCGATGCAAAGCTTCAATTAAACGGAGTCCAAGTTGAGAAAGTTCACAAAATGACATATTTGGGAACTGTGAAAACGGACCAACTAGATCCAGACATAGAAATAAAACGTAAAATAGTAATGACTAAAACTACTTTTATAAAAATGATGGTCATTTCTTTGCAATAATCATCTCAGTTTAGAACTAAGGCAAGAAATAGTTAAGTGCTATGTTTGGTCCGGACTTTTGTATAGTGTAGAAGTGTGGACGCTAAAAGTATCGTAAAGGTAACAAAATTGAAGCACTGGATATGTGGGTTCATAGACGAATGCTGAAGATACCTTGGGCAGCAAGGAAAACTAATGAAGAAGTACTAAGGAGCGTCAACAAAGATAGAAAACTGCTAAAGACTGTTAAACATCGAAAAATGTCTTATCTGGGACATATAGTAAGCGGAAGTCCATATAAAATTCAACTGATCCTTAAAGACCAAATAGAGGAAAACATTTTAGGAAATAAATATTTTAAGGATATTAAAATAAGCTGGAAATTACAGATTGGTCACAACAGCTGGTTTATACTTAATTTCAGATGTCCGAGAAGTAAAGGAATGTGCAATTTCCACTTGAAAACCAGTATTTAATAGGCTCCATAGTAATAAGGGTTTTTAAGAGTCTCCTATAATTAATGAGCTTATATTGGTTTTATTTACAATGTGTAAAACATACATGTGCGTGCAAATGGGTTTCACAGCATTAGTAAAAGTTTTTTGTTTTTGTTTGTTTGTTTGTTTGTTTTTTACATATGTTTTTGTACAAAAAATTCTAAATATTATAAAAAAAAACCTTTTAAATTTATTACGCAATACTAATAATTATTCTTGGAAGTTACAAAAAAACTTTTATAAAATTTATGGTATCTTAAAATAGCGATAATATTTGTTCTTCTGATGGTATAGGTATAGAGTCTTTTATTTGATACATACAAAAAAATTTTGCCATAAAAATTATTGACCGACCTCTTATTTCACACACGACGATGTCTTCTTATAACCAGAACAGCTCTTCCTTGTTGATTATGTTAGGCTACCAATAAAAGCCTTCAGCCTAACAGCATACCAGCAACTTTTTCTCCGAAAAACACGAGCAGGCCTCTTTTACTAGTATTTGTTTAACAAACTCCAAAATTCTCTCCTCTTTTTTATATACCAACAATCTATTGGACTTTATACAATCCAGGAGATATTCGACTTCTCAGCTTTGTTCTATCTCTCGCTTCAACTTTCAGCCACTCACTTCTAATTATTAATACTACTGACACTTGATTTTTAACTGAATAAACAAACACTTCAACTGCTTCTCTCCGATGACCATGACATTTTGATTTTTGTAATTCTGTTAGCTTTAATATTTAGCTAGCGGAATCGCTCCTAGTATGGGTAGGTTATGGGTGAAAAAATATGGCATAGGCGAAAAGTTTTTTTGTATAATTCTGTTAGCTTGAACCTTAAGCCTGCAGAATCGCTCCTCTTAAGGGTATTTCGGTGGTGAAAAATTATTAGGGTGGTAATTAATTAGTCAATTTTGGTGAAAACATATGCCATGTGCAAAAAGTTCTCTTTTAATTCTATAAACTTAAACCTTAAACCAGCAGAATCGCTTGCCCCGTAAGGGAGGTTTGGTGTTAAAAAATTATTAGGGTGGTAATAAATTAGTTTTTAGACTAATTAGTTAAATTAGAAATTTTCGAAGATCTTATATGGTCGCCTAAGTGCATATTCAGAGGTACTTCTCGGAGAATATCAAAGTGGTTTTAGGCCTGGTCGATCAACAACAGATCAAATCTTTGTGCTAAGGTAAATACTGAAAAAAAAAACAATGAATTCAATATCGATACATACCATCTTTTTGTAGATTTCAAATCTGCCTATGATAGTGTCCTTAAAAATAAATTGTATGAAGCCATGAATGAATTCCACATTTCCGATAAACTGATAAGATTGGTTAAGGCTACAGTACGTAATGTGGTTTGCCGAGTCAAAATTTAGGGCGAACAATCACAGGCGTTTGGAACGCATGTTTGGCTGCGACAGGGAGACGCGCTGGCGCGTCTCCTATTCAACATAGCACTGGAAAAGGCGATCAGAGATGCCCGAATAGACAACAGGAAATATTTTTAATAAATCATCCCAAATTTTGGCATATGCAGATGATGTGGACCTAGTTGCCCTCACAACACGCAAGCTAGAATAAATGTATACCACCTTCTCAAATGCCTCAAAGTCTATGGGCCTGCAAGTAAATAACGAGAAAACTAAAATGATGGCAGCAACACCCAACAATAGAGTCAGGAACATCGGTCCCAAATTCACGTTTGATAACTCTACCTTTGAAGTGGTGGACAAATTCACATACTTAGGCTCCCTGATCATCAAAGAGAACGCCATAACGGAATAAATCAAGCGAAGGATAATAATGGCAAACAGATGCTATTTTGGACTAAGTAGACATATGAGAAGTAGAAACTTAAGCCAAAAAACAAAAATAACCATATACAAAACCCTTATACAGCCAGTGTTGACATATGGATCGGAGACATGGACCATCTCCAAGGCAGACGAAGACCTTCTCCTTATATTTAAAAGAAGGATCCTGATAGGAATATTTGGTGGCATCTGTGAAAATGGTGTTTGGATGAGGAGATACAACTACGAGGTATACCACAGATATAAACAAATATTTGGTGGTAAAGACGTAGTATCTCTTATAAGAATAGGAAGACTAAGATGGGCAGGACATCTAGCAAGATCACAGCAGAACAACCCTCCTAGAAGAATCCTCATGTCACAACCCGTGGGAAGTAGAAAAAGGGGTAGGCCAAAACTCAGATGGAAGGATGGTGTAGATGAGGATGGTAGAAAGATAGGCATAGTAAACTGGCAACGGTTGGCAATGGATAGGACTGCCTGGCGTAATAGACTTGGGAAGGTCGAGGCTCTTTAGGATAAATGTACCGTAAATAAAAAAAGAATGGAATAATCAAATAAGCAGAATGAGGGAAGCTCGTGTGGTCAGAATAGCAAGCGATAAATTACTGAATGTTTCAGTGATGATGGTCCGACTGAACCGAAAATGTTTTGGAAAATGGTAAACCTTTTGGACAAATTTTAATTATTTCTTAATTAAATAAAATATACCGTCTTACACTAGAAGTCTTTACTTCTCTGCATGTTGTTTTCATAACACTGTTTGGCTAAATGTTTACCCTTTGCTTTTTGTATTTGACGTCGAATTTTTGTTTGAATACTTCTATAAATTTTTTCGTTGTTTTTTGCTAGTTGCCATTGCTCAATTAAGCTCAGCTGCCCTTTAAATTCCTCTCACAAATTTCCTTTACTGTTGTTATAATTTTATTTAAGCCTTCATCGATATTCTCACCAATATTTTCCCTAAATTTTCGTTCCGTTGTGTTTGAAGCGATTCCTTAATTTTAAATTAAATCTGTTTAAAAGTAATATAATTAATTCTTTTAAGACTATTTCCATAAAATTATACTTAAATATAAACATCTTCTTTTACTACTGTTATTTCCTTTTTATGTACTATAACATAAATTGAAAGAGAGATCCATACTACTTCAAGTTTAAAATTCGAATTAGTATACCGCTTTCGAAATGCCTTTAAGCTTTATCGATACTTCTCCTAATAGAAAGGCAGTTTCTGGTAAAACGGCTCTGAATCGTTACCAGACGAATACATTAAGAAGAGAAAGATACAAAAAATAAACGATTTCAATTATGGTACATAAATCTTTTTGCGTTTGAATACAATTATCATGTTAAAGGCTTTATGTTTTTTCTTGTCACGTCTGTTTTTTACATTAAATAAAAAGAGGAATTATTGTACAGTGTCTCTTAGTTGGCTAGCCTAGAAAATATGTGGCAGGTTGTATATTATTTCTTCTTTGTTTGGAAATTATTTTCAGTTTTATTTCAGTATTTTTTAAAATTTATTTGTCTAGACTACTCCTGTGATTATCACGACAGTATTAAAATAATACGCTTAGGCCAGTAAACGATTGTAAAATACGGTGATATCGTGTAATTTTTTGCGTGACCACCGAATTTTATGAAAATTTGAATTTAGGTTCTACTTACCTCATACTTCACTTTTAAACCTGTGTTGTTGGTTACTTTTTATTCTTAAGGGTGGAAACTATCCCTATTAGACAAAAATCGTATAATTGTATATTAAAGCTGGTCTTATTCTTCTTCTTAGCCTTCTATCGTCCATGTTTGGACTTAGGCCTCTCCCAACTTCTTCCATCGGTCTCTATCCTGAGCAACATATTTCCAATTTGTTTCGGCTATTCTTTTAATGTCATCAACCCATCTCATCTGGGGTCTTTCTCTTGGTCGTTTACTTTCGTAAGGTCTCTAATGTTGTATTGTAGTATTCCAACGTTGGTCTTTTGTCTAGCAGTGTGGCTCACGAAGCTCCATTTAAGTTTGGAAATTTTTGTTGTTATGCCCTCGACTTTTGTTTTTGATCTTACCCAGTCATTTTCCTTTTTATCTGACAGTCGTATACCAAATATTTCTCTTTCCATTGTTCTTTCTGTTGTGGCTAATTTATTAATGTATGCCTTGGTTAGAGTCCAGGTTTGACATCCATATGTCATGATAGAAAGGATGCATTGATTGAACACTTTGCTCCTCAAGTATTGGGATATTTTATGGTTCTTAAGTGTCCAAGTTTTTCAAATCCTGCGCATACTAGTCTTGCTCTCCTAGTAATTTCCGCACTTTGGTTCTCTTTGTCAAGTTTCAGGATTTGGCCTAGGTAGATATATTCCTGGACTATCTCACTGCAATTTATAGTTATACGTCTTGGGTCATCTGTGTTTGTCATTATTTTTGTTTTTTTTTTATATTTATTTTTAGGCTGACGTATTGAGAGCTGCCTGCTAGTTCCCCATCATAATTTGCAGTTTTTTGAATGTGCTCGCTATATTTACTATGTCGTCAGAATTTATGATCACTTGGCACTATTTTATTTGATATTAAGCAGTTTCAACTCTTTTCTTATTTCCGTGGCTATGTCACTAGTAATATGTGAAACAGGTTCAAAATATTTTCAAAACGTTTGCAAATTTGACCATTCCACTCAAATCTTAAATTAATTACAAGTTAATTACATTTCCGTGTCTACGTCACTAGTAATATGTGAAACAGGTTCAAAATATTTTCAAAACGTTTGCAAATTTGACCATTCCGCTCAAATCTTAAAATAATTACAAGTTGCTAATGACTAAAAACATCAGTGGTAGTTTCATCACACTGAATAGATACAAACCGTGCCCCTGAAACATATTTTTTAAGTGGGTAAAGAAATAATAAAGAAGACTTACTCACAATCAATTTAATTTAACTATCAGACGACCGGTTTCGCTTTCTACAATATGCAGAACATCTTCAGGTCTCGATACAAAGTTAAATAAATGCTGAAATGATAAAAACTCATATTAGGGTGTTGTCTAATAAAGATAAACAAATTAGATGCTGTAAATTACAATAACTATGCCAATATTACATGTCTGTGGTTTTATTTCAAAATGAGTAAATTGAATAAAAATGTGTAAAAAGTTTTAAAAGTTTAGATAGACAAGGTAAGACCCACAAATTGTTATAAAATAGTCTATTAGATTGTAATAAATTAATAAATGGGCAAATAAATAAATATTACTTACATGCCGGTACTCTATTAATTGATGGATGGTAGAACATGGTTGAAACTACTATGTATTGTTGAATGGAGAACTCAATTCTGCTATTGTAGTTGTTTGACAGTAAACGGGAAGTTCTTGAGGAGATATATTTGATCCAATGAAGCAGAGATATGTGTGTGATTGTTTGTTAAATGAAAGTGATGTTATATACCATTGTATTATTTAAAAGTTATTTATACTAATTCGAGAGATATATTTATGAAATGTGTGTTATTTATTGAGTAATTGTTTTATGAAGTGACAGTTTTATGACAATGAATAAGTTTAGATGTACAAATTGTGTGGGTGTGCAATTATTTTTCAACTTGTAATTATCAAATTTCTTTGATAAAGTTCTATTGGCAAAATAGTAGATTATTGCAAAGTCGAGTCAATAAAATATTAGAATTAAAACAATTAAGGACAATTTAAAACACACTAAAACAGAAAACACTTAGAAGGGACGAAACAAACATTAAATTTAAAAGAGGAAGGACTTTTATGCACTACATCTCAGTCTTGGGCACAATTAGTTTTTTATATTATCTATTAGATTTTAGTGGTAAATTTGACAGATGTAGGTTAGCATGTGACAGTTCTTCTTCTGTTTCTCAATACTGCAAGTTAAGTTATTCAGTTTTATGAAATATGCTGATATTAATGAATGTCTATAAATTGTTTCAATTAAGATATCAAAAGTAGATTGATGTGTTTAATATTGGCATACTTTAACAATCTTTAATTAATTAAATTTAAATGTAACAATACGAATAATTAAAATACATCCTACATTATAACTAACTCAGTTTAGTCCAAATTACTGAACAAATTAAAGTGATTCTTTGGCAACTAAACATGTACAATGTACATTTTATAATCAAACGTATAACAAATTTACAAATTTTTTTTATTTTTTATTTGAAATTATTATTGGTGTGAGTTATCTGTCATGGTGTTTATAAATGTTTTCAAATTCTGATATATTAATATATTAATATCTGATATATTAATATGTAACCAAAGTAACAAGTGTATAATTATTGATGGTAATTAATTTATGGGCTCAAGAAATTGACTGAATTATAAAGCGTTCAATAATTAGTTGGTAGTTCTAATATCTGAGAGTTGGAACCGGAAATTGTTATACGAACAGGTAAAAAGATCCTCTATTTAAACCGGTATAAAGTAAATATATTCTTATTTCAATTTTTCGTATCATATGAACAGATATTCCTCACACCGACATAACCAATGGTGAGTTTGTACAATTGTTTTAAGTAACATTTTAAAATTTTTTTAAATAATAGCTGTTTATGAAAGTTAATATTTCTATTTAAATTGAAAATTTAAATTTAAAATACTTCTTAGATTATTTAAATCTTCTACATCAAAGTTAAAATCTGGTCCCTATGGATCTAGTTCTTTGTTCACAGAATTTCTTTAACATACTACCAGAAACAATATTTTTCCTAAAAACTACATTAAATATCAGTATTGAACTGGTATGGTTCCTCAACTTATTTAACCCACAATTATTATTGCATTCCATCTGGTTCCGAAATATACTCATCTTACAAAAAATTTTTGATTTCAAACTCAACACGTGGTTTGAGGATTTCCAACATGACATGAAAATCGTTCAGACTAACTGTAATCATTGAATACATCTTTACTATTCACAACCATACACAAATTTACAATTCAAATAGAAATATTAACTTTCATAAACAGCTATTATTTAAAAAAATTTAAAGTGTTACTTAAAACAATTGTACAAACTTACCATTTTTCATGTCGGTGTGAGGAATATCTGTTCATATGACACGAAAAATTGAAATAAGAATATATTTACTTTACGCCGGTTTAAATAGAGGATCTTTTTACCTGTTCGTATAACAATTTCCGGTTCCAACTGTCAGATATTAGAACTACCAACTAATTAACTGACTAATTATTGAAGGCTTTATAATTCAGTAAATTTCTTGAACCCATAAATTAATTACCATCAATAATTATCCACTTATTACTTTGGTTACATATTAATATATCAGATATTAATATATTAATATATCAGAATTTGAATTAAATATCGAAAATATTTATAAACACCATGACAGATAACTCAGATCAACAATGATTTCAAATAAAAAATAAAATTTTTTTGTAAATTTGTTATACGTTTGATTATAAAATGTACATGTTTAGTTGCCAAAGAATTACTTTAATTTGTTCAGTAATTTGGACTAAACTGAGTTAGTTATAATATGGGATGTATTTCAATTATTCGTATTTTTACATTTAAATTTAATTAATTAAAGATTGTTAAAGTATGCCAATATTAAACACATCAATTTACTTTTGATATCTTAATTAAAACCATTTATAGACATTCATTAATATTAGCATATTTCATAAAACTAGATAACTTAACTTGCAGTATTGACAAACAGAAGAAGAACTGTCACATGCTAACCTACATCTGTCAAGTTTACCACTAAAATCTAATAGATAACATAAAAAACTAATTGTGCCCAAGACTGAGATGTAGTGCATAAAAGTCCTTCCCCTTTTAAATTTAATGTTTGTTTCGTCCCTTCTAAGTGTTTTCTGTTTTAGTGTGTTTTAAATTGTCCTTAATTGTTTTAATTCTAATATTTTATTTACTCGACTTTGCAATAATCTACTATTTTGCCAATAGAACTTTATCAAAGAAATTTGATAATTACAAGTTGAAAAATAATTGCACACCCACACAATTTGTACATCTAAACTTATTCATTGTCATAAAACTGTCACTTCATAAAACAATTACTCAATAAATAACACACATTTCATAAATATATCTCTCGAATAAGTATAAATAACTTTTAAATAATACAATGGTATATAACATCACTTTCATTTAACAAACAATCATACACATATCTCTGCTTCATTGGATCAAATCTATCTCCTCAAGAACTTCCCGTTTACTGTCAAACAACTACAATAGCAGAATTGAGTTCTCCATTCAACAACACATAGTAGCTTCAACCATTCATCTAATTGACTATTTTATAACAATTTGTGGGTCTTACCTTGTCTATCTAAACTTTTAAAACTTTTTACACCTTTTTTTAATTTACTCATTTTGAAATAAAACCACAGACATGTAATATTGGCATAATTATTGTATTTTACAACATCTAATTTGTTTATCTTTATTAGACAACACCCTATTATGGGTTTTTATCATTTCAGCATTTATTTAACTTTGTATCGAGACCTGAAGATGCTTTGCATATTGTTGAAAGCGAAACCGGTCGTCTGACTCACACAAGCAACACATTCATGATATTTTTTAAGCTCTTCCTGGTAAACTGTTACAATAGCATCTAATGTATCATTTTGAACTGTTTTTGACGTAGATTTAAAAACATTATTTTTCTACAAATGGTGTCATACCCATGTCGATAGCTAATACAAAATTAATGAGGCCCCTGTATATTCCTGGATGTATATGCTCTCCTAAACATCGTTAAAAAGTATTAGATAATAGGAATAGTAATAGAAATATAATCTAAAATTTAATTTGCCAGTTAAATTAAGTTATATAAATATTGCGTGTTATACTAAAAACAGTAACACCCAATAAAAAAGTTTCAAATACTAAGAAAGCAAAACTACAAAACTAATTCTTTTCCTTGCAAAAACTGTTTCTTTTATAAACTTTTATAAAACTTTCCTTATATTGCTTGTTGTTATTCAGAGAGAGAAGTCATTTCGGTTTTATACTGCCCAGAATATCGTCTTTTGTATAAGCAAAGGATTTTGTATATTTGTATTAGTGTTATACGAATTAAAGTTTGAGCTGGTATTAGACACTGATCTTAAAACATTATACAGAATTTGTGCAATTTAAATTTTATCGAAAAAATTGACGTATAATATGACCTTTTCGTTACATATTTTTTTCACTTTATAGGGACACTTTAGAGGTAAAACTCATTAAGTGGCATATTGCGCAAAAATGAGTTTTTCACTAAGTACACTTAATTTTTGATGTTTTACAAGGTAAATAATTTACTAAGTTGGTACGCTATCATAGTTACTATTTAGTTTAAAATCAGTAATCATTAAGTACAGTTTTACAAAAACATACGAGAGGAAAAATTCAGTAAACACTTATAGAGTTTTACTTATAATGTGTTTAAATTTCGGGTATGCAAACTACTGAGAAGCAAAACTCACACAGTTTTTTTTGTGTAATATGGCTTTGGAAGAGCCAATTAGTCAGACTTGTTTGTTTTTATTGTTAAAATCGATTTAATTTTAATTATTAGTGATTGCAGATTCATAGTCAAAATTTTCTTGTTATAAGTTATCAATGTTAGTACTACATATACCTAATATTTATACATAAATTATATTTTGATATAATTTTTTTTGTTTCTTTTTTTTATTCTTTTTTTTTTCTTCTTTTGTTTTGTTTTGTTTTCTTTTTTTGTTTTGTTGTTTTTTTTTGTTTTTTTGTATTTATTTTTTTTGGTTTTTGTTCTATATCTATTTTCTTAATTCTTTTGTTTTTTTTTTCTTAATTTGTGTTATAATTTTTTTTTTCAAACCATATTAACAGATTATGCCTATATACTATTTACATTTTGTATTTACACATTTTAACATGTTTGTAAATGCAATGAAGAATTTCCATATTATTTGAAAATATTAAAAGATTAAGGTTTATTGGAAAACAACACTTAGAATTTATTAATTCCTTATAAAGTTCGTTTATATGCTTAATTTGTAAATCACATTCTAATATAATATGTGTTAGATCGCCTATTTTGCCACAAGTACAATTGGGAGTATTTGATAAGCCGATTCCATGCATGTAAGACGGCGTAAGAGCATGATTTGCTCGCAGCCGATTAATGGTCTTTATAAAATGTCGATTAGATTCTGTGTGGAACCATCTTCTTGAGGGTATCCTAGTATTACAATGATAAAAATTTAAGCCAGTCTTACATTCTCTGTAATGTAAATGCCAATTATTTTTAAGTTTTTGTCTACTAACGGTGTCAATATCTGTCGCTGGAATTAAATTTTTGTTTACTTTTACTCCAAGCATATATGCCGATTTAGACAAATTGTCAACGATCTCATTGCCTTTTATTTTCGAATGGCCCTTGATCCATGTAATTATTACATTTAATCCTAATTGTATAGTTTCATACAGAATTTTAAGAATTTTCAGTTCAATGTGGTTTATGTGTTTGACTGTTTGTATGTTGTTAAATCTGTCTACCACGCTTTTACTGTCAGTAAATATAACATAGTTGTTAGTAGGATTTTGTACTACATACTGAAGAGCAAACAATATTGCCATCATTTCTGCTGTATATATTGAGCATTCACTGGGTAAGCTATACTGATGGCAATTTTTATTTTCGTGGAAAATTGCACAGCCCGTTCCATTTGCATCTTTTGACCCATCAGTAAAAATGTACTGATAATTTGTCCATTTTTCTTTAATAATTATATCAAAAATATTTGGGAGTAAATGTGAGTTTAAGTAACATATCTTAACTTTTCTAGAAAATAGTGTTTTGGCCATTTCACCATAGTAGGGCGGAATTTGACTTTTATAGAGAATATCGTTGTATTTTACAGTACTTACATAGCTTTCTACCAAAGGTATAAATTTTTTAGTTCTCCAGTACCTATGTAAGGTCTTAAACTAATAGCTCATTAAGATCTTGAAAGTATTTACAATTTTTGGACATAATTCGGACTGTAAATTTGTCGCAAAGGAATTGGCGTCGTAAATGCAATGGAGGTTCCACCTCTTCATTTTCCATTATTTGGACTGGAGTGGATTTTAAATAACCTAGGCATAATCTCAGGAATTTATTTTTTTAAACTTTAAGTTTGTTTAGATGTGTATTGGCCGCTGATCCAAATAACTGACAGTTATAGTCGAAAATCGGCCTAATCATGTTACGGTAAAACATCAAAGCAATATTTGGGTCTGCTTCCCAATTTGTTTTACAGAAAGCTCTTAAAATGTTTATTGAGTTTTCCGATTTTTTAACAATTTGATGAATGTGATCTTTCCATAACAATTTCCTGTCTAGATACATACCAAGATACTTAATACAGTTTTTTATAGGGAAATTAAATTTTCCCACATTAAGATTGCCTTGTGGAACTCTATGTTTTTGTGAAAAATAGCACACTTCAGTTTTTGTGTCAGAAATTGATAATCCTATTTCTTCATAGTACTGATTTACGATTTCTAATGTGACTTTTAAATTCTCCTCACAGGTACTTAACAATTTTCCTGCTGTATATAAAACATCATCAGCATATTGAAGAATATTTGTATGGTTGGGTATATCTTCAAGATCTATATTATACAGGATATATAAAATCGGGCTTAAAATACTCCCCTGTGGTAATCCAATGTTAGTTAGTCGGGGGTATGAAAATTCCTCATTATTAATTTTTAAAAAAGTTAGTCTGTTAGAATATAAAGATTTTAAAGATTTAAATTTTTTGGTAAAGAATGTCCAAATTGACATTATCAAAAGCAGCAGAAATGTCAAGGAACGCAGCTGCTGTAGACTTATTTGATGTAAAATTAAGCTGAATTGAAGTAACTAGAGCTGTAGTTGCAACTTGAGTGGACCTAGACTTGCGAAAATCATATTGGGAACTTGGAAGTATACCATCGTGTTCTAGCCAATGTTTAAATCTATTTTTAATTATTATTTCAAATGTTTTTAAAAGACATGAAGATAAGGAGATAGGTCGGTAAGAACTTGGATCACGTTCTGGTCTGCCAGGTTTTTTAATGGGAATTACCAGGTACTCTTTCCAACTATTTGGTACTGGTGTCTTATTTGTCCAAATATTGTTGAAAATGTTTACTAGTGAAATTTTATATTCTATAGGTAGGTTGTATAATAGCGAATATGACACATTGTCAATACCCGGAGAAGTATTATTTCTGTGTTCAAGGGCACGATGCAATTCCCATAAATGAAAATTCTCGTCAAAATTGTGGTTTTGTCTGGGTACTGTTTGGATATGTTTTTGTACAGTGTCGTCATTTGGAACCCACGTCGGGGCAATTTTTCTATGGAATTCCTGCAACCATGTATCTTCTGGATCAATAGGTACTTTGTTGGCTTGTTTGCGGTTTTTAAAACAATTAACTTTTCACCAGACAGACTTTTCTATTGGTGTTCTTGAGTTTAGACTTTCGCAAAAATCAATCCAATTCTTCTTTTTTTTCTGTTTGAAGATTTTTTTGCAATAGCATCTAGTCGTTTAAACCCCATTAGGTTTTGGAGCGTTGGATTCTGTTTATAATTTATAAACGCATGTTTTCTATTTTCAGCTGCTAACTGACAATGATTATTCCACCATGGTTTCGGAATATGACCTTTGTTTTTTTTCTTTAATGGAAGAATGTTTTGGGATAGCGACGTTGGCTGCCTGGTTTATATTTGTTACCAATTCTTCGTAGATTAATGGTATTTTCATTGCTTCCAAAGTGCTGGTATACATCGTCCAATTGGCTCTGTTAAAGTTTCATATTCTATGTTTTCTACTGGATCTGTCTTCTGCTGCTGAGAAACTTTGTGATGAAAAAATAATTGGCACATGATTGGATCCATAAGGTTCTTGTAAAGTACTCCAACGAAAATAAGAGGCAATATCTCGGGAACAAATAGTTAAGTCTACAGCAGAAGGTTTATTGGAAATAGCAAAAGTGGGGGACCCATCGTTTAAATATTCTAAATTACAGTATTCGATAGCATCTAGAAGATCTTTACCTAATCTATCATCAATTTCACAGCCCCATGCCAAATTTTGTGCGTTAAAATCGCCTCCAATTATAAATGGTTTTGGTATATTTTCTAAAAAAGTGATCCATTGTTGCATTAAAACTTTGTTCCTGGGTTCATTATATAGAGAAATTATATGTAAAGGTTTCTTGAAATGTGACATTTTTATTGAAATATACTTATATGTAAACGAATACGTATTTTGAAAATTTATTTCTTCATATATTATGTTGGATTTCAAGAGGATGGCACAACCGCCATATCCATAAGGGCGGTCAGCTCGAACACAATTAAATTCTTTAAAATTATAATATTTTCCCGGTTTGAACCAGGTTTCAGATATTAGAGCTATAGTGATGCCGTTTTGATGAAGTAAATATTCTAAATTCTCTTTATTAGCAACTGCTGAACGACAGTTCCACTGTAATACGTTTATTTTATTTAAGTCTGCGAATTTGATGCTAGATTTTGGTTAAAATGGTTACTAATTATCTAAATTACATCAGCTTTGGAAATATTAAAATTATTATTTTGTTTAATTGAATTAACAATTGTAAGAACCGAATCTAAAATGACATTTATTACAGAAGAATTTAACTCTTCTGACTGTGAATCTGCAATGTTTAAGTTTTTTTGGTAGAATTGACTTTTAACTATTCCCTCAGGATGTTTTGTAGGGGAAACTATAGATACTATTTCTTTTCTAGCTGTATCAGTTGGGTCTGAATTATTTGGTTTCTGCCTTTTATTTGGCCTAGTGGTGTTTGTGTGAGAATTAAATATAAATTTAGCAAAATTATTTCCCTGGTAGGAAGTAGAAGGTTGTAAATTTTGTAAATTTGTAACATTATTGGCTGTATTATTCCTAAAAATACTAGGATATGACTTCTTAGGCACTTGTTTATTTGCATCGTAAAAATTAATGTTTGTTAAATCCATAGTCTCTTTTATTAACTTTTGTCGTGTGAATTCTGGGCAATCGCCTAAATTTGTAGTAAAATGATTCCCCTTACAACTGAAACATACTCTTGTGAACTCAACTTTTGTACAATCCTTTGAATTATGAGTTTCTTGGCATCTGTTACATCTTGGCTGACTTCTACATTGATTTCCTAAGTGGCCGTATCTAAGACAGTTAAAGCACAACAAAACTTTTTGTTTATATATTTCAACTTCTTTAATAACCTTATTGATGACTATATATTTAGGTAAAGTTTGCGATGTAAAGGTCACAATACAAGACTTAGTAGGGACATATTCGACAATTTTTTTCCTCATTAACAAATTTTTCTACTTTACGTGTAATTCTTTTAACGTTTGCAATTTCAAATATGCAATGACTATCATACTGTTTAATTATATTTTTAATATACTCTTCCGACAAATCTGTGTCTATATCCCTAATAACTCCTTGTCTGTGTAAAATAAATTTTGGAATATACAGATCTAAATTATTTGAACGAAATATTTCTAGAGTTTTGTTTTTGATGAGGTTGTTAGCAGTTTTATATTCTTTACATTTGACTCTAATTCTATTTCGGCCAATGCCGTCTATACTTGAAATCAAATTGTCTGCTTCAGGAAAGTTAGATAAAATAATTTCACCAATCTTTAAAGGATTAAATTTACCTCTAAACTGAGTAGAGGTATTCTCGATATATACATGATATGGACCTAGATCATTACTATTGAATAAAAATGCTTGCCTTACCTGTTTTGTTACTTTTTGTTGTGTTTCATTCAGAAGGGTTGTATTTGCATTATTCATCAAATTTATTGGTGTTGGAGTACTTACAGAAATATCCATTTCGGCATCATTTTGATTATCGAATATATTTTCAGACATACCTGGTTTTGAGGGTTTTTTGGGGTCAGGGGGTCTCCCCCTGCTATTGACACTCATACGGTAGGTATTTCAATAAACGATATTGTTGTTAGCAAACGCCAAAAATTTCACAATTTAAAGCACAATATTAATTGTAAATTATTGCACGTCTAATATCTATGAATACTACTACGGAACTGTATTTAATACTTTTTAAATCTCTAAAAATTTGTAAGGAACTTTAAAAAGCGTCTTTTAAGTTTGACAGTTTTTTGACGTTTTTAACTCACACAGTTAAGCATTAACTTACACACAATTTTAATTCTATGCATTCTGTGATTTATGTGTCACGTACTGAATTGTTACATTGATGATGGCGTGTTCTTTATTACGAGTTTGTAAGTTTTCATAGTTTTTTGTGTTTGAAGTTGAGAAAATTCAAGATTAAAAATGACTCTCAAGTGGAGAATGAGAATGAAGGTCTCGCACGGAATGACAAACAGATTGACCAGCTGGTTGTACAAGCCGATGTGAGTACTAAATATTGTAATATTTTTATTTTATGCTAGCCCGCGTTATGTGGCACATTAATTTCTCAATAATAATTAATTGCAGTATCACATGTTTGTGATTAATTAATCTGTTGTTCACAGGTTCATCACAATCCAGATTTCGAAATAAATAGTTACCCACAAGTGGATATTAACGAAGAAGGTGTTGAACGAAAAGACAGACGGGACCATCTTATTTTACGATCTTCACTACAATTGGTATCGTACTCTAGCAGTGAAGATTTTTCTTACGATGATTCAATTACTTATTATCTGCAACATGGAAGAAATGGGTCGATTACAGATTTAGCTTTAATTACAGATTTAGATGAAAGGTCACTAAAAGACACTACTGCGAAAGCTCCTATTCGGTACAGGAAGACAAATTCAGAAAATTGGAAAATAAACAAGACGAAAAAACAGCGATATATGTGTTTGCCTTATATTAAAAAAATGAAACCATGTGATGCTAAACGTCGAAAAGATGTAAATTGTAGTCGTTGTCGGTTTAATTGCACTAATAATTTAACATATACAGAACGTATACTGCTGTTGAAGGTATGAACAATACGAGCACCTATCAAGGCATTAACAGACTCGGTAGAAAGACACCTGGGAATAAAACTTTTGATAAGCAAGTTGCAGTAGTTAAAAACCACATCTAAAGTTTTCCTTGTATTGAATCACACTACGTGCGAAAGCACACACAAAAGAAGTATTTGGATTGTAAGTTATTGATATTAAAAATGTTGAGCTATATAAACAAATGTGCGAAGAAAAACAATTATCAACATTAAGTGAATATACATAGAGAAAAATATTCTGTACGGAGTATAATCTCTCATTTTTCAGGCCAAAGAAGGACCAGTGTGCGTTATGTAACAAATATGCAAAGGCAGATGTAGAAAGAAAGATTTGGAAGTAGAATATTCTGAACATATTAATAGCAAAAATGAATGTAATGCTGCCAAGGAACAAGATAAAGAACGCTGCAAAATTTATCCTTCGTTCATAACAGCAAATTTTGATTTGCAGAGTATTGCAATTACCATTCTCGAATGTACCACAATTTTCTTACTGTTCTAAAATATGTTTGTACAATCTAACTATCTACGAGGGTGCAGGTTCAAATGTATATTGCTTTTACTGGAACGAGTTAAATGGAAAACGGGCAGTTGTGAAATAGATTCCATTCTTCTCTATTACCTAGAAGATCTGCCATCCACAATAAGTGAAATATCATTTTTCTCCAATACATGTGAAGGGCAAAATAGGAACCAACAGGTGGCAGCTGTATTGCTTTATGCCGTTAAGGTGACTCACATTAAAAAAAATTGAATTAAAATTTTTGGAATTGTAAAAGAAATAAAACAGCGTTTACTATGACTGATTGGTTATCAAGACTACTTTTAAGTTAACAAAAAAGAAAAATTAGGAGTTTAAGCCACCGTACCAAATAAAGGAATTTGAATTTACCGAGTTTAAAGATCTCCAAGATCTGACCTCGAAAACAATAAAAAACCTTAACCGGGATGAGTCAGGACATCAAGTTTCATAGCTCAAATTAAAATGTTTAAAATTTAAAAAAACTCCCCCAACGTGATCTTTTACAGATATTGGCGACGTGCAAGTACTTGGAGGGGATACGAGAAACGATCGTGCGCGAGTAGCGGAGAAATCTTGCATTTTTTACTGCACATTTCATAGATTTCATAAATTCATATTGTCAATTGTCATATTCGTTTGTTTATTTAAACTTTCTGTCACTGAAGAAAATGGGATTTAGGAAATGCTGTGTTATAAATTATAAAAATACAACAAAATATTGTCAATTTAAGTTTTATTCGTTTCCAACTTCGAATCACAAAGCTACTACAAAAAGAAAAGTGGATTTATATCATAAAAAAGCATAAGTAACATAACCTAAATTATTCATTATTCTTGCGCCCGATTTTAAAGTCAGTTTGAAATATATAATAAATAAAAGTTCACTTTTAAGTGTAAATTTTAGTTTCATAACACTCACTTAGAGTTCATTTTAACCCAAAAATCAAGTTTAATGTTTAAATTTTATTTTTTTGAAGTTTACAAAAATGCATCAAGTTTTTCTGAAGATGCATTAAGATATATTCGCTGTCCAAAAGTTTACAGGAAAAGAATTAATTGTTTAAACCAATATGATGATATATGGTAATTTATTTTTCTTAATTCTTCCACATAATTCTTCCATTCTTTTTTGACATTTGCCACTACTAAAGCTTTTCCCTTTGACTCAGTGCTTGGTTGAAAAGTTATTTGGTGATTTACTTTCTCAAATCTAGTTTTTATTATTGCATCCATTATAACAGTAATGCTGTAATTTAATAATATATTTATTTGTATTTACACTACATACAACGTTTACCTTTTAATAACATACCGACAAAACCTCAATCTTACTTTTCTTCTTATTCTTTTTTGGGGCTACGTCCTTGACACTTATCCGGTAACCTCGATCTAACATGAAAGCGCAGTAAATTTTGCTGATTTGCAACTCCAGGTGTCGCTGTTCCGAACTTGCACGGTCCCAATAATAAGATAAATCAGATTACCAAAAGATTAATGTCACTGGTGTAGGTCGTCGCAAACTTGAAATTAATGTAGAACTTCCACCAGCATACAAACGTCTCCTACCCATAACAAAGAAAAAAAGAGATGATGTGAAAAAATTATGCAGGTTAGGATTAATACCAGAAGAAACTCATTTGTGGTACCAAAACTTACCCATTTCTACTACAGATACAATCGAAAGACGTCCAAAACCGGATGTGTATGAAGATTCTACAGATGAATAAAATTTTGTTTCTTTAATTTGAGAACTTTTTTTGAATAAATTTAAAAATAGGTTATGTTGTTTTATTATCCTTATTCACTATTATTAATGCTTAAAATGGGAACTGGTCAGTACAGTTACGTTATGATTTCTGACCATCTCGTAAGAGAATAAGGTCTCAAGTTTTGTAAGTGTGTCAATAATCATCACTAAAGAAAAAATTACTTAAGTACACGTTTTTTTCACTACGTACATATTTACTTCAATAAGTACTGTCCTAAACATAAATATTTTAAGAGGAAAAATCTATTAAGTACTCTTTTACATTTTTTGACGAAACTGAAAACTCTAATTTTGAATTTAATTATCAACATCAAAGAGCGTCTTAAAATAAAATACCAACCCAAAAATCCATAAAATCGGATTTAAAATAAAGGTCCAAAAATATTGCACTTTTTTTTAAAACTTCATTTTCTCCAAACTATGTAACAAGTAATTGGTGAGTTTTACCTTTAAAGTGTCGATAAATACATAAATACGAACTGAATAAATGACTAATTATTAGAGTAATTCTTATAGGCAAGCCTTAAAAGAACCAAACAAATCTTTTGCTTGATTTATTTTTCTTAGTTCATTTAATTTAAACTATTTATATCTTTACGAAATTGGCACTTACAGTTACTCTGATTGCCTATTAGTTTAACGAAGAGAAAAACACATGGTACAGAACTAATGGATAATAAAGTCGTGACAGTTAATAAATAACGTTTTAAGTGAAACGTCTAGACCGATTACGCAATTACAAGGGAATTCTGCTACCAACATTTGACCTTTGTCAATTTATTGGATTGTGTGTAATGTTCAGAATAGTGACAGGAATCGCTCCCTTTTATTTTTTTAATGAACTATGAATATAAAGGTATATGTTTTAATTCTAAATAAATACGTTGGTATTGATTTTTAACATTTACAAATAACAAAGCAGATTTACCAGAATATATTAGAACCAGATCCGAATCTAGATCGACCTTTACCAATCTGTTTGCCGAATGAAATATATTTTTTTATCAAAGCACGTGGTGTTCGTGTGTATTAAGGTATAAAAAAAGCGCTTATTAAAAGCTTAAAATTTTTTATTATAAAGAAGATCTTTTCGGAATTGTATCATTCCATCATCAGTTTACCAAAAGAGAGAGTAAAAATACCAATATTAAAAACAACAAAGTTAAAATTTGAACATACAAAAAGAAAAAGTTGGTTTTTTACTACTGTTACGATTTTAAATGTTATGGCATATAGAACTGTAAATATTTTATGACTAATTCTTTTTTATTGATTCTCGTAATTTGTAGGTCAAAATATACCTGAGCTTAGCTACCAGTTGTTTACCAGAAATCTCTAGACACTAATTTTAGTGAGTCATCCACGTCTCGAGGTTGAAAAACGAGTCGAGCGCCTTCACCAAAATACGAGACTATTCAGGAAGTTTGCCGAAAGTTCCAGATGACAACAGTTGTGTATATAAATGAAAGATTTTTGTATTTGAGGGTGATAAGAAGCTCGGCAACCGCGATATTTAAATGTAACGAAACATAAATTATTATTTGTAATATAAATTAGAATTAATAAAGACTTTAATAAATTCGTAATTAGTTATCGTGAGTTTTAATAAATTAGATTATAGACAATAAATTAGAATAAAGACATATAAATTAGAACTATATAAACGTCGCAGTGGTGCAGAAGTGGGATTGTAGATAAATTTAATTTGATTTTTGAAAAAGACTTTTGAACTTTTGAAAGGTATTGTTCGTCGGGAACATCCGCGTAGTTCAGTAGTGATCGTTGTACGAAAGAACATTTAAAAAGTACGTGTGTGCCTGACCAAAGATGCTGCTAGTACAACTCTCGGTAAAACAGTTGCGTGAGCAATTAGAAGAACGCGATGAAGACTGCAGCGGGTCCAAGAAGATCCTCCAGGAGCGACTGAAGAATGTTCTTAACAAGAATGGAGATGACCCAGAGACATTCCAGTTTCAATCATCAGAAGAAACAGTTTTAACAAAAATAAATGAGAAATTTGAAAATGTCTCGCAAATGATCGAACAAACTTCTAAAAAAACTGATGAAAGATTCGATGAAACGTCTCAAATTATTAAAGAAATAGCTAGACAAAATGACGAGAAAATTGAAAATATGTCTAGAAGATTCGACGAAGTATGTATTCAGAATAGTGAGAAGTTTGAAGAAGTCTCTAAAACATTTGATAAAGTTGAAGAGAAAATCAAACAGTTAGAGACCATGATAACTAACACGAGAGTGCTACCACCAATTAATACGGTAGCTTTAGATCCGGTAGAGATAAAAGAAGACGAGACGAAATGTAAGTTGGAAACACGGCCGAAATTTGAAGGAAGTGGAAGTTCCGTTCATGTCAAAGTCCCAACTTTCGACGGAAAATCATCATGGAACAACTACATAAAACAGTTCGAATCAGCTGCAAGAGCGAATGGATGGTCTGAAAAAGAAAAGGCTGTAAACCTGACTATCGCTCTTCGAGGAGATGCCTTAGATGTGCTCCAGACCATAGCCGTAGAGGAGACGGATGATTTCGAACAACTGAAGAAGAGGTTAAATATGCGATATGGCCACGAACACTTGGAGCATGTATATCAGTCGCAGCTCAAAAATCGAAGACAAAAGAAAGATGAGGCTCTTCAAGAATATGAAGTAGATATCGCCAGATTAGTGCGATATGCTTATCCAACAGCTCCCGAAGACATGATGGAAAAGTTGGCCGTTCAAACGTTTATTGATGGTCTTCGTGATCATGAGATGCAAAGAACACTACGATTAGCTCGTCACAAGACGCTGATGGATGTCTTATCTGCCGCCCTCGAATACGAGTCAGCTACGCTAGCCTCTGGCGGATACAGTAAAGTTAGAACTGTAAAAGAGGAAGGAGACGAAGATAAACTTGACCAGCTCTTTAATATGATAAAAAGCATGACACACAAGAAAACGAAGACCATAAGACCGAAGACAAAACCAGAATGCGTCGGCCTTAGGGGAGCAGCTTCGACCCAGAACTTTACCAAAGACCCTCTGATACTAATAGCTTCTTTGAAATGTCGTGAAGATAGTGTATATGTAGATGGAGAAATAAATGGTAAAAAGCATACGTTGTTGGTGGATACTGGAGCGACCAGAACCATTATACGCCCGACAGTTATAAACAGCCGAAAGAAACTGTTACCAACGAGGTTGCGACTTCGGACCGCCACAGGTGAAAATGCCAACATTCATGGAGAAATCCAGGTACAATTAGGAATTGGAGCAGAAAAGTTCGTCCATACTGTTATAGTTGCTGACATCGAAGAGGATGTTATATTAGGAATGGACGTAATGAATACGCATGGATTCCAATTGGATTTTAAGAATAAGGTAATCAAAGTTGGTAACGAGGAGGTATTTCTCCATCCACATGATGACAACACTATGCAAGCAGCCGTTAAAGAAGATACAGTCGTGCCTGCGAGAAGTGAAACGATAATAGTAGCGCGGCTACAGGGAATTGTGGACGAAGGGACACCTGTTATGATGGAGCCTTGGAACCATGACGACGAAGTTGGCCGTGGAATCATAATTGGAAAGGAATTGGTGACCTCGGCTAAAGAAATTCCTGTTAGACTTATCAATGTCAATGACTACCCAGTGACCATCAAGAAAGAGACAAAAGTAGGAACTTGTGTACCTGTGACATCCATAATCCGTCAGACGACAACGTCTGATAATTCCAACGACAAATTTGATCAAATGGTTGCAGTTGCTGGACAGTCTCTGAATCAGATTGAGAAAAGGAAATTAAGGGAATTTCTTCGGCTGTATCGTGATATTTTCGTACCGAAAGGAGGAAAGACGGGAAGAACTACCGTTGTTAAGCATAGAATTGATACTGGTAATGCTAAGCCAATTCGTCAAACAGCTCGACGATTACCACAGGCGAAAAGAGAGGAAGCTGAAACGATTGTTCAGGAAATGAAGAAAGACGGGGTGATAGAACCTTCTACGAGCCCATGGGTCTCTCCGGTAGTCCTGGTTAAGAAGAAAGACGGAACAACGAGGTTCTGTGTGGATTACCGTTTGCTGAACAACGTTACCAAGAAAGATAGTTATCCTCTGCCTCGGATTGATGACACATTAGACACATTATCTGGAAGTAAATTATTTTCTACTTTGGATTTGAAGTCTGGATACTGGCAGGTAGAAATGGACCCGGTAGATAAAGAAAAGACAGCCTTCACCACAGGATCTGGATTATGGCAATTCAACGTTATGCCATTTGGACTTTGTAACGCTCCTGCGACATTTGAGAGGCTTATGGAAAATGTGTTGAGAGGGTTATCTTGGAAAACATGCCTAGTTTATCTAGACGACATAATCGTCTTGGGGGAGACATTTGAAGACCATCTGAAGAATTTAGAAAACGTTTTTAATCGACTTAAAGCTGCCCAATTGATGTTAAACCCCAAGAAGTGCCAGCTATTTCAAGGTAAAGTCAATTATCTGGGTCATATAGTCAGTAAAGAAGGAGTGGCTGTGGATAAGGGAAAAATTGATTCCATTAAGGAATGGCCAAAACCAACTGACAAACACCAAGTGAGAAGTTTTCTGGGACTATGTACTTACTACCGGAGGTTTATTAAGAAGTTTGCAGATATCGCTAAACCATTAACGCGACTTACAGAGGAAGCAAGAGAATACCGCTGGGATGTAGACTGCCAGAATGCCTTTGAAACCTTAAAAAAGCATTTAATCACAGCACCAATTTTAGGGTATCCACTGCCAGAAGGAGAGTTCATCTTAGATACAGATGCAAGTAATGTGGGAATTGGAGGAGTGCTGTCTCAGATTCAAGGAGGACAGGAAAGAGTCCTTGGATATTTTAGTAAAGTTCTCTCAAAACCTGAGCGAAATTATTGCGTCACGAGAAGAGAACTTCTGGCAGTAGTGAAATCAGTAGAGCACTTCTATCAATACCTCTATGGAAGGAAGTTTTTAATTCGAACCGACCATGCCGCCCTTAAGTGGTTGATGCAGTTTAAGAATCCAGAGGGTCAGATAGCCAGGTGGATCGAACGACTCCAAGAATATGATTTTAAGATTGAGCACCGGGCCGGAGTTAGCCACCGAAACGCCGATTCTCTTTCCAGAAGGCCATGCCCAGCAGAGTGTTCTCACTGCAACAAAACGGAATCCAAGGAAGCAGCAGTGCTAAGAACGACGGTGGTCCACGACGACTGGACGCCTACCAAGATCAGGGAAGAACAAGAGAGAGATCCAGTTATACAGAAAATCCGAAAATGGAAAGAGGAAAACCGTCGACCACCTTGGCAAGAAATATCGAACCTAGGCTCAATAGTTAAGACGTATTTGGCCCAGTGGGACTCATTTATCATGGAAGATGGCTTGCTCAAACGAGTCCTGGAAAATGATGACGGTTCAGAGAAGAGAACACAGTTGGTGATTCCAAAGAGCAGAATAGCCGAAGTACTTCGTCAGTTACACGACAGTCCATCAGGAGGGCATTTTGGTGTGAAAAAGACCCTTCAGCGAATTCGGGAACGGTTTTATTGGATGAACAGTTCCGACGATGTAAAAGACTGGTGTAAGAAATGTACTATTTGTGCTACGAGTAACGGGCCTTATCGAAAAAGGAGAGCTCCTATGAGACAATATAATGTTGGAAGCCCGTTTGAAAGAATAGCTTTGGACATTGCTGGGCCGTTTCCAGAAAGTGATAATGGAGGCAAGTACATGTTGGTAGTAATGGATTACTTCACTAAGTGGGTCGAGATTTACGCACTTCCAGACCAGAAAGCGGCCACCGTTGCAGATAAGTTGATCCAAGAATATATCAGCCGATTTGGAGTGCCTTTGGAGATCCATAGTGACCAAGGCAGGAACTTCGAAAGCGATTTATTCCAAGGAATATGTGATAGACTAGGTATGAAGAAAACAAGGACTACGGCTTATCATCCGCAATCGGATGGTATGGTAGAACGAATGAATAGAACAGTTGGCAAGTATTTGACAAAGATGGTGTCCGATCATCAGCGAGACTGGGACCAATATCTCCCGTTCTTCACAATGGCCTACAGATCTGCTGTTAATGAATCAACAGGCCAGACACCAGCCAAAGTCCTATTCGGACGCGAGATGCGACTACCCTGTGATCTAGAGTTTGGGTGTCGACCTGGAGAAGATGTAGCAGGTGAAGATTATGTGATCGAATTACGAAGAAGAATGGACGATGTACACGAGTTGGTCCGTTCCCATCTCCAGATCGCTAGTGACCGAATGAAGAAACGGTACGATACGCAAGCCGAAAAGGGGTGTTTTAAGAAGAACGATAAAGTCTGGCTTTATAACCCCAAAAAGCGAAAAGGTTGTTCTCCCAAATTGCAGCAGTTTTGGGAAGGTCCATACCTCATTATGGAGAAGATCAATGATGTTATTTACCGAATAAGCAAGATTCCGAGAGGAAAGCCGATGATAGTACACCATAACCGGCTGGCGTCTTTCGAGGGTGACCACGACGTAGATGAAGAAGTGGAAGTAAACCAAGTCCAAGATGTGTCTGACCTCACGTTTGAGGAATTCATGGGTGCCTATGGAGGTACCGGTAAAGCAAGACATGGTGTTACCACTGAAGAAAGGCAAGATCTACTCGCGCTTCCCGATGACTACTCACTGGCCCTTACCATCCCGGCCAGTATCAAAGATGCACCAGGGTTGGCATCCGTCTTTCGAAGGAAGTTTGGTCGAGTTGCAGAACTTCAATGCCAAGTGCCAGCTCCTGGTAAAACCTTGAAACTTCAAGATGCATCACGTTACCTTTTCTACCTGGTAACAAAAGACACTGCCCGTGACCAACCTACCTACCGAGATGTATGGGAAGCCTTACTTCAGTTGAGAGAGCACGTACTAGAGTCCGACGTGCAAAAGTTAGCCATGCCAAAGTTGGAGTGCCGCCAATTAGATTGGAGGGTTATACGAAACATGGTGGAGGAAATCTTTAAAGACACCGAAGTCCAGGTGTTAGTCTGTTGCAATCCGCATAGTTACTGCTGCGGAGAGAAAACCGTCCCTTGTCATTTCTATACAACTGGAAGTTGTAAAAGAGGGTCCAGTAGCCGATATCAGCATGTCGTTCCAGTTCCAGTCCCGACAAGGTTCCAGGAGGAACCATCTTTTAAGAGGGGGGCAATGTTACGATTTTAAATGTTATGGCATATAGAACTGTAAATATTTTATGACTAATTCTTTTTATTGATTCTCGTAATTTGTAGGTCAAAATATACCTGAGCTTAGCTACCAGTTGTTTACCAGAAATCTCTAGACACTAATTTTAGTGAGTCATCCACGTCTCGAGGTTGAAAAACGAGTCGAGCGCCTTCACCAAAATACGAGACTATTCAGGAAGTTTGCCGAAAGTTCCAGATGACAACAGTTGTGTATATAAATGAAAGATTTTTGTATTTGAGGGTGATAAGAAGCTCGGCAACCGCGATATTTAAATGTAACGAAACATAAATTATTATTTGTAATATAAATTAGAATTAATAAAGACTTTAATAAATTCGTAATTAGTTATCGTGAGTTTTAATAAATTAGATTATAGACAATAAATTAGAATAAAGACATATAAATTAGAACTATATAAACGTCGCACTACTTACATAAAAAAGGTTGTTAAAAAACATTGTGTGGCCACGTAAAAAACATTCGATGGACATCTGGATTTAAAAAATAATAATCTTCATGTTATTTATTCAGGTAAATGCAATAGACTCTTGACTTGTGTAATATAAAAAAATGAAACTGGGGGCATCTTATATGACCCCCTGTAGTTGGTGAGGTTTTATTGACTTATCTGATCTGTGTTGGAGTCTAGGGTTAACTGATAGAAAGATGGTATGAAAAATCAGTTAGTACCCGTCAATGTCAAGAGGAATGATGTGGTAGGAGCAAAGTCATTGTGCTTAAGTTTGTGAGTAGGCAGTTTTCAGTGAAGAAATGTGTTTTGTGTGTAGTAGGATCATAAGCAATTTTTGGTATTTTAAAAAACTGATGGGAGAATATAAATCAATGCGTGACTGCGATGTAAAATAAATCGGTATACCAAGGTAGGGAAAAAATTTATGTAATTTAAGTGGTTAAAATTAATAAATCATTTTAAATGGGATGAAAAGGATGTTATTACCTAATTGTTTCGTTGTATTAAATGAGTATATATAAAAGTTGGATTGTAATTTATGGAAGATGAGTCGAGGAAAAAAAAAAGAAATAAACGAGAAAGTAAGAAAAGGAAATAGAAGGTGAATGTGACGATGTAAGCTGGGGAAATTGAAACTGATTGTGATAAGAGATCGATAGATGTAAAATGAATATTTATAAGAAAATGTGTATGATTGTATGTGTATGATTAAATGAGTATATACATATAAAAGTAGGGTTGTAATTTATGGAAGATGAGTAGAGGAAAAGAAAAAGAAAAAAAAATAAACGAGAAAGCAAGAAAAGGAAATAGAAGGTGAATATAACGAGGTAAGCTGGGGATATTAAAACTGATTGTGATAAGAGATTAATAGATGTAAAATGAATATTTATAAGAAAATGTGTATGATAAGTGAGATGGTAGTTATTGGAGAGGATGGGTAGTTGGATATTGGCAAAGGTGTGATGTTAGTGTATTAATGGTGACAAGTATAGATTAAGTATGAATGATTATGTAAGTTGAAATTTAGCTATGGGAAATAAAAAGAAATGTAGAAGTGAAGTAAAATTGGATGGGTAGTTAAAAGAGAGAAAGTTAGATTAGGAGAATAATTGTCGATGAAGTGGGACGAAGTCTCTGTTGATGCTGGTGTAACGATTAACACAATTGGGACTATTTTTCTTTTCCTTGACTATTTCCAAATCCTCAAAAAGGTCAAGTTTGAGATAATCTCTACCAGGGATGTTATGAAGAAGAGAGATATCATCTGGTACCTTGATTGTGTGGTTGTGATATTTAAGATGATGTGAAAAAGAAGAAGTGTTCTCTAACTTAGAATGTTCAATGGCCCTGGTTACTAGAGATCTACAAGTTCTACCGATGTAAGTGGCATCACAGTCAGAACACTGAATATCTCCACTTCATGGTTTGTTCCAGTTTCACTTTTAAAAATTTTTTTATCAAATTTCATACATAGACAAATACGTCTTACGTATATTAATAATAATAATAATAACTCCTGTAAGATTTTTTGTCAGTTCTTCTATCAGGCGCGGCCGTCTGCGAATGGGGGATGTTCTCTGGGTATCCGTAGCGCAGACACCCAGAGGGTAGCAGGAATACCTGCTGTGAAACAAAAACTGATACCTCGCAGAAGGAATTAAATTTACACCCATGATAATGGAGTATAATAATTTATGTTTAGGGTGGCTGGCTGGGGATCGCCAGCGCACGTCTGGAGCCGGCGCTGGACGTGACATCATGAGGGACGTCGGTGGCAGGGCGGTGGCAGGGTGTTGAGGAGGCGGGCCCCTGTCATACAATTAGCTACAGCCCAACAAGAACAACAACCACAAGCGAGCCAAACAACCAGAGCTCCACTCGCTGAAGGTACTACGCTGGAACATTAGCCAGCGCTCACTCAAGCGGGACGACCGAGGCAGCGCATGAAATGGACTGTGTCCATGAATGAAAATATTTTGCGCTTTTATTATAAGGTGACAAACCTCGGTCAAGAAACATGGCTATCGACAAAATCTGTATGCCGAATTTTGCAGAGAGTACCCAGAAATGCAAGTATCTGAACAACGAGTAGCAGATCAATACCGAGTAATTATCAGAAATAATCTCATCCTAGAGACTAGACGCAATACCATCAGAAGCGAAGTCGAACGGGAGATTCATAATCAGGAGGGGTAGTTGGAAATCAAGCCCTTAATGAAAAACAAGAGCCAATTCCTGAGGTTCTCATACAAGACCAAGAAACTCAACCTGATAATACACAGCAGGATAACGACGCGCGTTAGCTTAGTCAATGAAATGGCACGCGCCTCACAAGAGTTTAATGAAACAAATCCACTTAGCAGACCACTGCTTCTTCTTCTTAAGGTTCCATCTTCTAACGAAGGTTGGATATCAACATGGCAATTCTTATTTTACTTACAGCAGCTCTAAATAGTTGGCTGGAGCTCAGACTAAACCATTCCCTTAGATTTCGTAGCCAGGAGGTTCGTCTTCTTCCTACATCTCTTTTACCTTTTATTTTGCCCTCTATAATCAAACGTAGTAGCCCATAACGAGGACCTCTTAATATATGACCGAAATATTCAAGTTTCCGCCTCTTAATTGTCTGTACAATTTCTTCCCTCTTATTAACCCTATCAAGGACTTCAATATTGGTAATTTTGTCAGACCACTGCTACCAACAGTAAACTCTTGTATGAAACTAGGTGTGCTGTTACAAATTGAAAACACTGAAATCCTAACCAATTATATCGTAGAAGCCCATATATTGGAATATATTATTATATTGAAGCTGAAGAATTATACATCCGAGCTGTTGGAGCTTTTAATCCTGTTGTCAGACCACGAAAAAAAAGCATCGCGATGAGATGTAATGGTTTTATCAATCCATTCTTTTTTCACACTGTGCCCGATATTTACCCATAATTCATTTAAATACACTATGTTGTATCGGTATCCATGGTATTTACGAATTGTATGTAAATAACGATGATGCCATGAGATAATTTCTGGTTTTTCAATCAAAATTGAATTTCTGCCACGTTTTATAAACACAAAATCTATATCACTTAGCAAGCGATGTAACGTGGTATGTGAAAAGTTGAGCAAAGTTTCTTCCACATTCACAACAGCTAATATGGTGTTTATTGTTGGTGGTATGTTGTCACGAAAAAATTTATGAACTATTCCACGAATTTGGGCCCTGACACCTCCATCGGACTTGTTGTCACGAGAATTACCAACCTTTCGCTTCTTGCGCCTGCTCTTTGGAGATTGTAATCTATTAGGCTTTTAAACATATTCTGTACAAGAATTACTCTAATTGTTTCTTAATTACTAAGTAACTTAGAAGAAAGTATTTAAATAACTTAAATAAAAGATAAAAGTTCATAAGTTACTATTAGAAATAAATAATGTATAGTATTATGTAAAATTATTAGCAAACGATATTTGTAAATTACATAAAATTGTACGTGGGGACACAACGAGGTCAATCATGGCTATAGTGTTGCTACCTTAGTTGCAAAAAAGGTCAATTACTCCTTATTCTGATAGGATCTTATCAATACAACTACAGTCTAGAAAAGGTATAGTAAATTTTATTCAAGTTTATGTTCCTAAGGCATATAAAGTTGATGCTGTTTGATTGATTTTGAAAAGGCATTTGACAGAGTGCAGCAGAATCGGCTTAAATAAATTTTATTAAATAAAAACATAGACAGTAGAGACATTAAAATCATCTGTAACCTCTATTGGAATCAAACAGCAAAAGTGAAAGTTGAAAACGAACTGACCGAGGATATGCAGATTCGCCTTGGGGTTTGTCAAGGGTGTATTTTATCACCCCTGTTATTCAATTTATACAGTAAAGCCATCTCAGAATTAGCGCTTGCCGAGATCAGTGAAGGTCTTATAATAAACGGTGAGCCACGTAATACCATAAGATATGCTGACGACACCGTCCTTCTTGCAGGAACACTAGACAATATGCTTTGCATATTGTAGAAAGCGAAACCGGTCGTCTGATAGTTAAATTAAATTGATTGTGAGTAAGTCTTATTTATTATTTCTTTACCTATTTGAAATGGACTCACACAAGCAACACATTCATGATTTAACTAAATATATATTGCAACGATTATGGAATAAAAATAAATTTGAAGAAAACCAAGTTCATGGTATTTACAAAAGCATAAAACATCAAAGTTAAGCTAGTACTAGATAATACAGAAACAGAACAAATATCTTCGTACAAATACCTTGGAGCATGGATCACAAAAGATACTGATCAGAAAAAAGAAATAAGATGCCGCATTGAAAGTGCACGGTCAACTTTTAATAGAATGAGAAAACTTTTTTGTAATCGCGATATCAATATATCGCTCCGGATAAGAATGCTTCGATGTTATATTTTCTCTAGCCTTTTGTATGGAGTTGAAGCTTGGACACTTAAAAAATCCAACATTAAAAACCTAGAAACATTCGAAATGTGGTGTTACCGACGTATTTTGAAAATATCATGCATGGATCGCAAAACAAACGAACAAGTTCTCGAACAACTAGGAAAACAATACGAAGTTTTAAATTCCATAAAGATCAGGAAATTGGAATACTTGGGGCACATCATGAGAGGTGAAAAATACGAACTACTAAGGAATATAATGCAGGATAAAATCAAAGGTAGAAGAAGCGTAGGAAGACGTAAAATCTCGTGGCTACGCAATCTCCGTGAATGGTTTGGATACAGTTTAATTGAACTATTTAGGTACGTAACCAACAAAATTATAATTGCCAGAATGATTTCCAATCTCCGATAGGAGTGGAACATGAAGAAGAAGAAGTACGTGAGGACTTGTTGAGAACTCCTGGTATATTCGGTTTATTTTGAAAAATAGACAATACAGAACGCCATCGCTCACTGTATAAAACTTGTAACGTCTTGGTGAAATTCCCATTAGGTTAGCATTGCATAATATCTTACCCTGTACAGACTAGTCACTTTGAGACAAAGTATAGGCAATCGATATTTTCTTAGTTTTAAATTTGTGAAAACTATTTTCAGTTTGGAAATCCAAACATCAACAAAAAATTTAAAATGTAGTTCTAATTACAATTATTTGTAGTTAAATCCCATTAAAATAGAATCTTTAACTGAAACGTATCCCAAGAAAAAAACATTATGACATCTTTAATCAAATAATAGAATATTAGCAGGAAAATTTTTAAACAAAAATATTGTCTTCTCATTTTTTTTTCTTTTGATTTTAGGCTTTATACCTATTAAATTGGCTTAATTAAATATCATGAATTAAAAAAGAAATGTTAGTCCTTAAATTATACATATATATTTAAATCCTCTTTTGCCTTTAAATGGCCTTTAATCCTTTTAAATTAATTTTTGCTTAAATTAATTTTTCTTAAACAAAACCGAAAAGAGCCATTTTCTCCTTGTTAAAAGGAAGCCATTAAGAATTTTCTTTAACATTAACTGATTCTAGTGCCTTACTTCACCATAAAAAGAGACCTGTAAAAAAGGTCCCACACAAAAGCATTCGGCCAAAACACTCTTGATAACGACGGAATCCGTAGGAAGGAAACATTGTCGGAGATGGGATAAAATCTTTAACATCCGAAAAGTAAATTGTAATTAAGCAAGTAAAAGAGAGCATTAATTGATTATTTGAGTAGTAGTATGTATAGTCTAAGAGGAGCGAACTACGCTCAAAATGAATGTATAATAAGACCATATATTTTATAAAAAGGTTGTATATATACACTCACCGTGCAAAATTAACGGAATACCTTAAAAATGGGACATGTTAGATGTCTCGAATTTCCTAAACCTGCTATATCTGATTTTAGTGATTTTTTTAGTATGTTGTAGTATATTATTTAAGAATATCGATGTAATAATATTGTTTCTGGACAGGTCAGTGTCATTTTATACCGGGTGTAACAATCATACTGTAGAAAAACAAGTAGAAAGAGTGAACAAGTACAAATATCTGGGAACTTGGGTAAATGAAAACAGTGACCAAGGTAGAGAAATAAGGACATGCATTGAAATTGCGATACAAGCATTTATAAAAATGAAAACAATGTTTGTTAATCGAGACAAAAGAAAATCCATTTCCTCTGGATCTGAGGTTAAGAGCCTTCAGATGCTACGTGTTCTCGACTTTGTTGTATGGAATGGAAAGCTGGATACTAAAAGTGGATAATATAAAGACGTTGGAATCATTTGAGATGTGACGCTATAAAAGGATTATGAAAATATCATGGACCCAACGAGTTACAAATGCAGAAGTGTTAAGAAGGCTACAAAAGGATTGCGAGGTCATAAAGCACAGCAAAACAAGAGCTGGAAAATTAAGGCCACATTACCAGAGAGTGGTATAGTTGCAGCTCAGTAGATTTTTTTTTAAAGTAGTCGCCAATAAGGTACGGATAGCTGTGATGATAGCTAACCTCCGATAGGAGAAGGAACTACAAGAAGAAGACACTTTTATTTTAATTTTTATTGCCTGCTTTTATTATAGATAAATATATTTTTACACAGTCTCACGAGGCGACTATACTCAGGCTCAGGCTCAGTGTACACGCATCTACGGAAGAAAAGGAGGATAACGAAAAAGATGAATTCTATCACCTTAGACAAAGAATATGATCAATGTCCACGTCATGACGTGAAAATCATTGCTGGGGACCTTAATGCAAAAATTGGCAAAGAGCAATTTTTCCAGCCAACTATAGGACGTGAGAGTTTACATGAAGAGTCAAATGATAACGGGTTGAGACTAATAAACTTTGCAAGTACTAAAAACATGATAGTAAGAGGAACAAGATTTCCCCATAAAATGATACACAAAGGAACATGGAAATCCCCTGATAACGAAACCATTAACCAGATAGATCACATCCTGATAGATGCAAGGCACTCCTCAGATCTCATAGATGTCAGAAGCTACCGAGGCCCAAACATAAAGAAAGATAAACACACGAAACAAGACATAATTAATGTTGATAATCTGCGCATTGAAACCGTTGCGAGAGAGTATAGGAGACAAATGGACAAGGAAATGGAGAGTTTGGAGGTGGAAGAAAATGTAGAGGAACTGTGGACAAAATGTAAAAACATAATAACTGAGAAAGCAATAAAAATATTGGGGAAAACCAAACCAGTTAAAGAAAACGAATAGTTTGACAAGGAGTGCCAAGAAGCAACAGATAACAAAAACAGGGCATACATAAAGACAAATCAAGCTGGATGCACAAGAAGAGCAAAGGAAGAATACCGGACACTAAGAAGAGAAGAAAAACGATTACATAGAAGAAAAAAAAGACAATTTGAGCAAAAGCAGTTGAAAAGCACAGAATGGCTAAGAAATCAAAATGAAACTCGAGAGTTCTACAGAAATCTAAACAAAATGCGCAAAGAGTTTAAGCCAAGAATAAGGAGCTGTAAGGATGTAGAAGAAAACATCCTAAATGATACAGCCTCAATCCTAAACAGATGGGTTGAATTTTTCGATGCAAAATTTAATGGCCATCATATCGAAGAAGCAGATAACACCCTAGCAAATCGAAATGATTGGAATTCTTTCAACCCAAACTAAAGACCACCTTTCATCGAAAACGTTGCCCAAGCCATTAAAAAGCTTAAAAATAATAAATCACCACGAGTTGATCAAATTTGCAGTGAGCTCGACAAGAATGGTGGCGATGCCCTACTACAGACACTGCATAAGCTTTTACTTCTTGTTTGGCATAATGAGACCATGCCCTGTGAATGGTCTCAAGGCGTAATATGCCCGTTACATAAAAAAGGTGACCAGCTCCAGTGTGACAACTATAGAGGTATAACCCTGTTAACAACTGCTTACAAAATACTAGCAAATATTCTCTACGAAAGGTTGCAAGTTTACACAGTGGGCATAATTGGTAAATATCAAGTTGGATTCACTCCAGAAAAATCAACAATTGACCAGATTCAATCAATAAGACAGATTTTTGAGAAAACATTAGAATTCAATATTGAATTCAAGGTGGCATACGGCAAGAGAACAGTGCTATACCAAGGACTAGACTGGACTCAGACAAGGAGATGCTCTGGCTTGCCTCCTACTTAATATTGCCTTAGAAAAGGCAGTCCGAGATACACGAATTAGGGATGGCGGTACTATTTACAATAGATCTATACAAGTCTTAGCATATGCTGATGACATTGACATAGTAGGGCGTAGCAAGCGAGATGTTGAGTAATATCTCCTAGAATTGAAAACAGCGGCGAAACAGGTCGGTCTAGTCATCAACGAAGACAAAACCAAGTACATGTTGGTTACAAAGGATCCGATAGCAAATGAGAAACGAGAAACAGTCTTTGCAAGTCATACCTTTGGACGGTGTTGACAACTTCACATAACTTGGGTCGCTATTGACTGCTACTAATAAAACAAGCGAAGAAATCAAAAGACGAATAAATCTTACAAACAGGGCATACTATGGACTCCAAAAGCATTTCCACTCAAGAAACATTCAAAGAAAAACTAAAATTATAATAAACAAAACATTGCTGAGGCCGGTCCTCACATATGGAGCAGAAACATGGACTCTAACGCAGAAATTTGAAAGACTTTTGGGAATATTTGAGCGTAAAATACTCCGAAAAATATTTGGAGCTGTAAACGACCAAGGGCAGTGGCGCAGAAGATATAATTTTGAATTGTATCAGCTCTTTGATGAGCCAGATGTCATAACGTTCATTAAAACACAGCGACTTAGATGGGCTGGACACATAATACGAATGCCAGAAAATACCATTGCTAAAAAGCTAATCACAGAAACACCTGTAGGAAAAAGAAGCAAAGGCCGACCGCGAATTAGGTGGTTAGATGGAGTAGAAACCGACTTACGAATATTAAAAATCAGAAGATGGCAACATGTTGCCAAAAACCGAACAGAATGGCGACGAATCTTAGAGCAGGCCAAGATCCACAGAGGATTGTCGAGCCAAAGATGATGATGATACTCAGGCTTACCGCCCAATGGCGCCACTATTTCAAGAGAAATCTAATATCGTGTAATACATCCTTGTATATGGCTAATGTCAAAATTTTAGCCAAATCGGACTCGTAGTTTTGTTTGACACTGTTTAAAATCAGGCGTGTCTGTATATTTTAGAAAAATGGAAAGAGAGCAATATCGGTCGGTGAATCGATTCTTGTTTTTGAAAGGGAAATCATGCAGCAAAATTAAATATTGCTTGAACGTTATCTAAGATGACTTTTCTCCTTTGATGGTAACCATCAAAAATATTTTATACGACATATAATAACGAGTTTCAAAGTAGCTGCGTGTCGGTTTTTAATGAGCCACGCCTCGGTGCCCCCAAAATGGCTACCACGGAGAATAACGTGACAAAAGTTTATGATCTCGTATTAAAAAACCGCTGACTGATGGTGCGCGAGATAGCTGAGACAGTAGGAATCTTAAAAGACCACTTATGTCATCTCGTTAATAAAATTTTGGGCATCACAAAGTGGTCCGCGCGATGGATGTTGCGTTTGCGCACTGCGGACAACAAGAATAACCGTGAGATCAATTGAGAGAACCGTTTGGCTATATTGAAGCATAATAGTAAGGATTTTCTACGCCGTTTCGTAATTGCTGACGAATTATGGATCCACTGGTACATACCAGAGATCAGGGAACAGTCAAAACAGTAGATGGCACTTAGCGACGTGCTCCGAAGAAGGCAAAGACTGTTCGATCGGTCGGAAAGGTGATATCCACCATTTTCTGGGTTTCACAAGGAGTTATCTAAATCGACTACCTATAGAAGGGCACAGGGCCCTATTACGCCAAATGATTGGTACGGATAAATTGGTACAATTTTGCTACAAACTGTTACTTCATCTACCGTATTCTCCAGGTTTAACCCCGTGCGACTTTTTTTTTAGTTTCTTGACCTGAAAAGGGCACTCTTTGGGCAAAAATTTAAGTCGAATGAGGAAGTCATCGTCGTCACGAAAAACTACATTCCAGACCTTAAAGAACGTGTTTTTTAACGGCTTAGTTAGACCATCGATGGGTCAAGTTTATCGAGCTAAAAGAAGATGAAGTTGAGAAATAAATCTTCTTCTTCTTCAAGTGCCGTCTTCGTTCCGAAGTTTGGCTATCATCAAAGCTATGCGTATTTTTGATGCTGCAGATCTAAACAGTTGGCAATTGGTGCAATTGTACCATTCTCTCAAGTTTTTCAACCATGAATGCCTTCTTCTTCCTATAGATCTCTTTCCCATTATCTTTCCCTGTATAATCAATTGCAGCAACTGGTATTTATCTCCCCTCATAACATGTCCCAAATATTGCAGTTTGCGCTTTTTAACCGTAAGTATCAGCTCTTTCTCTTTCCGCACTCTCCGCAAAACCTCCACATTTGTTACTTTCTCTATCCAGGGTATTCTTAATATTCTACGATACATCCACAACTCAAATGCTTCTATCTTTTTGGCATCTATCTTTTTCAATGTCCATGTTTCCATCCCGTAGAGGAGAACTGACATAACGTAACATCTCAAAAGGCGAATTTTAAGTTTTAGACTTAGATCTCTTCCGCAGAACACCTTTTTCAATTTAGTAAATGTGGCTCTAGCTTTCTCTATTCCGGTTTTGATTTCTTCAGAGCAATCATTATTTTCGTTGATAACAGTTGCCAGGTAATTATATCTTCTTACACGTTCGATTCTTTGATCATGCACGGTTATGTCAGGGAAGTTTTGTGGTGATTTAGATATTAGCATTATTTTTGTTTTGCTTATGTTAAGTGATAATCCGTGTTCTTCACTGCATTCTACTATTTTGTTAATTAGTATTTGAAGATCTTCCCAAGTTTCTGCGATTAGTACCGTGTCATCGGCATATCTCAAGTTGTTTATTCGGATGCCATTTATCTTAATACCTATATTTTGATCCGAAAGGTCTGTGTTTATAATGTCTTCGGAGTATAGATTGAATAAGGTCGGTGAGAGTATACAACCCTGTCTTACGCCTTTCTTGATCTCGATTTCCTCCGTTGTCTCTTGCTCTATTCGGATATTTGCTTTTTGGTTATAGTAAATCTTAGAGATAATTCTAAATAAATAAATAAATAATTCTAATAAATCTTCACTTTTCCAAAATTTCCGTTGTAGGCGCAGTACTTATCGAACCGCCTCAATATATATATATATATATATATATATATATATATATATATATATATATATATATATATATATACACATATATACATACACACACATATATATATATATATATATATATATATATATATATATATACATATATATACACTCATATTTACACTTCAACTGCTTTCAATTTTGTTATATTTTTTAATACAGTTTAAATTCAAATAGATATTCATGGTATTAAGTGGAAATGGAATCAAAAGCCAAGCCGGATAGAACAAGTAACATACAATACAGAACCAACTTGTTCAAACAACTAGCTAAAGAAAACACAATGACGGACCGAGAAACAAAACAGGCACAGAACAGGGACATGAGCAGACTAAAAGATAATAACACAAACTGAAGGAAAACAAATTGAAGTACAACTTAAACACAGAAAAGAACACAACAATTTTGAAAATGGTATCATGGAATGTAAGAAGTATAAATGGAAAGGAAATAGAACTGGGGGAAGGGAAGAAATTAGAGATACGAACATTGAAATATTATCTATAACAGACACAAAGGAAAAAGCAAGAGGATCAATATTATTAGAAAACGGAATGTTACTAATATACAGTGGAGTGGAAGAAACGATGGCAGAAGTAGCTTGCGTGAGAAAGACGGACAATATCAACAAAGTAAAAAATTGGATATATTACAACGAACATACCAAGAGTAGACATATATATGGATACAGAGGAAACCAATACAAACCTAATCATATGCTATGGACCAGATGAAGTCGCAACAAAAAACGAAAATAATTAATTCTGGGACAAATTACAAAACGTGATAAATGATTGTACAGAGAAAATTGTGATTACAGGAGACATGAACAGTAGAGTGGGAAAAGAAGCAGAAAAATGGAACAATGTCATCAGACCTCAGGGGAAGGAAAAAATAAACAAAAGTGGAAAATTACTACTCGAATTCTGTCTAGACAATAACCTGGTGACTATGAACACACACTTCCAATATAAAAGGATACACAAGATTACAAGAGAAGTCAAATTAAGGGACGAACAATCAATTATAGACTATACTATGGTGCAAAAAACAGAGAAGAACTGGATAAGAGACGTAAGGGTGAAAAGGAATTATGAAATTGGTAGTAACCACTATCTACTAGAAACCACATTTAAAAGCAAAAGAAAAGAAATGAGAACATAAACAGAAAAAACAAAGAAATCATAAAAATTTATAAACTAAGGGAAGAAACAACAAAAATGAGATAGAAGAGCTAGAGAAAGAGATGGACAATGAATATGAAATAACAAAAACAATAGAAGAAGAATGGGTAAAATTTAAAAATGCTATGATAAAACAGCTAAATCAATATGTGGAACTACAAGAAATATCAACAGAGAGAAACGTACACGTACATCTTGGTGGAACGATGAAGTGAAAAGAGAAATAATAGAAAAGAAAAAATTATAGAGAGAATACATATAAGACAAAACACAACTAAAATACGAAAATGAAGAGAAAAATAAGAGACAAAGAAGAAAAGTTAAAGAGACAGTTAAGAAAAAGAAAAGTTTGGAAAAGTTCGGAGAAAAAATGGAAGGAAACAGCACAGAAAACGTAAAATTATTTTATGGAACACTGAAAAACTATATTTATTTATTTTTCTTATATTTTTTAATACAGTTTAAATTCAAATAAAATGCGGTAGTAAAAAATTTCAACAAAATAAATATATATTTACATTTTCGCTCTCTTGTTTATGTTAATATCTTAAGTTTTTACATTTTTTTTTCATACTCTCTTTTGTTGTTTATAGGCGTTGAAATGTCCTTTTGTTAATTCGAAACGCCACTGTAACAAAACCCTTAAAAAGTTTGCGACACGCTTCGGATTAGGTTTTATCACGGAATGGTTGAATGGCCAAATGGATTTTTCTGTACAATATCTGAACGCAGGGGATCTAGTTTTTGTGTATTCTGACACTGCGATATGACACGAAGTGAAGTTTCTAGATTTTCAGTCATACTTTCGACTTTTTCTTAGAAAGGGTAGACAATAAATGTCTATTAATCATTTTAAGACATCCAGTAAAAAATGTACGTTATATTATGACTTTATTCTGCAACAGATAAAAGTTAATTTTATATGGAAATGTTTACATAACTTTTTTACAGGACGATGTTGTGATATAAAATTAATGTTGCATTGTTATTGCTTAGATGCTATGAAATTAAAAAAAACGCGTGAATAAAATAAAATATTAAACACAACTTTAAAATGTACAAATTTTACCAATTCGTACGTATTTAGTAATTAAGCTATTAGATATTTAGCTTCAATAGGTGCAATTCAGATTTATGGTTCAATACATCTGAATTGCACCACCTGTTCTATGGGGTTGTTCTCAACCAATAACTAACATCTGAGCGGATCTCTTGCTAATGTCATACATTTAGTTTTGTTGGTAAAAATGGTCATATTTAGTTGGCGGCTTATTTGAAAAAACTCAAATAGCTGTCTCTGAAGAATATTTTCTGATTCGACAATAATTGCTGCATCATCTGCGTAACACACCATACCGATTCTTTTATTGCCCATTCTGTATCCGAGATTGAGAGATGTTACTCTGTTTATAATTTTGCCTATGAGTAGGTTTAACAAACTATCTTGTCTAATTCCTCCCGATGTTGGAATACTTTCAGTAAATTGATTTTCTGCTCTAACTGGTTACATTGTTGTTATTTAGGCTGTGGACTATCTTTGTTATGTTGTTCAGAGTTTTATTTTCTAATATTAAAATTATATTTAGAATGCCTCCCGAGCGAACTACCCAGTCAAACCCCTTCGTCAGATCAATGAAACAAATATACGCTGGCATGTCGAACTCTATAGCTTTTTTCTTTTATTTGTTCTATTATGAATACTGCATCTGTTATAGACCGCCCTCTTGTAAAACCTTGTTGTTCTTCAGCATTAGTGATTTAAATTTCCAATTTGTCCTTGAGAATACTCGTGAAAAGTTTCATCGTTGTAGGTAAAAGAAATAATAAATACTCACAAGAAATAATAATTACTCACAATCAATTTAATTTAACTATCCAGACGACCGGTTTCGCTTTCTACAATATGCAAAGCATCTTCAGGTCTCGATACAAAGTTAAATAAATGCTGAAATAATAAACCCATATTAGGGTGTTGTCTAATAAAGATAAACAATGATAGATGATATAAATTACAGTAATTATGCCAATATTACATGTCTGTGGTTTTTCAAAATGAATAAAAGTTTTAGCAGACAAGGTAAGACCCACAAATTGGTATAAAATTGTCTATTAAATTGTAATAAATTAGTAAATAAACAAATAAATAAAACATTACTTACATGCCGGTACTCTATTAATTGATGGTTGGAAGAACATGGTTCAAACTATCCTGTATTGTTGAATGGAGAACTTAAGTCTGCTATTGTAATTGTTTGACAATAAACGGGAAGTTCTGAAGGAGATAGACTTTATCCTACTTCATAGAAGTAGAGATAGGTGTAATGTGATTGTTTGTTAGATGAAAGTGATGTTTTATACCATTGAATTATTTTAAAGTTATTTATATTTATTCAAGAGATATATTTATGAAATGTGTGTTGTTTATTGAGATTTTATTTTATGGAGGTGACAGTTGTATGACAATGAATGAGATTAGATGTACAAATTGTGTGGGTGTGCAATTCTTTCAACTTGTAATTATTATCAAATTTCCTTGATAAAGTTCTATTGGCATATATGGCAAATGGTTGCAAAGTCAAGTATATAAAATTATTAAAGTTAAAACAGAAAACACTTAAAAGGGACGAAACAAACATTACATTTAAAAAGGGAAGGACTTGAATGCACTACATCTCTGACTTGGAGACAATGAGTTTTTATGTTATCTCTTAGATTTTAGAGGTAAATTTGACAAATGTAGGTTAAAGTGTGACAGTCCTTCTTCTATTTCTAAATACTTTAAGCTAAGTTATCCAGTTTTATGAAATTAGCTGATATTAATGAATGTCTCTAAAATTTTTTAATTTTAGATATCAAAAGTAAGTTGATGTGTTTAATATCGGCATCCTTTAACAATCATTAAATAATTAAATTTAAATGTAACAATATGAATAATTGAAATAACTCTTCTATTATAACTAACTCAATTTAGTCAAAACCTATTGGAAACGGACTTACACAAGTACCACATTCATGATTTTTCATCGTTGTATTTAAGAGGATTATTTCTTTGTAGTTTTTTAAGCAACTGTTTTGTCCTATTTTAAACATGGGGATTGTGATGCTCTTATGCCGTTCCTCTGGTGTTTCTGTGTCGTTTAAGATTTTGTTAAATTGTTTGAACAGTTTATATGCAAGTTTAGGGCTTCCATATTTTAGGGTTTATTGGGTATACCATCTGTTCCAGTTGATTTTTTGTTCTATAGCTTCTTGATCTTTGCTTCTACCTCTTCATCATTAATTGTAGCACTTATATCTGCTTTGTATTCGTTTATACTCAGCGTTTCTATAGCATCATATAGCTCTCTAAAATGCTGTTGCCGTGACACTATAGCTACTCCCTTGGTCTGCACGAACTCGTTAACTGTTTTTTTCCTGTTCCCAAGCATTTTCCATACTTTCTCTGGGCTCCATGTAGGTCGTAGTCCACTTCGCTGGTGAATTTAGCCCAATGTTCTATTTTGATTGATTTTATTCTTACGTTTACTTCGTTTCTTATTTGAAGATATTCTGCAAGAGCTTCTTCCGATTGTGTGCTTTTATGTCTCAGGTAGCATTTGCGTTTTAATTTAGAGAGTTCTTTTATCTCTTGAGAAAACCAAGGTTTGGTATGGTTTATTGCCCCCGTGATCATTTTCCGCTTTCCAGTTGTTTCTTCTGCTGCTTGGTTGAAGCATTTCCTGATTTTTAGTCAGGTATCTCCTACTCCCCATTCTGGTTGTAACTCGATCTCTAGTTTGCTGGTAATCTTTTTATTAAAAAGGAGTTTTGTACTTTCTGTTACTAGAGACTTTAGCGATATTATGTTTTTCGATGAGCATTGGGGGTTTTCTGTTTCGTTGCGGACGTTCTAGTAGCATCTTGCATAAAACAAGGTTGTGATCGTCCCCAGGTTAGCAGATGTTAGGGCTCTGACATTAAGTAATTGTGACGGTGTTATCAATAGATTTGTGAATATAAAATCTATTATTGATTGCTGGCCTCGATTATTGTTAAAAGTGTATTTATGTTGGTCTTTATGAGGAAAGTATGTGTTGTTTACTAATTACCGCCTTGCAGAGCATCCAACTAGATGAGAAAGACATCAAACTTATTGCCAAACTTTACTGGAACCAAACAGCCATTATTAATACCAACAACAGAGAATCAAAGCCAATCAGTATTGAACGAGGCGTAAGACAAGGCTGTATACTATCTCCCACCCTCTTTAACGTGTATTCTGAGAATCTATTTAGGGAAGCTTTAAAAGATCAAAAAGGAATTATCATAGGAGGAGAAATAATTAACAATATACGATACTGTGATTCTAGCTAAAAACATCGACAGTCTGCAGGAGCTAATCAATAGAGTTGACATGAAATGCACAAATTGGGGACTGTCGATAAATATCGATAAAACTAAATACGTGGTGACCAGTAAAGTGGATATCGGCGCAACCCAACTGATATTAAACCAACAACCGCTGCAGAGAGTTCAGAGATTCAAATACCTTGGATGTTGGATTACCCAAAATCTAGATCCATCCTTCGAAATTCGATGTAGAATTGAACAGGCAAGAAACTCATTTCAAAAATTCAAGCCTCTATTTTCCAATAACTCATTAAATTTGGAAATCCGTGAAAAGTTTACAAGATGTTACGTGTGGTCTGTACTTTTGTATGGATGTGAAACTTGGACTTTAAACGCCGATATCATGAATAAAATCGAGGCGTTTGAGATGTAGTTGTATCACAGGATAGTAAAAATTCCATGGACTAGCAGAACCAGAAACGAAGAAGTTCTTATATATCGAATATCTTCGATACTTTGCGTGTATTTATCGTGCAGCAAAATTTAAACCCTTGAATGTGTTCTTTCTTATTTAGCTTTTCTGCTGTACATGAGTGTAAACTCTACGTATTTTGATATTCTTTGGCCTTTTTTTCTTTGTTTCGGAGATTCTTCTTCTTCATGTACCATGTCTTTTCAGAACGTTGGTTACCATCATAGCTATCTTAATTTTATTCACTGCCACCCTAAATAGCATGCTTGCTTTAGAAGATTGCACAGATGTTAATATTGTGTTTCGTCATTTCTATTATGACCTGGTCTCTTCCGTTCCACGACGTTATGTTCCAGTACTCGATTTGGCTAATGGAGTGTTAAGGTTTTTGTTTACCAATTCGTTTTTTCGTTTTCATAGAGGGTGTCGTTATCTGATAGTTCCGTGCGGTATCCGAGGCTGTATCTTAAGTTCTGTGAGCCAGTATAGATTCTTTAGCCCAGGTAGGTGCCTAACCTCACCAGTGGGACCCTCCTCCTTTATCTGAGCTTGGGACCGACAGTGTCATCCCATGAGCTACTCAATCCACCAATTAGACAACTGAGGAGGAGTTATGTCGGAGTTCTTAATGTCGCCTTATTAAAACTATTAAATTGAATATTGCTACACTTTATAAGCGCATTGTATATTTATTAGTGTATTATATCATTTCTGTAGTTCATATGTAAATTACCTGTCATCTTTTGCCAAGAAAATTAAAGTTCCATTTAGAGTCTTTTAGACATCGACTATTTCACCATGTTTCTCGCAATTTATATTCTGTTAAATAAAAAGGTTTTTTTATTTCGAACGAAACACATTTTACCCGTTTGGTAATTTATTGAGTTCCATCATGGTTCATAAAAATGTATGTATTCATATTTTGTGTCGCTTGGTCGGTTATCTCTTTTATACTATCACAATAGAGCCATGATATATAACTTGCCATATTATTAAAATGTTTTAAACCTGCTAAACTAACTTGATTTTATTTTGTAGACCAGTCAATAATAATTTACGTAATATAAGTTTTGTTTTCGTACAATAACTAGGCATTATTTATCGTATTTAAATAATTATCTATTATGTAACAATAAAACACTGAAAACTTTGTTTTCAAAACTTCCACAAAATTTATTATAAACTCTTATTACTACAGCTGTTTCGGCTGATTGCCTTTCTCAAGTGATCTATTTTTGGCATGCGTTTATAGTCTTTAATGGAATAGGTCGAGGAGGGGAGAACTGTTTGTCTCAAGTTGGCCATTCAGAATTATATCTGTGTTTTTTAATTTGTTAATTTACATAGATTCTAACAAAGATAGCTTAAGACCTTTATTTTGAATGTGAAGAATTTTAAATTCGTGATTAAAATAATGATTATGATCTAGAAAGTGAAGTGAGTATGTAGAATCTGTCTTGTATGTTTTTCTATTATTGAAAGCCCTTTTATGTTCTGCTATTCGTTTATTAAAATTTCTACCAGTTTGACCGATGTAAGTTTTTGGGCAGTCGCCACATTTAGGTTTGTATACACCACTGAGTAAGTGCTTTTTATTTTGACTCTTGTTGTTTTTAATATATTTGCCGAAGTTGTTATTTGTTCTGAAAGCTGGTATTACTCCTTTCTTTTTTATATGTTTGGATATTTCAGTTGATATTTTGCCTGTGTATGTAATCGAGCAGAAGGTACTCGGTTTTTCTCTGGTGGTGGAAATACTAGTTTCAGGGCTTTCTTGTGTAGTTTTTTATTTAAAATTTTATTAATTGTTTGTTTGTTGTATCCATTGTTTACTGCTATTTGCTTACTTTGAGACGTAATTAAATATTATTAACAGTTCTAACGCGCCTACGTGTAGAATACACTAAGATCACACACTCATACCGTTATCTATTTGTTAATTAAGTGTCCAAAGTACCAACGAGAATGTTATATAAACAGTTTACCCCAAACACTTAACCCTAGCTCTATTAGAAAAAATTGTCCCGGAAAAAACTTCCTTAAATTATCTAAGATCAATAAATATTTTTCACCAAACCTAAACTTATTGTTAATCTTTGTTTACTGAATAACGCCTCTACTAATCTATTAGTGGATGCGGTAACTTTGCTTTAAGTAGATATACTACACAGATCTGAGACCAACCCCTAAATTGCAACCCCTAAAATCGCAACCCCCGGTCGTAAGTTCCAAACGGCTTAACGTAGGATGACGTACGAGGGCTCGTTGGAAAGGGGATGAAAAATGGGGTTGAATGCAGTATGTGCCGTGCGCATCGGAGCATGCCAAAAGGTCATTATGGGGTATCTTCGTTTCTATTGGTCCGATCGTGACGTACGAGGGCTCGTTGGAACGGGGAGAAGGCAGGGAGACAAAAAACAAAGATGGCGGCGTTGCCAAATGGGCGTTAAAACGTATCTTCGTTGCTATTGGTTGGATTTTGACGTATGAGGTGTCAAAGCGTTGGATGTCACGTGACATTCGACGCAGGACGTGACATTTGTCACAGAACGTGACATTCGACGCAGGACGTGAAATGTCACGTGAAATGATGTGACATTCGACGTAGGACGTGACATTTGACGCAGGACGTGACATTTATGTGACATTTGACATAGAACGTACAATGACACGTGAATTGACGTGACATTCGACGCAGGACGTGACATTTATGTGACATTCGACGCAGGACATGACATTTATGTGACATTTGACGCAGAACGTGAAATGACGTGACATTCGACGCAGAACGTGAAAATGTTGCGTGAATAACGTGACATTCGACGCAGGACGTGACATATATGTGACATTGTCACAGAACGTGAAATGTAGGAATTACGTGACGTGAGACGTTTTGACGTAACAGTTATGTGTCAGTCAAGACATCGCTTGACATAAAACGTGACATTCAACATAGGACATATTCAGTAGTACTATGAATTCCATCGAGTACATACATAGGGTTATGGAATTTCAACGTAAACTTGATCAGTTAAATAGAGACATTAAATCATATGAGAATATAAAACAAATTAAAAGACAATTAGATAGCCTGCATATTGAGGAAAAAACGTGGAAACCAAAAGAGTTGAATCTACAGCAGCAGCAACAGCAAGACACCTGGATTTACGCCTGCAGAAAACTGCCACCAGCTTCATATCCATTGAGACGTATTCAACCAATACCATGGACGTTAGCAACAACACCAGCGAGCATATGAAAAGTGTGTAGCGTTTTATATTTAATATCTAAATAATAATATAAATTCGATTCTATATAGTACGCCCCTGGTACGCTAGAAATGTGTTGTCTGTAGAGATTTTTAAATACGCAATAATTCTTCAATAAATAAAAACGTATTTGCTAAAGAGAACAATTTATGGCTTTTTAACTTCAACGTTCCCAGAAAAATATTGCAACTTTGGTATTATTTTTTCTAATGCGCAGTAACGCCGGATGTTTTGAACGAATTTGAGTAAAGAATTTGTTGATTTGACAAGATGGCAATGGTTTTGTGCGGGGAAAAGAGGGGTTACTATCCGGAGATTGAGATCGAGAGGGTCAGCGAAGTCAGTGATGAATAATTGCTCGCAGCGAAAGGTCGTTTTAATGGTGATGTGGTAAGCCGGCATTCATTCGCCAAAATGGTGGAATTTTCATTCTAAGTAATATGTCGTTTCTGAAAGAGTGACCAGTAACCACTGTTTTTATTTTGGCTGAAGATTTATGATGTTTGAGCAGTGAACAAGTTTAGTTCCTGCTTTGTTTTTCGTTTTTTGAGAAATCCAGTTCATTTCCGAGATGCCCTTTTCACCTCATGTAGAATAATATTGGAGCAGTTTTGATTTGGATGTGCCAGTTTCAGCTTCCAATAAAGCTTTCTGTTGATGTGCAGTTGGATACCCCGCAGAAGTTAGCCAGTTGTTCAAAAGTTTAAGTTAACATGTGTGAACTGAGGTAACATTTACGTTATTAATTTTTAAAGTAAAAATAGACATTTTCTTTTAAAAAGACAAAATTTGCTTTCTTTTATAAATTATTTAAAAAAAAAAAAATATTTGTAATTATATTATGTTAGGGCCTGGTTTAAACTGTCATGTCATAATTTTATCCTGTTTTAAAAATGTTTGTTTTGACGTATGACAGTTTGATTTTTAATCTATTTTGATTTGTAGTAAAGATTAAATTTTATTCTTTATAAAAGGATATCCATAAAATTTGGCCACATTATCTACTAGGAACCATTTCAGAGAATTTTGTAACCTTTTGTAAACAGATATGTAAGTTCTTTTTATTTGTATTGGACAGCTATTTATATATATATGCCTTTGTTGCTGTAAGTTGTATTGCTTTATAAGCTGTATTTTTGAAAACTGTTTGAGACAATAATAAATGTTTAATTTGTTTCTCTTATCTATTTTGAGTTTTATTTGAAAAAGATATTTTTTTTTTATATTTTTGATGTTATACAATTATTTCCTTAGTTACAACTAGTGGTTGTAATAGGTATAATTGGGCACCTCAAGTGGCGCCCTATATTAAATTTCTTGAGGTGTTTCCGTTTATATTCATTCTGTTTGTCCAATAGATTCGTATAAGTACCTTTTATTTCCTTTTTTGTAGTTGCCCCAATCCAACCCCCAATATCTTCAACTTATCCACGACCCAGCTCTCCAACAACCAACTGAGTGTCCGTATGCACTTGTTTCGATTATTTTGTTTGCCCAATCTTGTCCCCCATATTCTTACCCTGTGGTAAGCAAAATAGTTGTTACAATTTTGGCGCCCAACGCGAGTGGCATGATAGTTGCGCAATTGTACTATGTTACAATTTAGCGCCCAACGTGTGTGGCTTGTCTTATGTTTTGCTCCAAATTGTACTTTTGTTACAATTTTGTCGCCCAATCGGTGGGGCATTTGAATATTTCCATTTTTTTTTAGATTTTTGATCCTTTTTCCTGAAGCCACTATCTTTTTCAGTTTCCCCAGTTTTCTGCCATTTATATCAACTTTTTGTTTCCTTTTGAATAAGTGCCCCAATTGTCTCAAACATATTTAATTGTAATATATTAAATATATGTATTTTGTACCAAAATTTATATTTGTGTATATTAACATATGTGTATTGTTTTTTATATGTATTGGTAAGTAAATGAAAGCAAATATTTGAGTTGAATATTTAAATATGAATTTTGATTGAAGTATTGATATTGAAAAGAATTTAAAAAACAGTAGCAAATTATACAGTTACTGTTACATTTATTTTTTTATTGATTTGACAAATTTTACAGAATAATCGGTTTTTGTAATTTTTTATTTGTTCGGTCATTTTAAGTAAATGTTTGTATTTGTTTGAAGGACTTTGTTTGAGCTATGTAGTTGAGAAGTAGTATTATGCAATTTGTCTTCTAATTAACCGTCTCTGAAGGTGTATTTAAATGCCAAAGGTTAATTAAAGTTGTTGTACGAGTAGTCATTGTGAGTCGTAGAGAAGATTCGACAAGTTTAGTCTCAGTAGTAGACTGTGTGTTTATTGTGTATCCTTTCTTGTATCTGAATGACCACAGGTAAATATTTGTGATCAGGAGATGCTGTTTTAGTTTTGACTAGGAGCAGTCTCATTTAGTTTTCGGAACAAGAGTTGGTTTATTTTGGTATCATTTAGTGTAGCTCACTCAAAGGTCAAGTTTTCAATATTATTAGTATTTTGTCTTTCCCTGTATGTACGGTTTATGTTTTTTGTTAGTATCCATGTTGTCCCATGTTGTTTGAAACCATTTTTTTAGTCCCTGTTAGTGGAAGTGTGAACTTTTAGGAGACAGGTCAAAGACCTCATTTTTGTTTACCAACTGTTACTAAGTCAAGAGCAGAAGTTGCAGCAAACTGATTGAGTTTTGGATTTCAGTACGCGGGAGTGCAAGTGAGACTTACTATCAGGTGATAAATGGAAACGGTTGTTTCTTAAAATTGTCATATTTTCTACCAGTTGTTGAAGTTGATTTTAGTTATTTTGTGTGTTTGTTTTCATCCAATTTTTGAAAAATGAAGTCTACTCAGGTTAATCATTTGAAATCAGGAGAGTTATCTTATGAGCTTTTCATAAGAGGTAAAAATGTCCCAAATAAGACAGTTGATGATAAGAGAAAGATGTTAAGAGCTTTGTTGGCCAAGGAGGCCACTTTGTCTTCAAGTTTAGTCGATTTGGTTAGTAATGTAGTAGATCCTGAGACAGAGTTGTGTGAGATTAAGTTGATTATGGAAGATTTATGTATTAGTGCTCAATCAATAAATGTAGAATCAACCAAAGCTGATTTTGCTAGATTTGAGACAAGGTCTACACATTTAAATACCAGATTAGAAAATTTCCCTATGAATGATGTTGAGGAAGATGTTAAAAAGTTTGTCAATGAGTGTAAAGATGATTTGTTGTTGTTACAGGGTGATGTGTTAGAAAAACTAGAATTATCTGATGATTTAGTAAAACCATCCACTAGTAGCCCAGTTTCAGTCCCTGTAGTTCCCAGTTGTACAGCCCCAGCCCCAATAATACAGGTTTCAACTCCTGTAATTATTTCTGATCTACATATTAAGTTTAATGGTGAGAGTAAAGCCCTTCCCACATTTTTAGAGAAAGTTAGAGATTCTGCTAGGTCTCGGAATATTTCCGAAGACATCCTGTTTCGCTCAGCCATTGAGTTATTTGAAGGTAATGCTGCTATTTGGTATAGGAGTGTTAGAGATAAAATTAATAGTTGGGATGAGTTGGTAGCCCTACTCAAATCTGCTTTTTTACACCCAGATTATAATGATAATCTCTTTGATGAAATTAAAAATAGAAAGCAAAAAAGGAATGAATCCATAACCATTTATTCAGCAGTGATGGAAAACCTTTTTAAACGTTTGGAAACATATCCTAGTGAAGCCCAAAAAGTGAAAATAATGAGGAAAAATATTTTAGTGGATTACATTCCACTGATAGCCCTTCAAGATTTTGCTACAGTAGAAATGTTAGTAGCAACTATAAAACGTTTAGAGCAGAATGTCCTGCCCTTGTTGCAGACTACTAAAGGTCTTGCAGGTATTTCGATTGATGATTCAGAAAAACCCAAAGAACAAGTTCATGTGGTGAATAATCAAACCAAGCAAGATAGAAGTGGAGTAGGTAACAGACAGGACAGAGAAAATTCTTCTAAGAGACCCAATCCCAAACATAAGTATGAGAATAATAGACCCAGTCCTCCAGAGAATACTGAAATAAGAAATCAGTCTTTTTCGTCCCCACCTCCAATGATGCAATCTTTTTCGTCCCCACCTCCATTAATGCAGTCAGTCCCTTATCAAGCTCCAAGAAATCCGAAAAAAATTATTTGTTTCAATTGTAATAGACCAGGTCATATTTCCCGTGACTGTAGAAGTAAGTCAGTATCTTGTTGGCGTTGTGGTCATAAAGGTGTGATCACATCTTCTTGTCCTAAGTGTTGTATTTCGAATAGGTCTAAGTCCAATAGACCTTACAGGTCATCAGTGAACCCAATTTTTGAAAAGAAAGATTTTGATAGTCGTCCCCATGTTAATTGTTTAGAAGTTGATGTAGATAGAATAGACCCTTGGTTCGATAATTTGAGATCAAAGATAATCCGATCCCCCCTTGATTTTCCACAGTGGAAGGTGGAGAATGATTTTGTTTATAAGTTTGCCCCTACCAAAAATTCTTTTAAGACTAATGATGTAGAATGGAAAATTGTTGTGCCCAAACCACAAAGGTTTGAAATTATGAAGTCTTGTCATGAGCCACCTACGTGTGCTCACTTTGGATTTTCCAAAACTTTGTCCCGTATTCAGGAAAGATATTATTGGCCCCAGATGCGTGTTGATGTGCTTAAGTTTGTCAGGTCATGTAAAGTTTGTGGTGCTCAGAAGACACCAAATTATGCTCCATTAGGTAAAATGGGTAAGCAGAGAGAGGCCAAGTTTCCTTGGCAAATAGTTGCAATAGATCTGATAGGTCCCTTTGTTCGTTCAAAGAAAGGTTATACGTGGTTATTAGTAGTTGCTGATTGGTTTAGTAAATATACTTTAGTCCAACCTTTGAGAAAGGCCACGGCTAAGAATATTGTTGAGTTTTTGGAAAATGATGTTTTCCTAATGTTTGGTGTTCCTCAATATGTGATTTGTGATAATGCCTCAAATCTGAACAATCCTCTCTTAATTGAGCTCTGTAATAGGTATAACGTTCAGAAAGTATGGTTTAGCCCAGTATATGCACCTCAGTGTAATTTTGTGGAGAGGAACAATAGAACCATTGGTACAGCAATACGTACGTATGTTAAAGACCACGTAGATTGGGACAAGAATTTAGCAAAGATCAGACAAGCTATTAACACTGCAAAGCATGAAGTGACTGGATATACTCCAGCTTTCCTGAATTATGGCCGTCATGTTCCTTTAAGTGGAAACTATTATGGTGTTGATCATAAGGATCAACAGAATCAAGATATCGAGATAATTCCAGGTGACCGTAACATGTATGCTTCAGAAGTCAAAGGTTTGGATAAAGTTTTTGAAAAGGTTAAGGCTAATCTTCGAAAAGGATATGAACGTAACGCTAGGAGTTACAACTTACGTAGAAGAGAAGTCCAATTTCAAGTGGGTGATAGAGTTTGGAAAAGAAATAAGGTTTTGTCTTGTGCTGTCAACAAGTTTATGTCCAAACTAGCACCGAAGTATATTGAAGCAACTATCAAGGAAAAATTGTCACCAGTGGTTTATCGTTTGTCAGATTTAAATGGTTCGGATCTTGGTAAATGGCACATTAAGGATTTAAAGCCTTTTGTATCAGATGAGGACAATATGTCATCTTTAAGTAATTAGTTCATCCTATCCCATATGTCTGTATTTTCGAGTTTGTATGTTGATTTGATTTCATCCCTTTGGAATATTGTTTCACTTTTGATAATTTTAATTCAGGTAACCTATTTTATTTGGGAGACACATGTGAGAATCACATTTTGTCATATGTAGGTATATAGATTTAGGGTCTATATCCTAATTATTTTTTTGTAGAACCGTTGCCGAATTCCCTGTCTCGCTAGGCGTATAGTGGAGATAGTAGACGCCTACCTGTTAAGTGTAGAGCAATTTATTTTGGATTTGTGCGTAGCACTTGGTTTAGGCAACGAGGTGTCATGGCTATGCCTGCCCGACAAATCACTTGTGTTACTGCTGTGAATGTCAGCGAGGTTCACTGCAGGGCATAAGGTTAGCTTCCCCCAAGGCATAGAAACTCATGTCACCTACAGTTCATTTTAGAGTCAAACATTTCAGTCTACTCGACTTTAAAGAGTCTGGCGATCGATGGCACGCTAGCCCATTCTTGTAACTAATTTTGTTTTTGTTGTTTAATCCCATGCTAGCCATCATCTAAAAGATATTATTAAGAAGTTTCGACTCAGTTAGGAGGTCATCTTCTGATTTTGTTTTTGTTTGTTTTGCTTTTATCAAAAACTGGATAAGAATTATCCGAGTTTTTTCTTTTAAGAAGGGGCATTGTAGCGTTTTATATTTAATGTCTAAATAATAATATAAATTCGATTCTATATAGTACGCCCCTGGTACGCTAGAAATGTGTTGTCTGTAGAGATTTTTAAATACGCAATAATTCTTCAATAAATAAAAACGTATTTGCTAAAGAGAACAATTTATGGCTTTTTAACTTCAACGTTCCCAGAAAAATATTGCAACTTGGTATTATTTTTTCTAAAGCGCAGTAACGCCGGATGTTTTGAACGAATTTGAGTAAAGAATTTGTTGATTTGACAAGATGGCAATGGTTTTGTGCGGGGAAAAGAGGGGTTACTATCCGGAGATTGAGATCGAGAGGGTCAGCGAAGTCAGTGATGAATAATTGCTCGCAGCGAAAGGTCGTTTTAATGGTGATTTGGTAAGCCGGCATTCATTCGCCAAAATGGTGGAATTTTCATTCTAAGTAATATGTCGTTTCTGAAAGAGTGACCAGTAACCACTGTTTTTATTTTGGCTGAAGATTTATGATGTTTGAGCAGTGAACAAGTTTAGTTCCTGCTTTGTTTTTCGTTTTTTGAGAAATCCAGCTTCTTTTCCGAGATGCCCTTTTCACCTCATGTAGAATAATATTGGAGCAGTTTTGATTTGGATGTGCCAGTTTCAGCTTCCAATAAAGCTTTCTGTTGATGTGCAGTTGGATACCCCGCAGAAGTTAGCCAGTTGTTCAAAAGTTTAAGTTAACATGTGTGAACTGAGGTAACATTTACGTTATTAATTTTTAAAGTAAAAATAGACATTTTCTTTTAAAAAGACAAAATTTGCTTTCTTTTATAAATTATTTAAAAAAAAAAATATTTGTAATTATATTATGTTAGGGCCTGGTTTAAACTGTCATGTCATAATTTTATCCTGTTTTAAAAATGTTTGTTTTGACGTATGACAGTTTGATTTTTAATCTATTTTGATTTGTAGTAAAGATTAAATTTTATTCTTTATAAAAGGATATCCATAAAATTTGGCCACATTATCTACTAGGAACCATTTCAGAGAATTTTGTAACCTTTTGTAAACAGATATGTAAGTTCTTTTTATTTGTATTGGACAGCTATTTATATATAATATGCCTTTGTTGCTGTAAGTTGTATTGCTTTATAAGCTGTATTTTTGAAAACTGTTTGAGACAATAATAAATGTTTAATTTGTTTCTCTTATCTATTTTGAGTTTTATTTGAAAAAGATATTTTTTTTTATATTTTTGATGTTATACAATTATTTCCTTAGTTACAACTAGTGGTTGTAATAGGTATAATTGGGCACCTCAAGTGGCGCCCTATATTAAATTTCTTGAGGTGTTTCCGTTTATATTCATTCTGTTTGTCCAATAGATTCGTATAAGTACCTTTTATTTCCTTTTTTGTAGTTGCCCCAATCCAACCCCCAATATCTTCAACTTATCCACGACCCAGCTCTCCAACAACCAACTGAGTGTCCGTATGCACTTGTTTCGATTATTTTGTTTGCCCAATCTTGTCCCCCATATTCTTACCCTGTGGTAAGCAAAATAGTTGTTACAAGTGAAATAGACAATGTCTTTGCAATGTCTTGTGTAATATTAGCATCTGTATTTATTCTAATTTTAAAAATTATTTTCGAAATTGTAAGGAGAAAATTTGAATCTTCTTGTAATATAAGACTCGATCAATAAAGATGTGATAAATAAAAAAGCGTTTAATTTCTAATATATTTATTTATACATAAAATTACAATGGCATTATGTTATTGGCAAACCAGTGACGTAGACGATCCACATTTCTTTCGGTGCATGAAAATAATCCAGAGGCATGACATGGGTTTGCAGTAGGGCCAACGTTTCCAGTAGCATGAGGTGTACCATCAAACTTGCAAACATCAATAATAATGGGAAAAACTCCAAAAACGTGACGTTTCTTATCCAAATATTCTGCTTTTTGTTCTCCTCGAACGTAGATGTAATCTGCTGCATACAACAACTTGGATTCTAGTATTTCATTGATTTTGGACAATTCTACGTGTCCATCAGAGTATCGAATTCCAAGCAGTTTTTTCTCCACGTATGATGCAGTCTTCTTATCCTCACTACTGAGCGCATTAAAAGGTTTCTGAGGCAAGAAGATGTAATGACTTCGTTTAAATCCTATTTCAATGGTAAGTTCTTTGGGAACAAACCATCCGTCCACATTGAATCCCTGAATGTCTACGAATGCTACTCTCATGATGACTGCTCGCGTACTACTGACAATTTATGCATCTAATTTAGACTTTTTACAATTTCAGAGAGAGGGAAGTACTCCATTACACAGTCGTGAATTATAATGCAATAAGCCTTGGTATTTTCGGGAAAACCATTATTCGCTTCAATATCGAGTTTTACGTCAACAGTGGATGCTTTCATGCTTTCTTCTTGCTTCGAACAATCGATGACGAACAATGTGTGTTGTGCGAAACCTGAGAAATCGAGCAGAGGTCGCTTTTGTTGAGAATGTATGTAGCTAGGATAGAATTCGGTATAATTGAAATAGGCCTCATTGTAGTCAGTTTTGCTAAAATCCAACTGCATTCTCTCGTTCGGCCAATATTCTCCATTTAAAGATAATCTGATACTTTGTATGTGGATATTGTCAAATAAGGTGGGATCGGCGTCGCTTTTGTCACGTTTATTGGTTTGAAAGAAAACAATGACATAACGAGGTCTTTCCACTGCATTGCTAGTTTTTACAGCCCAAACTTCACGTCTAGCGCCTTTGGTAAGTGCTGGTAATTCATGCAATTCCCACTTTCTAAAAGGAATAACTATAGGTTGATCTTGTTGAATGGATTTCATAAGTTCCAATTTAATATCATCATTGGGAAATATGTGCTTGACTCTAAGCTCAATATTGGTAATGTTAATCTTAACAGTTGTAACATGACCTGGAGTTTTTTCTTTGACAATTATGCAATCGTTGTCATTTCGAGCTCGAACTAGTCTTATTGTTTGACGACCACACGTAATCATAGGATAATCATTGAAAATGTTGAAAACATGCTTAAGAGGCATCTGTATGTTGAATGAATGATCGGCAGCATGTAGAATTGGATCCTTAGGGTAATTCCACCCCGCCATTGCCATATGACTGGAATCTTCTTGAGTATAACATGTCATAGCACGTACAGCGCTTACGATACCAGGATCCCGCACTGTTTCCATCTCCCTTGCGCTTTCGCTGTACGTACACGAATCGAAAAGAAAAGCACCCACATTATTTGCTAGTTTGACTTCACCATTGCCGTTTATTGCGAGCGATCCTTTAATGCATAACAAGGTTTCACTCATTGCAAAAAACGAGTCAACTTGATTGATGCTAAATTCTACAATGTCATTACAGTTGAATGATTTGATGAATGGTGCATATGTTCGGTATTCGGCCTTTCGAATCGATTCGTCAAACATCGGCTTACGATAAATATCAAATATTGGAGGCATTATGCTGTTTGAACGGGATCGTTTTCCATACATGGTTGTCATTTTTTCAGCTTAAAACCAAGTGATTGTAAAAACAATTTGTTTGCAAACGTAAGATGTTGCCGCTTAGATGAGGACGTACGATGTTGTCGCTCAGACGGCTGCACAACTAATGGTGTACTATGGGCAGTAGATTGTCTTATTACTAATCCCATTTCCCACGTGATCTAAGTTCCAACACCAAGGTGCTCTGTTCTCCTCGAAAGTTTACAGGGCGTCCGTCTTGATCGACAGCCAACACAGTGATATTGGTAATTTCTCGTTGCGGTACAACAGGTAAATACAACAAATTGTGTGGAGTTTCGTCAATTGCGTACCCAGGATTTGATTGTATGACAAATTCGTAGATCGTGTGAGCAGGTCTGTTACCATCGAAGGCTCCGGTACTAATGTTGCATTCAAAGCGTATGCTAGATACTTTAATAATCCTAACAGGTCGATCTGAAGAATGTGTCTGTCCTGGAGTGAGAATTGCAGGAGAAAATCCCAATACTGTACCAAGACTGTCAGGGTGCGTAAACGAAATCTTATATTTGCTGAAAATTTGACATTGCAACGTGTTGTGGTTAGGTTTCAGACTAAATATCGTTTCAGGCTTAAGCACATTATCAGCACCCAATTTCTTTTGTATATATTCTTCAATATCGGCAATTTCATAACATCCATCGGGGAAATCAAAGTGTTGTAATTGGTTTGTGTTATCGTAGTAATAAAACTTGTTATTTTCAATGTTTGGTATACTGTTGTAGGAATGGAAAGCACGAAGAGCTATTTCATAATCTTTGTTCGGATCCAACACGATCGGTGTGGGAGGTTGAAATGAGAATATGTAATTGGTGCTGTCTACTCTCAACAACTGCGACATGATGACTGACTCACGTCAATCTAGTAATAGGTTATTATATTAGAAAAACAATATTTACTGTAATAGTTTTATTTGTTCCAAAACAAGTTTACATAAATGACATTTAGCTTGAGAATCAGGTGGACCATCCCAGTGAGTCTTCCAATCAGGTCTGTTGTAATGTACATAGCAGGGAAGTAGTATCTGCAAGTTAAATTCTCCTCGATAGTCTTCAGGCAATTTATGCCATATACTTAACAATTCTGAAGGTCGTACAGTTCGTATAAGATAATCGAGCGGTATGTATTTTAGTTCTTCTTCACTGAATTCTGTAAAATATTTTTTGCGAAACATATGGTCCATAAGCAGATTCGTACTTTTAGTAGGCTCCATTATATAAAAACTTTAAGCATAAATGTCCACAAATAATTTGATTGTACGTTTGATACTGATGGTTATTATAGGAAATGTTGGCACGTGCACCACCCAGATACTTAACAAGTTCTTTGGTCGGCTTTAAATTACCAAATGAATCGAAATACTCTACGTCGCTGTTTATCTTTCTATATGCTACCCAATGTGTCCCGTTATGTGTGGACACATCCAAGTTTACTATTGCACATTCTCGTTGTCGTGGACCGTCTCTAGGCAGAGCGTCATTCATGAAAACGCCTCGAAAATGTGGTATTTTAAGTATTTTCGCATAATGTGCAATCTCCACATCATATAGCGGACGATTGGGTAGCTTTATTGGAAGTTTTTTTTCAAATACAAGCCGAATCCACCTCTGGGTTTCTTACGTAGGTACAGACCCGAACCTATGTGTTCCATTGCTTTATTATGACGTATATCTTCTTCCAATTTCTTTTGGGCATTCTTTGCGTCGACTACTGTCTTGGCCACTCCGGCAGCACCCCCGCTAAGGCCCCCAAAGCGGAAAGGCCTGCAAATAGAGGTATGAGGGGTAGAAAACCTCCGGATTTTAGTGGTAGTACTCGTGGAACATCAACTTCTTTACGACCACCAAGTCGTTTGATTATGGATTTTGCTATTCGTACAGCAGTCAAAGCAGTATCTGTTAACGATGCTCCTCTCTTCAGGGACTTTGCAATTTTTGAGACAACATCTCGATTGAATGAGTAACGTCCCCGTCGTCCACGACGAGAACATCCCATTCCCAACTTTCTCTTCGTCTTCATTCCGCCAGTTACAATTAAAGCAGCACTTTTTTCACCAATGCTAGCGTCTTTCGACTTGAAGCGCTCCCAGGCTCTATCTTCCAATTCTTTATCGGCCTTGTGACGTTCTTCGAGAGATGAATGCTGTGAATAAGCGATATCGTGTCGTTTGCAAGCTGCGTCTAACGGGTTAATTCCTGGATCTCCACGTGCAAGACGTTTTTGTAGTTTTGTTCCGGGACCGCAGTACTGATAACCGGGAATATGCAGCTCAATTGGCAGTTTATTAATTAGAGAGTTAACGAGACCTCCTCCTTCAACGACCAACATTGGACTGATACCATGCAAGTGGTGACATCTATAATATATTGTCGTACATATGTACTACACTTGTCACACGATGAAGATCGTTCAGCAAGAGCAGACGCTACCAATTGATAATCTGGACATTGTCCAGAAAGTGACAGTCAGTAAACATGGTAAATTACTACCAAACTCGTTTAGAGCCATTATTTGCGGTCCAAGTGGATGCGGGAAAACGAATGTCATGCTATCTCTTCTATTCAATCCGAATGGCGCCAAGTTTAAAAATGTCTATGTTTATTCGAAATCCCTCTTTCAACCGAAATACCAACTACTGCAAGATGTAATAGCACAAGTTAAAGGTGTAGGATATTACCCGTTTAAAGACAACGAAGAAATTATTAGTCCCAGCGACGCTAAACCCCACTCTGTGTTTTTATTTGACGATGTTGCATGTGATGGTCAGCAAAAGATTCGCGAGTATTATTCCATGTGCAGACATAAAGATATCGATGCCGCTTATTTATGTCAAACATATTCAAAAATACCAAAGCAGCTAATTAGAGACAACTGTAACATGATTGTACTATTCAAGCAAGACGAGATAAATTTGAAGCATGTATTTGATGAGCACGTATCACCAGACATGTCATTTGATGAATTTAAAAAAATTTGTTCTGAATGTTGGTGTGATAGTTATGGTACTTTGGTAATTATAAAAGATTTTGCTCTCAACAATGGCCGATATCGCAAAGGATTTGATAAATATATAAAATTATAAGGTGATTGGTTAGTCGTTAACAACATGTCAGATGATGCGGTTGCCATTGCCCTTCGCAAGAAGAAAGTCGCCGAATTGGCTAGATCAATTCGCAAAAAATATTTGGCATTGAAATTAGGTCGAACAGAACAAGACGAGTCCCTAAATAAACTATTTAAACCACTCTCGAAGCCTCTCAAAGATATTGCACAATCATCAAAAACGTTACATCATGCTATCACTAACAAGTTTGAACAAGTTAAAAAAGAAGAGGTGAAAAAGGAGGACAAGGAGGAGGAGGAGGAGGAGGAGGAGAATGACGATGTATTTCTTGACGCACCTGATCAAGCGATACCTCATGAAAACATTATTCAAGAACCAATCTCTGACGAGATTTCGATGGATGCCGCCGACGAATATATGGATCAATATCCTCCAATAAGTCACAAGTATATAAAAGAATATTTGAAAAAAGACGATAGAATTGATAAAAACTATGGTCCATTTTACGATTCTATTAGTGGTTGGATAATGGGAAAACGTCGAATAAACTTTGACAAACGCAATGGAGACATAATAATAATTCGAGAACGTAATTTAGAAGAACGTAGGTTAGGTGGTACGCCAGGTCTATATCAACTTTTATTTTATGCCAACCCCGACCAGTATAATGATGAGGATTTACAAAAGTACAAAACACTGTTGAAAAACACAGAGATTCATCTGGATACCTTGGGACGTCTTAAAGGTTCCAGCGGAGAAAAATACCATTCTATTATTAAACCTCTATTCAAACCATCTGATGCAGCAATGAAAAAGCATGCACCACCTGCAACTCGATCCAAAAAAGAACTCGAACACAGAACGAAAACAAACACGATCATCTTCATCTACGGCCAAAGGAACGGGATTGGATGACTCACGATTAACATACAACACTGCACCCATGGAGTATATTTATTGGGATGATCCAAATGAGTTAGTTGAACGTCTTAAACTCTTGGTGGCTTCGAAAGACGCCGGCAACACATCTCTCGACAACGAAATCGTAGCCATCATCAATGAACTAAGAGAAGCCAATATAATAGAGTAACTGGGAATGTCATTATCATTTCCACTATGAGTGTCGACAAATTCGGACATCACTCTCGTTATAGTAGTAGTAGTAATGCCCAAAAGGTGGCGCGAGTCACATTTCCACATACGTCTGACGGAAATATTAATGCCGAAAATGTGAAAATATCCAATGTCAAGGATCCATCAGATAGTGGCGATGCTGCAACGAAAAAATACGTTGATGGACAAATCAATGAGTTGCGTAACCTTCACGATCCATTAATTCAAACACATGGTGTGCTATTGCAACAAAAAACTGATGACATACAGGATTTAGCTATTGGCCTTAACGATGTGAGAAAGGAGCTTCATAAAACTACAGTTCCACTTCTCGAGCAAAAATTGAAAAAAATAATCAAAGATGATCTGAATGTACTGAAAAAGGATACGAATAAATACGTTGATGAACAAATTAATGGGTTGCGTAACCTGCACCATCCATTAATTCAAACACATGGTGTGCTGTTACAGCAAAAAACTAATGACATACAGGATTTAGCCATTGGCCTTAACGATGTGAGAAAGGAGCTTCATAAAACTACAGTTCCACTTCTCGAGCAAAAATTGAAAAAAATAATCAAAGATGATATGAATGCACTGAAAAAGGATACGGAGAACAATCTAAAATCTGCTGCAGAAACAGTTGCAAAGCATTCTATGTACGATATACAGATGGAACAGCGGATAAAACAAGTGGAACAATCATTAAAAAGCGTAGTAGATAGCATTCATTCATGGGATATAGACAAACGTCTTACGGTAGTTGAAGGTGCGTTAAAAAAATAATAATGTCTAAAGAACAGCTGATAAACGAATTGCATAAACCGGCACGAAAAAACTATCCTCGTCGACGAACAATAATCAAAGGAATCGATGACTTGTGGCAAATGGATTTGGCTGAAATGCGTCCTTATGCACATCAAAATAAAAATTACAAACTAATACTAGTTGTAATTGATTGCTTTTCAAAATTTGTGTGGACACGACCTCTAAAAACGAAGACTGGCGAGGAAATTACTCGGGCATTTTCGGATATTCTCGCACATACTCGACGACATCCGAAGAACCTACAATCTGATCAAGGAACCGAATTTTACAACAGAACATTTCAAAATTTAATGAAAAAACACGAGATTAATCATTACAGCACCTACACGATCAAAAAAGCAGCCATTTGCGAGCGAGTTATTAGAACGTTGAAAGCAAAGTTGTACAAGTATTTCAGTTTACATGGATCGTACAAATGGTTAGATGCTCTACACATAATTACAGAGGAATACAACAACACAAAACACAGTAAAACAGGATACAAACCGTCTCAGGTTAACAAATCCAACGAAAAAACTATTTTAAACAAAAGTTATACTTATTTAAAGATTGCAGGTCCACGAAAGTTTAAAGTTGGCGACATTGTACGTGTATCAAAGGCAAAACATTTCTTCGAAAAGGCATACACGCCCAATTGGACTACTGAATTATTTAGAATTGTACAAGTTAAGATAACAAATCCTATAACGTATTTGCTCGAAGACATGCAAGGTGCGCCGATTAGTGGCGGTTTTTACGAAGAAGAATTGCAGAAAACATCAAACCCTGACATATACCTGGTCGAAAAAGTACTCAGACGAAAAGGCAATAAGATGTACGTTAAATGGTTAGGAATGGACAACAAACACAACAGCTGGATAAATAACTCGAATATAGTTTGAGGATCTATATTTCGATACGCCGCGTAGACATACATTTTTTGTGAAAAGACCGATAATTAACCACAAGAAGTGGGAGAAGACAATGGTATAAATGTAGGACAAACTACGATAATATGTTCAGTTTACATCCACCTCGTTAACGACGTTAGAAACACACACACACACACACACACACACAGTAGTACCATGAGCTCTCAAGATAGCGGATACAACAGCCAACCTAATAATTTCGATGATGATGATGGCAGTGAATTTAGCATAGAATTTAACTACGATGAAGATAGTCAACAACCACCTAGTCCTGGTGCGGAATTAGATCGAGTATTGGCTAAATATGAAGCAGCTGCCACAAACGAGCAATATTGTTTATTGGAAACTACATATCCAATCAGCAGCTCTCTCCACATAAAAATTGGTCTATCTCCAGCTCGAGATTTTCTACCATCCATCATTCTGTGTCAACGTGATGATTTTAGAAGAATCAGTTTAAGTATAAGCGAGTGGAACGTCATAATTGTGTGGTTAAAAGAAAAAATGAGTGACTTTTTCCATGCTACAATATGCGGATGGGTATGTTCCAATCGAATTTATGAATGGTGATTTTTGCAAACTAAGACAATTGGTAAAAGACAATGTAAAGTTGCTGACCATTGAAAAATTTGGAGTCGACTATTATTTACGTGAAGATGACGCCTACCACATTTTAAACGCAAACTACAGAATACTGTACCATAGAGTGGCATTGTTACAGAGTTTACAATTCCAGAAATACTATATAAATATTTCAACTTTCATTAAACAAAATTTTTGTGCTAAAGACTCTGTACATGGACCAGTTACAGCCTTCGCAGCATATATCGATATTTGTCCAAACACTTTGTTAAGTTTAGCTCTAAAGGAATATGTATATTATTATGAACATAGACATGTAAATCATTTAACTAAATAAATATATAATTCATTAGATGTTGTCTTTTATTCTATTATAAATAAAACCAAAAATGTAAGATTACACAAATTTATTATTAAAAATTAAATTATACAATTCTAAAATACTAGTTAAATCTACAATATACAAAAACTGTGAGATAAGTGATCTTTTCTCTTTTTTTTTTGTTCTTATGAGTAACCATATACTACAAGAAAAAGAAAATTATTTATAATAAATGTTAATCGACAAGATAATGTCCCCACGGAAGCGTATTAAATGATTTTGGTATTAAGTACCTCTTATCGTCATAAGGACTTAGAGCCGTTTTGGATTGCTCGATGCTAAATACAGAATGTTGGTATGACCTAATACATCTTTGGCTCGCGGTTTGAATTTTGAATTCTTTAAGACATTTTTCATAGTCTTCGTACGTAATTTTATTTCGAACAACGTTATATTTCACTCCTTTTGCCTTTTTTGTTATTCCCAAATTTCCCAAGTCACATTCAATTCTCTCTTTGTTTAGTTGTTTTCTTTCTAGGCGCTGTCTCTCTTTGTCCCTCTCGTCGTCAGTTATTTGCAGTTTAAATGTGTACATTTTTGATCGTAATCCAATAAAATGTGTAATTATTTTCCCATTTGCCTCGTCCTTCATTAATCCGGGGATTTTTGTATTTAACCGTTCTATCTCATATGAGTTGTTTTCGGCATAGTCGGAGGTATCAAATTTATTTGGATGCGCTCTTATAACCTCTCTATATGCATCTGAACATTGCAATTCATAAATAAAGCTGTCGGTGTCCATGTACAACAATGAACAGTTGTTCTCTCCCATCGTTGGAAGCATAAAGTTGTAGTGAAAATCGTACATACATACTTTTGATATATCTAGGATTGCTGCGCCTATATACAGGGGTTTATTAAAGCATACTTCTGATTTTTTAAGTTCGATAGCTACCAAATTTTCGCTAAAGATCGTACGACTGTGAAATCGACTACTCGCAATCAAATTTTTGGCTCCGTACCTTCCATGCCATTTTTTACATAATTTTACAATACGATGACGTCTTTGGTTCTGTAAAGTTTTTCCGAACACCGCATTGTTCATTAGCTTGTAGAGATTTTTCTCAAAACTGTTGGTGGCTGCCGCCCGTAAATTTGTATTTAATTCGATATACGGTCGCAGCCACGCAGATTGATTAAATTTCAAAACTGTATGTATCTTTGTTAAAATTAACCCGTTAGCCAATGCCTGTTTAAGAGTTCTATAATGCATAATATATTTGGTTTTGTGATATAAGGTTGGTATTAACTTTGGCAATTTTGAACCGGGCGGAATGCGGTGTTCGGCAGCAAATGGAAAATCTTTATGTTTGTCGTGTAATTCGCGTGGATACTCCAAGTCAACTTGGAAAAAATAGCCCTCCTTTGCATCATCCTGTATTGACATAATATCTTTATGGCCTTCGGGAAGATTACCAACACCAAATTTGGTAACATCTTCGATCCACTTGAACCCTCCATATGGAAGCAATTGTAACATTGCCCAGCCATACAGATTGTTCACATCTAAATAGAGGATGTACTTAGAGGGCCGTGTGGGATCATACGACGAAATGTATTTGTTGTTGGCCTCTGAATATCTGTTGCTACAAACAGATATTCCACCTCTGATTGCTTTTTCCATAAACAAGATCATATCCACATCTTTTAGCAATTCTAATTTACATTGTGTGTATCTCAACATACAATCCCAAGTGTATCCTGGCATAGTATAATACCATGCTGGATCTAATTTATATGTGTCTCGACATTTTTGTCGGAACTGTTCAAACACATCAGCCAGCAGCAGAATATCTGTTTTCAAATACAAATCGCTGTATTCTCCCAAATTTTTACAATTAAATTTCTTCCAAACATTTTGGGCATGAGCATACTTCGCTTCACTAATGTATTCATTGTTTAACTTACTATAAAAATGGTTAATTGTGGGTAAAGAAGTTTCATCCAATTTTTCCAAACTATCAATATAATCATAACAAAATACTCCTTTACAAGTTAACAAATTAAATGTATCATTATCTAATTGACTAAATTCTCTTTTCAAAATCTTCTTTTCAGATGTATCTAAAAGAGATGCCAATTCATCGAGTGAAGCTCCCATAAATCTTAGAGAATCAATAAATCGTAATTTAATTTGATGTTCGTCAGATTGTAATGTAAATGAAATATATTTTTCTTTATTAATGGGAAGTAAGCTCAAGTGCCCATGCTTGCAAAGATCTATAATCATAAAATGCGAATCGTAGCCACTAAAATTATGAAATACGATTGGGACGACAAACAATTTTTTAAAGTTCAAATTACATGCTTGGTGCGCAAATCCCCGTACTTGTCCAGTAAAATGATCGTGATCTACAACAACTGTATCTGTAGCCAAAAAGCGTTTCTCACAAATATGGCAAACAGTTGCTCCATTTGTGTTGGGTTTTTCGACCATAGGTACAATTGTCTTTATTTTGGAATTTACAAATTTGGAAATTTCGGTCATTTCTTTTGCGAACCACTCCATGCAATTTTCACCTCTATAGCTATTAAAATAAGATAAACTATCATCGTACGCACATTTCAAATAATAACCTGCACTAAAAGGTACATGTTTCTGATATTTTGCTGTTTTACTCACTGAGACATTTGAATCTGTAAAATTATGTAATTGACATTCAAAATCGGCATAAACTATAAACGGAGTTGTTTGTTTGTATGTAAAATTGCGAAAAGCCACATGGTCATATTTGGGAACAGTCATTTTACATTTATTCACATCTGAACACATTTCTTCGTGCTCTGCTAGTTTGCTTTCACTGCTAAAATAGTTTAAGCAACGATCACAAATATATTTTTTCCATTTTGTTTTGTTTAATTGTGCTTGTACTAATTTTCCTAAATCTTTAATCCAACAATAATGAAGGCGTATTTCAGTCTGATCATCATCTTCTGGAGGAGCATCGTAATCGTTTAAATTTGGGAAATATTTATCTTGTATAAGGAGCAAATTAACATGCTTTTCCATCTTTTGCGGTGTCAGTCTGGCTGGTACTACTTCATAAAATTGTTTGTCCTTAACTACGTTTAATTCTAATGCAAAAACATTGACTGATATGGCGTTTAATTTTTCAAATTTTGAAATTTGGCTTAATGGCATTGGGCTTTCTAATTTGTCTGTTTGTAAAACAGTAGAATAATGTGGATATTTTGAAACTCGTTGTGGATGATCTTTTGCTGGATACAGAGCGCTAACTATTGACCAATAAAAACAAGCCTGATCGAAGTTATGCACATTAATGCACGCTCGTTTTTTCTGAATCTCTATTGGCAAGTCAATGAACGATGAACCATTTCCTATTTCCACTTTATTAATATTAACCTCCAATGAAATTACTTTAGACAGAGCAGCACCCGAATCTTTTTCTGCAAATTCAGACAGCTTTGTAAAAATTTTATCCTTAACATTTTCACTGAACCAAAGATGTAAATCGGTCGATGTGTCTATAATAGCATTTTTAGTGTTAAAATATTTTAAATCTAAACTTTCGCTATCACTTGATTTTTTAATGAATTCGCCGCAAAATGTAGTATTGACTTTAAGCATTCTATTTGTTTTTAAAATAATTTTAATTTTTCTACTAAAAATAATATAACAATCATTTAGGAACTGTGTTACATCCTTATGCGATAAATTAACTATAACTCCAGTTTTAATTCGACTAGCAAAACATGAAATGACATTTTCCCATTTAACTCTATTGCGTAATTTTGAATTAAGCCCCAACCCAACGTACTTATTATTGAAATTTAAAATAATTTGCCTAAAATGTTTAAAATGTCCTATGTAAGTTTGCACTTTTCTAACTGTTCCTACTGATAGTTTATTGTTTTTAATTACTTTACTACATCTAAAAATTTGACTATTTAACCGTCTTGTCTAAACTGTACGATCTCTTTCAGTGAATTTGTCGAAAATTATTTTACTAAGCTTTTTAATAATGTGCATCAAATCATCAGACTGTTTAATCACTTGTTTTATATGCATGGCTACTCACACAAACAAACAATAAGAAAAAATCACTTACCTTATTCAACTATCTTAAAGGATGCAAGGAGTCTGCTTTTTCCAATATCAACTTCCCCTTCGTATATCAGCGAATAGTTTCCGCTGTTGAGGTCCGTTATTGCTGCTTGGTAGGCTTTGGTTACCCGCTGTGGTAAGAAGACAACTTCAGCACCCAAATCTAGCAGAACTGTCTCCCCAAATTGTGTTGTTACCACCTTTGCACTGTGGATGGTAAATTTTTTTCCAATTTGTAGATCTTTAAGTTTTTTTATTGGCTTACGTTCTGCAACCAAAGATGCATTATTTAGTTTTGATAGATCCATCTACAATAATAACAAAAAACTATAGTTTTTCCGCTTAACGTGAATGGAGAGATGCATTACATACTTGGGAATAGAGAAGAACCATATACTAAAAGAAATCGAAATACGAACAGCGGAGAATACTTCTTATAAAAAATAGCAGACGTGGAATGTTTTACAACACCCACATAGATAAAAAGGACATAATAAATACTTAGAAATATACATTTTTCATAAAATACTGCATGAAATACGACCAGAGAGATGTACAATTCTCATAAAATACAATGATAAAAAGGACATAATACATACATAGAAATATACAAAAGACAAAAACCGCTTACCTTTATCAGATATATGTAAGTCACTGCACACCGTATTGACTACTGCGAACTTGTTGTTGTAGTACGTTTGCGAAGCGAACTGTGACAACGTATGCGCTCCTCGGCCTTTTAAAGAACAGAACAGCATATCGCCCCACCCGAGCCCGAGTTGCGTCAACCTAATGTGCCTACGGTACCATCAACTGATTCGTTTCATAGATAAGCAACGTGTGCTGTTCTAGAAATGCTAATATTTTTATATTTATTTTTATTTCTTCAACTAATATTTATGGTAATATAATAAATTGATATTGCGGTAAGAGAATCGTTGTTATCAATTTAGAATTTTGTTGATGTGGTTGCTGATATCTTCATACATTTTACAAAATGTAGCAACTGCGGTTTTCTTTCCGGTGTACTTGTTTTTCCAACGATTAAAATAAAATTTGTTATCACACTTGTTTACGTGTTTTGAACAACGCGGTGTATTGTTATCATGAGGCTTCATCCGGTTTGCTATCAAATGCACAATTTTAACATATTATTATTTAAAATATTTCTGTCTTAATATTTCAGTATATAATTCCGTTTTTGTGAATTTTGTATAAATAACTATAGTACCAATTTTTTGGATATTAGTATAAATCAAGATGCTGGTCTGTTTACATGTCTTATTGTTGCTCTCTGTATCTGTGTGTGCAGAGAATAGCACTCTGGCGTATGCTAGTTCTTTTCTTAAACGTTTCGGATATCTAAATACATCAAATAATGCTCTTTCTAGTATAGATATGGCCCTAGTTGCTTTTCAGGAAAAATACAATCTTCCTGTGACTGGAACATTAAATAATGATACTATAAATATGATGATGAATAAGCCTCGATGTTCTGTTGGCGACAATAACTATGAGATTCGTTCGAAGTGGAATAAAACGACTTTACGCTGGTATTTCCCTCAGGCTATTAGTAATCCTGATTATATAAACCTTGCTGCAGAAGCTTTCGCTAGATGGGAGACAATATCTAATTTAAAGTTTAAACAAGTAATAATACCTTCCCCGAGGCCTGATATTACTATAACTGTGGTACCAAATACTCATAATTTTCGAGCAAGTTGTCAAGGAACCTCTAAATGTTCATTTAATTTCGATGGTCCTGGAAAAGTATTGGCTCACGCATACTTTCCAAGCGCACACGCAGAGTGTACCGAAATTCATCTTGATGTTAGTGAACGATGGTATGTAGGAAATGGCAGCGCTCCCAATGGTGAAGTCAATTTTTTGGCTGTTCTAATGCATGAAATTGGTCATTCTCTCGGACTAGCACACAGTACTATTGATTCGTCTATTATGTATCCTTGGTATCAACAAGATGTACAACCTTTTGGTGATGATGATAAAAAGGCAATGAGTATTCTATATGGGCCAAAAACAACACCCTCTTACATACCACCAACAACACCAGTTCCGCACAACAAGAACCATATGTCGAAAACATCTACCATCAAACACAGGACCTCTTTGCCAACAACAACAACCACACCTGCCCTACAAAACATATTATGTCTAATTCCATATCCAGATTTCATGTTTTTAGCTACTTCTCCTCAGTTTCCAAATTATAGAATGTACGTTGGATATGGTCCATATATATGGAAATTTGATTTAAATGAGATGCGCCTTCCAAAACATCCCGAATTAATTACCGATTATCTCCCTAAAGAGTTGAGGTCTGCGCACGTTTCACATGTTTTTCAGAATTCCGAGGGACACTTAGTAACCATACGCAATAATCAGTATTACGCTGCATCTTTCCCCAATTTAAAAATTCAAAAACGTTTTATGTTTCCTTCTATACCTGCGAGAACCAAAATAAATGCATTATTTCAAACAAACAGCGGTCAAACGTATTTATTATACAATGATGATTCTTATATTGGATTTAATGAAGCTGGAGATGTCTTAAACCGTGGACCCATGAATTATCTCTTACCAGGACTACCAGATACAATAACATCAGCATTCCGCTATACTGATGGGTTTATTTACTTTTTTCAGAACAACACCTATTATAAGTACAGCGAATACACACGTAAAGTTGTAGCAGCAGGAACGTTTAGCTGGGAACTTTTTGGGATACCCTGCCCCAACGACGGGCTATTAAAACAATTAAAAACTTTGTTAAACAAAATTGTAAATATATACGAATAAAAAATGCTCCGTTTATGATGTTGTTTTATTTAAATTCCATTACTCTATATGTATGTTGACCGATGTCTTGCGTCGAATGACACATCATTTCACGTGACATTTCACGTTCTGCGTCAAATGTCACGTCCTACGTCGAATGACACGTTAATTCACGTGACATTTCACGTCCTGCGTCGAATGTCACGTTCTGTGAAAAATGTCACGTCCTGCGTCGAATGTCACGTGACATCCAACGCTTTGACACCTCATACGTCAAAATCCAACCAATAGCAACGAAGATACGTTTTACCGCCCATTTGGCAACGCCGCCATCTTTGTTTTTTGTCTCCCTGCCTTCTCCCCGTTCCAACGAGCCCTCGTACGTCACGATCGGACCAATAGAAACGAAGATACCCCATAATGACCTTTTGGCATGCTCCGATGCGCACGGCACATACTGCATTCAACCCCATTTTTCATCCCCTTTCCAACGAGCCCTCGTACGTCATCCTACGTTAAGCCGTTTGGAACTTACGACCGGAGGTTGCGATTTTAGGGGTTGCAATTTAGGGGTTGGTCTCAGATCTGTGTAGTATATCTACTGCTTTAATAAAAAAATTACTAATTTCCTCATAAACTAGGCGGTTTAGTATTCCTACAAGCATCTAATTATAAAAATTGGTTGTGCCAAGGAAAATACATTCATTTTAATCAAAGACTAATAGAAATTCTAATTAACATTATCAGCCTTTCACAATATTAAACTAAACAGTAGTTACATGAAAGAGATATATTACCACTAGCCCGGTTCATATATACGTCGAAGTGAATACAAACTGTTTAGTATGTATAAAGGACATGCGTATGTGGCCTTATTTTAAACAGAAGCTAGGTGAGTTTCCAAAACCTCATTATTAATTTAGAAACTAGATATATGTTCACAGATCGTAATATATTATGAGATAAACCAGCCTCACTGTAATGCTCAATATTATTACCTTTGGGTCGGTCATAAAGTTTAATAAGCATAATTATTAATTTGAATGTTTTACCTAATTATCCAAAAATATGCATTTGTTTTAAAAAATGCGTACAATTTTAACCCTAGAATATTAAAGTGGTTTTAATATACGTCACTAGTGCACCGTCGTACATTTTAGGAGTATTATAAAAATGATTAACCGCTTATTTCTTACTATTTAACTGGGAACAAGCCACAATTAAAGATAAAAATACGTTTATTGACATTTTAATTTCCACTTCGGAAATCGTTTTCAAAATACAAACAGTAAATTAAAAAAAAATTGTGTTTTGTTACATAGTGAAAAATTCTTCTAATAATTTAATTTTATCTGACTCATTTATATTGACAATTCAGACATACATTATGCATTTTAAAGTAGATAACTTTAAAATGATATTGCCAATATTGTTGAGTTGCGCTCCTGGGATGACTTTACTTATAAGATAGTTCATTCGATTACATGAAATCAACTTTAACTTGAGAATATCCGTCAGAAAAAATCATAGCATATAATTCGTCTTTAAAAAGAAAAATTTTACTGACATGATGACAGTAAAATTCTCCTGTTAGTGATTCCATAGTAAATTATGAGGGAAAAACCAGGAAAAAAACCTCATAATACTATCCCGACATGGTAAGTATTTATTGGTGTATTTAGTTTACCTTCAATAAACACCAAAATTCTGATTTTATAAGTTTCGTTATTTAAAAAACATAAATGATGTATCCTCTATATCCACAAGGAAAAATTCCTGTAGTTGGCTGTATACCACGTATAACAAAAAGAGGTTAATCTTTGTAAATGGGTATATTTATTTAATAAATATACCCATTTACAAAGATTAACCTTTTTTTTTTTTGTTATCCTCTATATGTTACTGACTTACTAATACTGGTATTTTCTTAATAATAACTTCCTCTTTCAATATTGGTAACCAGATCCTACTACATTCTGCCGAGGAATTTGCTACGGAATTGGCCTCATTTAGCATAATTAAAGCCGCTTCTTTGATTTTTGTTTTTTTACCATCCGTCTCTTTTAGAAATACATTTGAATTATTCCATTGAACCCTATGTTCATTACCCCATGCGTGTTTACATATTTAAGATCTATCAAATTCTCTATTTTTAATATAAGACTGATGTTCACTTATTCTAACATTGAATGGCCTTGATGTTTCACCTAAATAAAACTGATCGCATTCACAAGGTATTTTATAAATGCAATTCTTTGTCCTTTCTTGTTCATTGTTAGGTTTGGTTTTGGACAAAATAGATCTCAACGTGTTTGTTGTTTTGAATGTTGTTGAAATGTTGAATTTATTGCATAAATAAATTCTGGAACAATCTGGAACAATCCGATAATGAAAGATTTTAATGGGAAACTTAAGGAAAAGAACGAATAAGAAATGGCAATTGGAGATTTTGGAATCGGAGTAAGAAACGAAAGAGACGAAATGCTTACCAATTTTGTAGTACAACACATACTGTATGCAATGAACACCTTTTATAAGAAGAAACATAATAGAAAATGGACGTGGGCTATTGCAGACGGAAGAACTAAGAGCGAGTATGATTATTTAATAACAGACGAATAGCAAATTATTCAAGATAGAAAAAAGAGCTAGAGTAACGATAAACCTACAAAAAAAGAGCAAGGATGATAAACAGTTGCAAACGCATAGTTTGGAATTCACCAAATCAGCCAGAAGCATACATAAAAAATATTGCCGAAATTTTACAGAGTAAGACCTCGAAGTATCGACGATTACAATAAATTAATAACAGACTAAGTTAGAAACGCACAACTCAAATTTTGCAAGAAAAATGACACCAAAAGTGAAAAGATTAGCAAAGATTCAAAAGCTGTCATGGAAATACAACGAAACCTAAGCGAGAACGAAATGGGAATCAAAGAAGAATATAGAAAACTAAATAAAAGAACTCCAGTGGAAATTAGAAAAGATGTAAGAAAATATAATACTAATGTAATTACTTAAACAGTAGAAGAGAACAAAAGTTTAAAGATAATGAAAAGAAAATCACACAAAGTAAAAAAGAAATACCTATACAAGTTGAGAGATAAAGAGGGAAAGGCAACAACACATAAACAAAACATTCTGAAAATAACCTTTTTCTTTATAAAACAGAGAGTTTTATAAAGACCTATTATACCAGCCAAAGACCACAAGACAATTTCCCGAGACGAGTAAAGACTCTCATAACTCAGGGATCGGAAATACTTTTATCCATTACTGTGTCAAAAGTCAGAGCAGCTTTAAAGGAAATGAAAAACCATCGATCGCCTGGTGATGATGGACTTGTTATTGAAGCAATAAATGCAGGAGGAGAAATTCTATTAAAATCAGTAAGGGAACTGTTTAATAAATGTTTACATGCGGCTACGATTCCGGTTCTGATTAAGGTGATCGATCTGATATTCCATGTAGTAAATCTAATCGGGTTTTTGGATATTTCTTGCTTGTCCTTATTTCTTGCTGTGATCTTTTTCATAGTATTAATCCGGTTTCGAGACTGTACGTTGTTTCTTTGAGCAGTATTAGTTTTGACGATTGGTAGTTTGCTAACATTGCCCTCCACATTTTATCAGGGCTTGGGACCGGCTGTGGTAACGGCAGAGCTATTCAATCCACCCTGCAATTACCCCAGACAGTGTTCCAACGCAATAATATGTGCGTGGCTGTATTATTCTTTTTAGTTAGGTCATAATTTTAGAAAATTATTAGAACTTTTTGAATTTTTGAACCCAACAACAAAGTATTTGCATTTGAAAGACATATTATGCCTTTCTCAAAAACAATAAATTCAGTTGGAATTATTTCAGATTATAAAAATCTTATTATATTTCGAAAAGGCTTTCGACAGTGTCGAACATTGGGCAGTGAAAAGTTCTTTGATTAACAGCCGAATTGACCACAGATATACGGAACTAATAACCAATATATATAAGGAAGCCAAAACAACAATTAAAGTATATGAAGGAACAAAATCATTACAAATAAGTAGAGGCGTGAGACAGGGTGATACAATATCACCGAAACTTTTCAATCAGGCTCTTGAAGATACTTTTAAAAGATTAGAATGGGAAAAAAAGGTTTAAAAATTTGTGGACAACGCTTGAACCATCTAAGGTACGCTGATGACATCGTATTGATAACCGATAAAAAAGAAGAATTATTTGAAATGATGAAAGAACTGGACGTAGAAGCTGGAAAGATAGGCCTTAATATGAATTACAGCAAGACCAAAACTATAACAAATACAGATGAAGACATCACAATGAGAATCGGACAAGATGAAATAGAACAAGTTAAGGATTATATATATATCTTGGTCAAACTATAAAACTTAACAAAGAGAACCAAACAGCAGAGATCAAGAGACGAGTTAGACTGGCATGGGCGGCATTTGGCAAACTAAGCTACATTCTTAAAAACAAAAGATATCCACAGCATCTTAAGACCAAAGTATATAATCAATGCGTACTCCCTGTTCTTACGTATGGCTCCCAAACGTGGACATTTACAAAAGCAAACATGGACAAAATCATAAAAACCCAAAGAGCAATGGAAAGACAAATGTTGCACATAAGACTAATGGATAAGAGAAACGAGTGGATAAGAGAGAAAACAAAAGTGAGGGATGTTAGACAAGAAGTTGCAAAATTGAAATGGAGATTTGCCGGACACAATATAAGACAAAAAGAAGACCGATGGAACAAAATTCTTATAAGTTGGAGACCGTGGGAATATAAACGAAGCAGAGGAAGGCCCCAAATGAGATGGGCAGATGATATCAAGAAGCACGTGGGCTCTAGATGGATGACTGTAGCGACAGACAGAGAAGAATGGAAAAGGATTGGGAAGGCCCATGTCCAAAGATGGACCGAAGAAGGCTAATTAGATAGAATTGGATATAAAAATATCTCAACGATTTAGCAGTAGATTCATGCTAAAGGTGACTTCTGTCAAGAACAACGAAAAAGTTAACAAAAGATAAAAAAGCCCTTTTTAAAGGGAGACAAATATATATTTTTAACGATAATTTACTGCAGAATGGATTAACAGTATATTTTAGATTTTACACTATGGCGTGTCTGTTCTTATTTTTTTTTGCCAAAAACACATTAAAAAAACTTAAAAATAGTACAATTTTAATAAAGTACTAAATTATCTTCAAAGATATAATTAATAATCCTAGATTGCAATTTTTTAAAAAGAACGTTACAACTGAAAAAATTTATGGCCTATAATGGGTTTAAGGAAGTATAAGATTGACCATAGCCATGGACAAGTTAGTACATACCAAAGCCACAATATTAGCCTATTTCCTGCTATATGTAAAATTTTATGACATTTTTAAAATTCATCGATTTTTTAAAATTTACAAATTAGTAAACATTTCAATTTTTATTTAAATTTTAGATAGAATTGGATTGTGGTTTCAAAATTCAACCTAATTTAACAGTAGCGTCTAACAAAATTATTAAATTAAGCGAGCCTCTCAATCACTCACCATTAAAGTACTTAATCAATTTTGATTAATCTTCATCAGAAATGCTAGGGCATCTTACAAATTTTCATTAATCACATTTTACTGAAAGATTTGTTTTGCATTTCATTAGTTAACATCATAAAAAGATGCAAATTGAGACCTATTTACTCATGATAAACGATAGTTACTTGTTTTGTTGAATAAAAAAAAAACAGTCTAAGTTTTGTTATAAATTAACTAGTTAAAGATTTAAAAAAACTAGAAATTTTCCAACAGTATTATCTTAAAGCCTTTGGCAATTAATGTTTATTCATAATATAAATAATGATTTAATATTTATTGTTCTGAAGCTAATTTTTTATGGCATTTCATGGCTAATAACGAAAGAATTTGATTTATTGTCATTATTAAGTGAGGAAGACGAATCATATGGTATGATTTTTTCGAAGGGCATTCTTAAGTTAACCCTGCTGTCCTGTTCAGATCTATTTCACCTACAAAAAATTACCTAATATAAGGTCTTTCAATTGCATACGGAATAAAAAATCAACTTTCTCATTTTTTTGCACGTATGTTTAGTTGGCAGTATTTTCTAACAGTTTGTCAGTCAGTTACGTCTATAAATAGAAACAAGTTTCTGAAAGCTAGAACGTGTAAAAACTGTGTATAGTAGTGCAGCTGGACGATGTCATTTAATAGGGCATGTCACATAGAAGGAAGTGGTGGTGATAGACAAGTGGTAGGCTGGTAGGACACTCATATTCCAAGCGCATTCATTTACATTTTAAATTTCAGTCTATGTTTGCATGTAATGTCGCATCTAAGGACGCTAACCGAAGATGAGTTTCGCCAGCTCGCGAACTTGTCAGAGAGTAATGAGTGCACATCAGAAACAGAAAACAATACAAGTAGTGAGAGTGAGGTAGAAAGTATTGATAATTCTGCTGTAATATCCAGTGCTCTTGCGATCCTCCTTATCAACGCGGTCGTTTCTCCACGACCAATTTTATAAATAATACGCACGAACTTTTCATATCAAACATTCGTTTCATGCACTATTTTCTGACATAGTTGGACGACATGGAAGGACAGCGTGTTTTTGGAACCAACTGGAAAAACTTAAATACAATTAGTTTTCAAGCATACATTGGTCTTCAACTGACGAATCACCTAAAAGTTTGTGGAATGAAGAAAAGGGTCGTAGTGTATTTTGAGCAACAATGTCCCTGGAAGTATTTACAAAATATTCGCAAGTAATACGTTTTGATAACAAGACTACTAGAGAGGATAGGAGATGTACTAATAAACTTGCTGCAATACGTGAAATTTGGGGAAATGGGTAAAAAGCTACATTTTTTAACCCTGAACAAAATGTTACCGTCGACATTAAAAATTTAAAATCCTTTTAATATTCATATTTAATAATATTCATTTCTTATTGCTCAATACGATTGTTTGTTTATGACATTGAAAATATCAGTGTAACTAGAACACGCTTACCAAGATGCTAATCTAGTGTAATTTGCACTGAGTAGATCATTAAGCATTAAACGTTAACATTCGAAGCTAGTGTTGTCGGTCGTCAACTGGGTACTCTCTCTATAATTGTACTTAAAGAACCAATAAAGTAATTATTATTACTACTACATCTACATCTACACACTCGGACGAGGAAGTGGAAACCTTTTATGAAGACCTAGAAAATGCTGTAAAACTAGCGCCTACTACACACAACCTAGTAATGGGTGACATTAATGCTAAGTTGGGATGTAAACTAGACGGGACCGAAGTAGCAATTGGTCCCTATGGATTCGGACAAAGAAATGAAAGAGGCGAAATGTTTTTGGGTTTCTTGGTACGAAATGGCCTCTTTGCAATGAATAGCTTTTTCAAAAAAAGTCCCCAAAGAAAATGGACCTGGGCAAGTCCAGATGGAGTCACCAAAAATGAAATTGATTTTGTCTTAACCAACAACAAAGACATGATCCATGATGTAACAGTTCTTAATAGCTGTTCAGTGGGAAGTGATCATAGAATGGTAAGAGCGAAGATCGTGCTAAATCTCCAAAAACAAAGATACAAAATGATAACAAAAACACACCCAATAGAATGGAATCCAATCAAAAACACCATGTCCTTCGAAGAGGAAATTCTGAGATGTCTAGAGACAACAAATATAGACGTTATGGATATCGAAACCTTAAATGATAACTTAATAAAAGCTATTAAGAACGCAGAGAAAAAGTGCAATACAAATTCTAGGAGAGATAAAGAGGAAAAGATCAGGCAAGAAACAAAAAGACTTATGGAGGCACGAAGAGAACTTAAGAACAAAAACGATACGAATGCACGCGTACTACAACAACTTAATAAAGATATTAATAAAGCAGTGAGAAAGGACGTACGACAATATAACACAAAAAAGATTACAACGGTTGTCGAGAAAAATAAAAGTTTAAAGGTGCTGAAGAGATGTCAAGCTCTAGGTAAGAAGAACATTGTTAAGCTCGCAGATCGAAATGGAAAAGTGGTAACAGATAAAGATAAGATAATTAAGGTAGTTGAAGAATTTTACACAGAATTATATAGAGAAAGGGGGAAGAAAGACGGCACCAAGTTAAGAAAAGTCCAGAATGTGGGTTCAGAGGATATCCCAGAAATAACAATCGAAGAAGTCTTAAAGTCATTAAATAGAATGAAAAACAATAAAGCAGCTGGTGATGATCAAATCGTTATTGAGGCAGTTAAAGCAGGAGGAAAGACAGTATTGAAAGCATTGACGCAATTATATAACTTATGCCTTTCAAACGAGGTTACACCATCTCAGTGGAATAAAGCTGTTATAGTAGTCATGCACAAAAAGGGAGATATAACAGAACTAAGGAAATAGATCACCGATACATATCTCTCATCAGATACATCTATCAACATGCTACAGCCTGTGTAAGACTTAATGAAGATACTGGGACTTTTCGTATTGAAAGAGGCGTTCGGCAAGGAGACAACATATCTCCTAAATTATTTACAACTTTGCTAGAATACGCTTGTAAAACAATAGATTGGAACGAAAAGGGCATCAATGTAGATGGAAAATTTTTAAATAACCTTAAATTTGCAGATGATATCGTTCTTATTGCAGACAGCTTTGATCAGGCACAGATAATGCTCCAAGAACTCCATACTGCCACAAAAAGAGTTGGTCTTAAAATAAATTTTTCAAAAACACAATTTATGACAAATTTAGTCCACAACAAAAACATCTCAGTAGAAGACAAAGATATTGAGCCAGTTGACTCCTATAAATACTTAGGCCATGAGATCAGAATAAGTCGAGACAACCAAACAATCGAGCTGAAAAGAAGAATAAACCTCGCTTGGGCTGCATTTGGAAGGATGAAGGATATTTTTAGGTCTAAGATTCCAATGTGTCTGAAAAGAAAAGTATTTAATCAATGTATTTTGCCAGTGATGACCTACGGCGCAGAAACCCTAACGCTCACAAGAACAACAGTGAGTAAACTACAAGTTGCGGAAAGAGCAATGGAGAGAATTATGTTAGGGATTTCTCTACGTGATAGAATACCCAATGCTACTATACGCAAAAGATCAGGAGTAGCAGACGTTATTGAAAGGATAACAACACTAAAGTGGAACTGGGCAGGTCATGTAGCAAGATCAGTTGATGACCGGTGGACAAAAAGAATTTTGGAATGGAGACCCCGAATACAAGCTTACAGAAATAGAGGTCGACCCCCAACGAGATGGACAGATGACATAAAAAGAGTGACTACAAATTGGATTCAGATGGCGCAAAATCGCACTAAGTGAAAAAGCATGCGAGAGGCCTATGTTCAGCTGTGGACGTTAAAGGCTAGTTGATGATGATGAAAGTAATTATGAGTATCCAGTGAGTTCAAGTTAGTCAACCCCATGCAGGGGGTAGACTACCCCTAGGGTTTAACTATATAAAACTCCTGATGGAAGCAATCTAATAAACATTATATGATTATCTAACATTATTATAAATACTTTTACATCGATCTCACATAGTTTTAGACACTTAACACACATTAGCTTGTTGATGAGTTCAGATACAGTGAATTTTGGATGAACCAGGTGTTGTTCACTCGATTACTTGACCAATGTCAACATACCAGGAAAATGTTTTTCATTAGAAGGGTCGATAGAGTTTAGCAGATGTATCATGAAATAACCTCTTTAACTCCGAGCCCATGTTTACTGTGACCTTTTTTATAAAATATCAAATATTCTAGTAATTTACATTGGCCTTGGAGTAATTTCAATACAGTGCTTATGGCAGTTCATAGCTTTTCTACATAATACAGTATTATTCTTTCTCAGTAATAATTAGGGCGAAACACAATTTAGAAGAATATTGACATTCACCATTTTAGAACCAAGCCTTGCAAGGTAACGGAAAAGCTTATCTTCTTGCACGTGAAGCAATACAAAGTGCGTCGTTGGTGTTAGTGAATACAATTCTTCTTCTTCTAGTTCCATGACCGTTATCGATCGTTGGACATCATGTTGGCTACCATATTCGCTATCGTGACTTTATTGACAGCAGCTCTAAATAACGATGTAGTTGATTTTCCATACCATTGCCTTAGATTTTTCAGCCATGATGTTCTTCTTCTACCAGGACCACGATTACCTTGGATCTTTCCCTGAATGATCAGATGTAAAAGATCATATTTTTCAGGGTGTCTCATAATATGACCGAAGTATTCCAGCTTGCGTTTCTTTATTATATTGACCAGTTGTGTTGTTTGGTTCAGCCGTCTAAGGACCTCCTCATTTGTAACTCTGTCGACCCAGCTTATTTTCAGTAGTCGTCTGTATACCCACATCTCAAAGGCTGTCAAGCGTTTAAGCATAGCCTCAGTTAGGGTCCACGCTTCTACTCCATACAGCAGGAATACAGCAGTGAATACAATACCGATTGCAATATTACGTTAACTTGGAAGTGCTAAATGTATGGGAGAATAAATGACACCAGTCACAATCTTTTCTATATACTTTTAAGCCTACAATAATTTTATGGTGTGCAATAAGCATTGGCCGTCAGTTATACGTTAAAGTTATTTGTTTGCCTAGATGACATAATATAATATGTGGTTACCTTATTTTTATATTAAATTGTTTCTTATATAAATATTGCAACTGTGGTATATTTATATTGTTCTGAAGCTATTTTCTTGTGGCATTTTAAATTAATTACTATTTAACTGGGAATAAGCCACAATTAAAGATAAAAATACGTTTATTGACGTTTCAATTTCCACTTCGGAAATCGTTCTCAAAATACAAACAGTAAATTAAACAAATTTTGTTTTTGTTCTAGTGAAAATTCTTTAATAATTTATTATCTGACTCAGTTATATTGACAATTCAGACATACATTATGCATTTTAAAGTAGACGACTTTAAAATGATATTGCCAATATTGTTGAGTTGCGCTCCTGGGACGACTTTACTTATAAGATAGTTCATTCGATTACATGAAATCAACTTTAACTGAGAATATCCGTCAGAAAAAAATCATAGCATGTAATTCGTCTTTAAAAAGACAAACACATGACATGATGACAGTAAAATTCTCCTGTTAGTGATTCCATAGTAAATTATGAGGGAAAAACCAGAAAAAAAACCTCATAATACTATCCCGACATGGTAAGTATTTGTTCGTGCATTTAGTTTACTTTCAATAAACACCAAAATTCTGATTTTATATGTTTCGTTATTTAAAAAACATAAATGATGTATCCTCTATATGTTACTGACTTACTAATACTGGTATTTTCTTATTAATAACTTCCTCTTTCAATATTGGTAACCAGATCCTACTACATTCTATCGAGGAATTTGCGACAGAATTGGCCTCATTTAGCATAATTAGAGCCGCTTCTTTGATTTTTCTTTTTTTACCATCCGTTTCTTTTAGGACTACATTAGAAATAATTCCATTGAACCCTATGTTCATTATCCCATGCGTGTTTACATTTTTGGGATCTATCTAATTCTCTATTTTTAATATAAGATTAATGTTCACTTATTCTAACATTTAATGGCCTTGATGTTTCACCTAAATAAAACTGATCGCATTCACAAGGTATTTTATAAATGCAATTCTTTGTCCTTTCTTGTTTATTGTTAGGTTTGGTTTTGGACAAAATAGATCTCAACATGTTTGTTGTTTTGAATGTTGTTGAAATGTTGAATTTATTTCCTATCCATTTAAGTTTTTCTGATAATCCTTTTATGTACGGAATTGTTAATTTTTTTCATATTATTCTTTGTGTATGCTGCAGGATCTCGTTCTAAGTTGTTCTGTTCTATTCGATCGATTGTTGAAAATTCCTTATTTACAAACGATAAAGGATAATCATTTTTTAATAAAACAGATGTTAACAAATGTTTCTCCTCCAAGAACGAATTTTCGTTAGAACAAGTAATTTTGGCTCTATCTTATAAGGATTTAATTATTCCCTTTTTTACATTAATATTGTGATTTGATTTGAAATTTAAATATCTATTGGTGTGTGTTGGTTTTCTATACACCTGAGTCTCATATCCAGTATTGTTCTTAGAGATTAAAACATCTAGGAAAGGTAGCGTGTTATTATATTCCTTTTCCATGGTAAATGTTATTGTCTCTTCTTTATCGTTTATATCATTTAGGAATGTGTCCAACAACTCTGATCCATAAGGCCATATTGAGAATACATCATCTACATATCTCCACCATACTGTGGGTTTTAAATTTTGTTTAGAAATGATATTTGTTTCAAAATCTTCCATAAATATATCGGCTAAGAATGAAGATAAACTAGAGCCCATTGCTAGACCAAAATTTTGTTTATAGAATTCATTATTTAGTTGAAAATATGTATTATCAGTACATAATGTTAATAACTCCATTATAGCCGATATAATGTTTAGTCTTGTTCTAGTTGCCAATGAATCATCACTCTCTAATTTTGTCTTGACTATACTTAAAGTCTTATTTAATGGCACATTCGTAAATAAACTATTTATGACAAAACTTACCAAAGTATTATTTGAATTAAATTCAATATTTTATAATTTATTTAAAAAATGTTGTGTATTTCTTATGAATGTGTCATTTTTATTTGTAAATGGGTTTAAAATATTTAATAAAAATTTTGATAGTTCACTACAAGGAGAATTCATGGTACTACATTTGGGTCTAAGTGGTATATTCGTTTTATGAATTTTCGGTACTCCATAAAAATGAGGAGTCTTACGGTAATGAGGTGTAATGGTAAAAAAAGAAAAATCAAAAAAGCGGCTCTAATTATGCTAAATGAGGCCAATTGTGTCGCAAATTCCTCGATAGAATGTAATAGGATCTGGTTACCAATATTGAAAGAGGAAGTTATTAATAAGAAAATACCAGTATTAGTAAGTCAGTAACATATAGAGGATACATCATTTATGTTTTTTTAATAACAAACACATAAAATCAGAATTTGGTGTTTATTGAAAGTAAACTAAATGCACGACCAAATACTTACCATGTCGGGATGGTATTATGAGGTTTTTTTCCTGTTTTTTCCCTCACAATTTACTATGGCATCACTAACAGGAGAGTTTTACTGTCGTCATGTTATGTGTTTGTCTTTTTAAAGACGAATTACATGCTATGATTTTTTTTCTGACGGATATTCTCAAGTTAAAGTTGATTTCATGTAATCGAATGAACTATCTTATAAGTAAAGTCGTCCCAGGAGCGCAGCTCAACAATATTGGCAATATCATTTTAAAGTCGTCTACTTTAAAATGCATAATGTATGTCTGAATTGTCAATATAAATGAGTCAGATAAAATTAAACTATTAGAAGAATTTTTCACTATGTAACAAAAAACAAAATTTGTTTAATTTACTGTTTGTATTTTCAGAACGATTTTCGAAGTGGAAATTGAAACGTCAATAAACGTATTTTTATCTTGAATTGTGGCTTATTCCCAGTTAAATAGTGATTAATGTGGTATATTTGTAGCACTATATTTGTAGATTGCTGTAAATAAATCAACGAAAGATGCAATAATTCATTAGCTGACAATATATCACAAGTATTAGAACCTAAAAGCGATTTTAAAAATTTATGTAACTATTTCTATAGGACATAACTAAATGATAAATTAGTTTAATGTTACACTAACACTGAAAAGCTATTAATTTATAACATTTATTTATTAACCGTACAAATTTATGCTTTAGATTAACTTGAAATCTAAATTACTTTTATATTATTATAAATTTTTTGTTCTCTGTTTGGAACGCCCCCAAAATCCAGTACAATTCTCTCAGCAGCTTTAGAACATCTATAGATACAATCACGTAAGACATTAAATCAAACGTGGTGGCAGAGGGTGGTATAACGCATTATTTAAACTGCAAAAACATAAATTTTTAAGATATAACTAGAATAAATCGTCCCTTAATATATAACTATTAATTATAATTTTTTCACCAAATTTTGTAGGTATCCAGAGCCAATTTATGAAAGTTGTTTGAAATTATTTATCTAATTTTATTTATTCTAGTGCCAATTCTAATTTGAATGGTTTTTTCAATTAGTTAAAAAGCATCTTTTTTTAAACTTAGAAAAAAGTAAATCTATGGGGACAATTTTTTTGAGAGATCTTAAAGACTCATTTTTTGGCAATTTTAACGTTTTCTTCAATGGTAATTAATTTTCCCTCAGTCCCAAGTTGAAACTCAACACAATACAGTTTTTTTACTTTGACTGGGCTAACTATGTTTAAATTTATATTAGAAGAGTTACGTATTTACAAATTTTTGGTTTTTGAACTTATTGTTTGCTGCGACTATAAGTGAATAATCAAAGTATAAGTATCGCATTTTTCTTCAGACATACATCATTGTAAGGAATCGTTGGTAAACATTTAGACAACTTTTTGCTAATTGCTCTCTGTTTGGTTGAAGTATTGGTGACATTTATTTTTTTTCTGTTTCCATTTTCCACTAATATTAGCTTGAATTTTTTATCATCATCAAGCGTTACAACTTTTTTTTATTCTACTGCATTCACTAGTGCCTTCCACTCATGTCTGGATTCTCTTCATCTGCATCTGTACACTTTCGTCTAGGTCAGCATTTCTTTTATCAGGCCCTTCCCAAAACTGATTGCTTACGGGTCGACTGTGCCTCCTTAATACCAGAAAATCCTTTTGAGACATTTTATGATTTAAGGATGAGATTTACGTCAGATCATGACGCTTGATACATCATTGAAAAAAATAGATGTAGCGAATATGCTGAGAGAGAAGAAACATATATGTTTACATACATAAAGCATTGCCAAAAGGGCATTATATCATAACTTCGTTCTTATTAGTACAATTAGAGCGTGTGACTTACTAAATAAAAGGGAAGAGGATACGGATGATATTAAGATAGAAAAAACAAACAAGGCGTTTACTAAAAGGGCACCACTACAGCATATTCGTTATTAATATTACTTTTACTTCCATACACCAGCAAAGATGTGGCAATTTTTTTTATAAATTAATGTGTAAATCTTTCTATATATGTATTAAGAATCGTTTAATATTTTTTTATATATAGATCGCTTTATACACATATCTATATTTTGACTGTGGAAGAAAAAAAATTCATTGTTTCTTTAAAATCTCTCTATCATTGCATTATTTTATAATTGACACAAATACTTCTTAAAGAGCATTAACTATTAATTAAATATTATTAATAATACTTTGCGTACATAAAATAAATAATCCCTTAATAATACATTTGCCGAGAAAGAAGCGTCGAAAATTTAACATCTGTCGTGAGTTTGTAAAAGTTTAGAAAACACCAGTTGTTATTGCTCTATTTATAAATCCTAAATATGTCTGTAAATCATCTTAATCCTTTATCGCTTATTCCCACACAAAAAACTTTTAATATTTTTGCCCAACACTTCACAATAGAAGTTCTCAGATCGAGAATAGGATATAAGGCCAATGCGAAAATCCGGTTTAAAAAGTTTGATTTATACTTTGGGAGTAAAATATAGCCATTTTGTGTTATCCTTGAAAATGTGGTTCTTTCTAAAGCTTGTAAAATTTTTATGAGGTGTGATATTTTAAGGACTCAAGAACACGATTTTTTCGTATTAAACTACTAGTATATAGCTGCTTAGTATACAAAACAAAGGGTAACTTTTTATAATTTAACATAAATTTCCAAAGCATATTTTGATAAATATTTAATATTTAAGTAAAATAAACTAAGTATATATTGTTATGATTGTCTATTTTGAGTTCAAACTTAGTTTATTGAGCCAATAAAAAAGAATTATAACTTATTTGTTATCAAAAGTAAAATAATCCTTATATTACCTGTGTTCGATGGATTCAAAAGATTTTCTAGTTGTCTTTTATCGGGATAGAGAAGAAAAGGATAAGAATACAAATATATTATATTACAAAGATTTACGTTTCTTTATTTTATATGAACGAATAAAACAATTATTAAATTCTGTCGTTATCTTATCAGTCAGCATACAAGAAAATAAATCAAATTATTATGATAATAAGATTATAAAGCTACATACATTTATATTACGTGAAAAAACCAATTTTACTTAAAATTTTCTTTACTTGAAAAAAGAAACCACAAAACTTTAAACTTTTGATTAGCCTAACAAAACCTCAGTTCTTAAATTTTAATGATAATGACCATGATGTCGAAACGATCCTTCACAGATATAAAATTCAATTGTACAAACACTTACAGTTTATTTTCTTCTTGAGTTGTATTTTGGAACATACCCAGAAAAGTCCAGTCTCCTCAAATATGTGATCTCCCCTCTTTGGCACCTCGGCTCATTCTTTACGTCTCTGCAAACCTTCTTCAGACTACACAAAAAACACCAGATTCACTTCTCCAAACTCCGCTACTTATTTATGACACCAGGACCTCCTTTTGTCAACTTGCTGCCGTAAGAATACTTTCACATATACTTTATAAAATGCCCACGATAGATACAAGGACCTCTTTTAATCCACTTGTTATCTCCTTCTTCAAACTATTCACTTCTTTTCGTTACGTCGGTATCCAAACTCACGAACCACACCCTATCTTGAGACCAACCTTTTCTTGTCTCCTTTCGATTGTTGAAAATTGAAAAATGAAATTCTTGTTTCCTTTCGATGACCAAAATATGACTAACTTCTCCTCTCTTATGATCGACTCACCAAATTCCCATTTAAAAACGACCGTCCAATCAAAAAGCTTAAATTGTGTTTACCATGATTTTGGATAAGCCTAATTTCGGTTTCAGAGAAAACTAAATAGCTTACTTTAAAATTGGTTTTTTTTTAATACATCATTTATACATATTTCAAAAGACTAAAATATGGTCATTTAATACTCGACTATACAAACAATGAAAAGATTAACTTACAGGTAAAATTCTAATTGCAAACAAAGGTTTTTTGATAATTTTGTTTGAAACGAAAAAAGGTCGTTTGCCAAACAAATTTCTATTCTTATCTACACTAAATCTTATCTTAAATTACTATATACAATTTGTTTATATTGATATCTTTTATTTCGATGGTTTTTTTTATTTATTTTTCTTTGGTTGGAAAAGAAAAAGTATGACAATATATATATATATATATATATATATATATATATATATATATATATATATATATATAAATATATATATATATATATATATATATATAAATATATATATATATATAAATATATATATATATATATATATATATATATATATATATATATATATATATATGTATATATGTATATATATATATATATACAGGGTGGTGAATCGGCAAACGGTCCATAGGAAACTCAATGGTAAATTCTAAATTGTTGAATTCCTGCTTCCCTAATTATTTTACACCAAAAGTCATGGGAAACTATTTGTAGAGGACTCAAATATGTACCGAAAACAACTGTTAAAATTATTCTACGACTTAAACGTATTCCAAAATTTTGCTAAAATATAATACATTTTTCTGTGAAAAAATGTGTATTACGTGTTGCGTTTTGTCATATTATTGTTTCTGATATTTGACAATATTTAAATCAATTATATTATATTTATCTATGATTTAAATGGCCAAAATTTTATGATTTAATGTTTAAAAAAAATTAAGTTGATTAAAAAATGTACTCAGTTGAAGAGAAAAAAGCAATAATAAAAATGTTTTCTTCATGTTTTATTATAATATTTGTTATAGTTTTATGTTTAGAAATAATCATATATTATTATTAGGAATAAAGATCACAGTAACAGTATATTGGAATTCATTGAATAGTTGTATAACTTAACTTAACATGGAATTAAATTTTAGTGAATTAGAATACCTATCTTACGTTAAATAAAGATCCGGTAGTGGCAGGAAAAGGTTCGCGCCGTTATGCGATTTTTCGTCAACTGAGTACATTTCATTATATTGATCGATTTGTAAACAATATTATTTATTGTTCACAAAGTAATAATGTTCAGTAGTAGTAGTATTTAGTAAAATTCATTGTTTATAATTTAATCATAAAATAAAAAGATTGACAATTCAAATTGTCAAACATCTGACATTAATAATGATAAAACAAACACATCCTAATATATATTCTTGCATTACGTGTGGCCTAACTTTTAGGGGTGGTCTGAAAAATGTATCACATTTTTTTAAAATTTTGAAGTACAGTTGATTTGTAGAACGGTTTTAACATGTGTTTTTAATTCAGATTTTAGTCCTCTACAAATAGTTTTTTATGACTTTTGATCTAAAATAATTAGGGAAGCAGCAATTCAACAATTTAAAATTTCTCATTGAGTTTCCTATGGTCCGTTTGACGATTCACCACCCGGTATATATATATATATATATATATATATATATATCAGTTGTTTTCCGGGTTTGACTTCGCGTTAAGTACAAGTACGTTGTAGTTTTGGTTTTTAGAAAAACCATTGTTTTGACGACGTTTCGGCAAGGTCACACTTGTCATTGTCAAGTCAGATTAGTTCTGCTGAGAACTGGTCTCCTGAAACATCAAGACGAAGCAGAACTAATCTGACTTGACAATGGCAAGTGTGACCTTGCCGAAACGTCGTCAAAACAATGGTTTTTCTAAAAACCAAAACTACTTAACGTGGAGTCAAACCCGAAAAATAAAGACATTCGTTCCAAAGCCACTCCTAAATCCGGCCTGCTCTAATGGTTGGTTAAAATCCAGCTTAGGGCCAGTCTGTTAGTAATTATTTTCATAAAGAGCTAATAAAAATGAGATAACAAGCTGATAGGTCTGTAGTTTTCAATATCTGTTACATCCCCTTTTTTGTGCAATATTATCATAATGGCACTATTCCATTTTACTGGTGTAACTCCTTCAAAGATGCAGGCATTATAAAGAATTTTTAAAGCTTTTATACGCAGTCGCCTCCTAATTTTAGCATTTCACTTACAACGCCATCTTCACCAGGTGATTTACCGTTCTTCATACCTTTCAAGGCTGATTCGATTTCCTCTTCGGTTATATCTGGAAGTTCCTCTGATCCTTGATTTTGTATGATTGGGATTTCGACCTCTAAAATATGAGCATTGCGACGATATAATGTTCTATAGTACTCTTCGATAATTTTCATAATTATGTTATATTGTTCATAATTATATTTTCATAAATATGTTTATAATTATGTTTTCATAAATGTTATGTATATTATAATTATATTCCATTGGGTATCTCGATCGTCCAAAAGAAACAGCATGACACTTGGATGCATTCAGGGCCATGGCATTCAACACACATCACTCACAACTAATATTTCCACGGAGTGAGAAACTGAGGAAGCTTAACTTCCTCCATGGATCTGTTAGCTATTGCTCTGAAAACCTCAGAGTCTTCTAACATTATTGCCACAAATTGGTCCCATTGCTCCTGTAGTGATCCTGTCCGAAGGTAATATGCTCCTTTTTTAACTTGGCTGCACCGTAATAAAGATGACCAATAGTCAGAAATACGTATATTTGGTTGCCTTTCATTTTATATACATATTTTATTATTTTTTTTTGTTCCTTTGTTGACGATACCTTTTACCTTTATTTTACTATCAACTCATATTAACCTTCTTCTTGTTATATATATTGTTATGATTCATTTTATAAATCAAAGATAGAATAAAAATTTTATTATGTTATAGAACGCGGGCCCATAAATTTTCAACGCCCTGTACGTCGATTTGTACATATTTTGTTATAAGTAGCAGTGAGTTTATCCATAATGAGTTTTACCGTAAAGGACTGAAAAACATTAATAAATACTTAAAAGTGAATAGACAATTTGTTTCCCGGTATCTATAGATATAATATTTTAAAAGCCGTTGTTTCGCTGGAAAGGCCAAAAGCCGCCAGGTAGTATTGTAATTAGAAAATATGAGATAGAAACCGTTATTATTTTAAAAGAAAGTTGTTTACAAACGATGCGATGCTTGGGTTTTTCTGATATAAAATATAGACGGCATATATAAATTTTCTAATTGGTTAACGAATTTGGAATGGGAAAAAGAGAGTGAATGTTTTGAAAGTTTGGAGAAAAAATGATTATTATGTTTTGGTCATCGGAGAGAAGCAGTGGAAGTTTTGTGTAGTCAATTTAAAAGCAAGTGCCGGTAGTTTAAAAAATTAGAAGTGAGTGGCTGAAAGGTGGATCGAGAGATAGACCAAAGCTGTGAAGTCGAATATCTCCTGGATTCTATAAAGTCCAATTGAGAAATTGTTAGTATATGAAAGAGAAAAGAGAATTTTGGAGTATGTTGAACGAGTAATGGTAAAAGATGCCTGCTCGTATTTGTGGAGAAAGAGTTGCTGGTATGCTGATAGTTGGACACCTAGAACGGTGAAGGTTTTGATTGGTAGCCTAACATATTCAACAAGGGGGAGCTGTTCTGGTCGAAAGGGGACATCGTCGTGTGTAAATTAAAAGGTCAGTCAATAATTTTTATGACAGAACTTTTTTATGTTTGTAACGAAAATATTTTGCCTACCAAAGGGTTCATTAATACAGGGGGTAGAAAATTGAGGGAAGAAACTATTGGGGCTGGAGATAAGGCAAGCAATATAATCGCTACTTGTGCGAACGGCACTCGGGGTTTGGTAGAAGAGCTAGGGTCGTGGATAAGTAAAAGATAAGGGGGTTGGATTGGGGCAACTACAAAAAAAAGAAATAAAGGTGAAATAAAGAAACAGAATGAAAATAAAACGGAAACACCTCAAGAAATTTAATATAGGGCGCCACTTGTGTCACCACAAACAGTTATAAAAATAATGGCACAACTTTACAAATAGATCAATAGTTACAGAGAACAAAAATAACAAAAAAAAACTTACATGTGTCCTAGCCGTTAACAAACTCTGTTGCTACAAATCTTACAAAATTGAATGGAGGTTAACCTTTTTTTTAACAAAACAAAATCAAAATAATAAAGCGAGCTGTCTTATGTTAACATTAAAGTTTAAATCTACGAACAATTAAATTGACAGTTAAACTCAAAACCCAAAATTTACAATATTTAACATTACTACTTTTAAATTTTTAAGAAAGCAATCAATAAATTGCTTCATAAAGCAGTTTATGAAATTCCTTGTACAGACTACCCCTGATCCTCATATATGCCAAACAAATCATAGAATCCAAAATAGGATTTATGAATATTCCATTTCTGTTTGCAATTCCGATTTAATTTTAGCTCTAGGTTATTTTCATACAGGTCACAAAATTGATTGTAAAGACTGAGAACCATAGCTTTCATCTGCTTCTATAAACCAAGAGCCAGAATTATCCTAGAAGACAAATTATATTTGGCTACTTAAAAAATCGCACAAATGAGAGAAACACTCATAAACATGAAAACAATGTTTTGAAAAATTTATTAGCTTTTGTACAAAACACCGTCGAGCTAATAAAATTCTCATTAGAAACGCGGCACTGGGGAAAACACGCGTCAGTCAATCCGCATGTATAGAAGAACCTCGCGAGTCAAATAATATTTTAGTAAACCGTTACCAGGATTTTGGTTGTACACTTGCCAGTCTGTTAGTTGTTGTTCAGCAACAAAGCTGTTTCTTTGTATTGTCGACAGCGTGTTATTTGCCAGTTTTTTGTGTACCTGTGTTTAAGAATAATGGAAAGTGACTACTCAGACAGTTGCAATGAAACTGATGACTCGTTCGCAAAACCAACAAGTAAGAAACGAAAAACAACAGGTCGAGTTAGGGATGTTATGAGAGATTTGCGACCTGCGTCTCATAAACTTGGGCTGGATTGTTGTGCAAAAGACTTTCAGAATATACCAGAAGAGGAACGAAAACGAATCATTCAAGAGTATAATCTGCTGGGAGATGGAAAAGCAGAACTTTTATGTGACGGCCAAAATGCAGATCCTACATATAACGCAGTTTATTTTCATATACAGTTCGTTTGTTAAAAGATAATGTTGTGTGTCGTGTTCAGGTCTGCTTAAAAGCGTTCATGTTGCTTCATGGTATTACTGAGGATAAGGTTAGGTACATAAGGAGTGCTCTGCTTAGAGTCACTAAGAGTGACTCTGACCTTACAAACTTTCAGAAGAAACCTAACAAAACGTATTTACTTATTTGAAATCTCTTAAAGGGAGAAAATCACACTATTCTTTAAAAGACACCAACACAATTTACCTTCCTGCTGAATTAAATATTTCAAAGCTACATACTATGTACTTAACTAACTATCCAGAACATAAAATTTCATATGAATCATTTCGTGGGATTTTTAAGAACAACTTCAACCTTTCCTTTGGTTATCCACGTAAGGACTCTTGCAGTACATGTGATTCCTTTAAATCACAAATTTTAGCGCAGCCACTGCAGTAATTACCCCGTTACAAAATTTGTACAATGGAAAATTTTCCAATACCATCTACAAAATATCGCTACCTTCTTCATTTATCCCAGCATTTGGAAAACCCCGAAGAAAAGCTTATTTATCAAAATTTAACTGCTGACGTAGAAAGAAAATGATGACGAATACGTTAACGACCCCCTCATTGATGATGGAGAGAATTGACTTCAGACCGTTTTTTTAATAGTGTGTTAGGTTTTACTCTAGTTTTTTACTGCATAAATATTAACAAAATTGTCAAAAAATAATTAAAACGTTTTCTATACGTTTATTGTTTAGTTTTTAGCCTTCAGAGTTGATAAAACAATCAAATGGTTGATTTCTCGAAAATTACTTTTTTTGATTGACGGGGTTTTTCCCTGTACCCTTTATATTTTAACAAACAAATATATTTTTTTTAAATAAAAAACGATTGTATATAACCTTTACGTTATTTTTAAAATACGGATGTGATCCTGTACTAAATCAGATATTTAGTTGTCGTACTTTGTATCAACAATAAAAAAAGGGTGATAAAAACTCTTACGATAACGGGAATAATAAGCAGGTATTTCATGAAATGTTCAAAAGGGTCCGTAAGTAATTCACCAGATTCGTCAAATGACCCAAAAATAAATGTTTGACATAAAAGTTTTAGGGCGCTATACAATGAGTATAAAATGTTAAAGTTAAAAGCATCGTTGTAACTAGACATAAAAACTACGTAACGGTTCCGATGTTATCGTAAACTTGACCATAATGCAATTCATTTCATTTTAATTTCCCTTTTCTCAAAATCTTTGGCCTACATATTATTAATAGCCCAATTAAGTTAGGTTTTTATCTGATACAACCGTATGGGTTTGAAATATTAAAAAAATACTCTCATCTAGGGATTCATCAATGTTTTAGTGGAACTATTTATAAAACAATCAAAACGTCAAACTCATTGTTTTGCTTATAACTTAAAAACTTATTTATTTAGAGATTTGACGTCAAGAGATAACTTTTTCAGAAAAAAAGATGAAATTTTAAATTAAAATCGGTTAATAAATAAAAACAAATTGCACAATGATCAACAAAATCGTTGTTTTTGAATATTGTTAACTTTTTTATAATTAAGTAAATTTTTTTAAAATTACCTAAACTTGAGGGTATGATAATGTTGGATAATCATAATTAGATTGCTTGCATTAGGAGTTCCTTATAGTGTAACTATACTGGTAATTCACCCCCTGCATGTGGTTGATTGACTGAAACCCACTGGATACTCATAATTACTTTATTTATTCTCTAAATACAATAATAGAGAAAGTACCCAGTTGACGGATGACAACACTAGATTCGACTGTTAATTTATTAATTCTTAATTCTTTATAATCTACTAATAGTTCAAACCACAGACTTATTCACAGTATTAAAAATCACTGAAATGACTACTTGAAGCTTTGCAACAAGTAGGCTCTAAGACAAATTTCTAAAAAACACAACTAGATAACCTTAATACTAACCGAAAGTATAATTATGGTAGATACGACAATGGAACTCCAGGAAGTGATGGTATTCCCGCGAAACTTATTAAATGTGGAGGTCCTACTGTGACTAATCAAATATATAAAATAATACTGAGAGCCTGAAATGAGGAACAAATCCCGTAAGAGTGGTGTATTGAAATCGTTTGCCCGCTACACAAAAAGGGTGACCAATTGAAATGTAAAAACTGTAGGGGAATAACCTTCCTTAATACAGCATACAAAATATTTTCGAGGTTCTTATATGGTCGCCTAAGTGCATATTCAGAGGAACTTCTCGGGGAATATCAAAGTGGCTTTAGGCCTTGTCGATCAACAACAGATCAGGTCTTTGTGCTAAGGCAAACAAGTAAATACTGTAAAAAACCAATGAATTCAATATCGATACATACCATCTTTTTGTAGACTTCAAATCTGCCTATGATAGTGTCCTAAGAAATAAATTGTATGAAGCCATGAATGAATTCCACATTTCCGATAAACTGATAAGATTGGTTAAGGCTACAATGCGTAATGTGGTTTGCAAAGTCGAAATACAGGGCAAACAATCACAGGCGTTTGGAACGCATGTTGGGCTGCGACAGGAAGACGCGCTGACGTGTCTCCTTTTCAACATAGCACTAGAAAAGGCGATCAGAGATTCCCGAATAGACAACAGAGGAATTTTTTAATAAATCATCCCAAATTTTGTCATATGCAGATGATGTGGACCTAGTTGCCCGCACAACACACAAGCTAGAAGAAATGTATACCACCTTCTCAAATGCCTCAAAATCTATGGGCCTGCAAGTAAATGAGGAGAAAAAGATGATGGCATCAACACCCAACAATAGAGTCAGGAACATCGGTCCCCAATTCACGGTCGATAACTCTACCTTTGAAGTGGTGGACAAATTCACATACTTAGGCTCCCTGATCACCAAAGAGAACGCCATAATGAAAGAAATCAAGCAAAGGATAATAATTTGTAAACAGATGCTATTTTGGACTAAGTAGACATATGAGAAGTAGAAACTTAAGCCAAAAAACAAAAATAACCATATACAAAACCCTTATACAGCCAGTGCTGACATATGGATCGGAGACATGGACCATCTTCAAGGCAGACGAAGACCCTCTGCTTATATTTGAACGAAGGATCCTGAGAGGAATATTTGGTGGCATCTGTGAAAATGGTGGAAATTGGAGGAGGAGATACAACTACGAGGTATACCACAGATATAAACAAATATTTGGTGGTAAAGACGTAGTATCTCTTATAAGAATAGGAAGACTAAGATGGGCAGGACATCTAGCAAGATCACAGCAGAACAACCCTTCTAGAAGAATCCTTATGTCACAACCCGTGGGAAGTAGAAAAAGGGGTAGGCCAAAACTCAGATGGAAGGATGGTGTAGATGAGGATGGTAGAAAGATAGGCGCAGCAAACTGGCAACGGTTGGCAATGGATAGGACTGCCTGGCGTAATGGACTTGGGAAGGTCGAGGCTCTTTCATAGGGCTGTAGCACCATTGATGATGATGGCGACAATGAAACTGAAACAGAGAATACTGTATCAATATTGGAGCCACAAAATCTGTATGAGTAGAAATATTCGTACTTGCGAACACTATCGGAGAATTAACATATTCTACCAGTTCTGATAAATGCTGAATAAACCCTAATATTTAAAAAAAGTACAGTCAGCAAGATAGAAACCTCACAACTTTTCTTTTTTCATCACTAGGTGGGGAATCTACAAACAGACGCCGGAGGTAAACATTTCCGACAGTGCTGGATTTCTAAAACTAAAAAAAATCCATTAGAATTACATCAAACAGTTTGGCCCTAAGTCGAACGTCACTGCACTCCGTAATTTTGATTTAACAGTAATAAATTACCACCTCCTTTATACTCAAGGCTTTCTAATCAAGGCCACCGGGTTAAGATTGTCCGTTAGAACATAACTTTTAGTCGATCTATTTTTTTGTCCAATTCCCAGTTGCTCGTTATTAGACATCAGCTTTTGTCTCCCGCACTCGTACAACCATCACGGCCACTTCTGCCTAACCATATTTTTTATTTTGCTATAATTATTACGCATAGATATATACATACTTTCTGACTATCGTTGTTTAAACCTCATTGCGGTCCTGCTTTCAAGTGGAAGACAGAGCCGCGATATGCTGTCCCGCGTGCAATTTGTCGTCGAACGTCTGCATCTCAGTCGACACTTACGTCATTCCACTTGCAATGTTGCTCTCTCGCGCCTTTCATACTCTTTTATTCATACTTGCCTTTACCCTGTATTATCGACCTCTTCTTCTTTCTACCTTTGCGCACCCAATTCTGCCTTCTCGATAACTGAAAGAACTAGATATAGTTCCCGTTCTTTATTCTCTTTTTTAAACAGCACTCTTCTCACATAATTGTGTATGTGATACAGTGTCTACAGATCGAGAATATAGGCAATTGTGCGATTCAGCCCTTTTAAATCGTGTTCCGTGTGCTGTAAGCACCTGTGTCAGGTAAAAAGTCTAAGCACCTGTATCCTCAGTCCAGCCAGATCCGCAAATCCGGTATCAGTGACTTTGTCCACTATGCCATAGCCTCCGTTGCATCCATCTGCCGCTCTTTCTTTGCTTCAAACGGTCTTTCTTTAAATCTTCCTATTTTTTCGTTGAAGTATCCTTTTTCTCCTTCGTAACACATGTAAGACACAGCTGTGATCACCCACAGGGCAGCAGCAGACACAGTCCTGTAAGCATTTACTACTCGTAGCATACTAGATCTGTCCGCGCATATCAAGGGCCTCTTGTACGTTTGTAGTCGCGGTCTATACTGGTGCCGCGTAGAGAATAATTAATCTATTAGGCTGCATACCTTAGTTCCCCAAGTACTTAACGTAGTTCTTATTGGTGATCCGCACACCTCTACAATCGAAATACCATTTTATCTCCCTTTTTAGGCCTTTAAAGACTACCGCCTTAGTCTTCTTCACCGCGAAACTCAAACCATAGTCATTGATTCAGTCCTGGATCAAGACACGTATATACCATACCCGGAACAAGAGTTTCTCCCTGTCCCGCGCGGGTAACTTTCTCTCCAAATTCATAATCCATCACCCCTTGTTATGCCAGGTTCCACAATACCAAGCTAAGGACGGTTCTGTGGGGCACAGTTGTAACGTCAACAAGCATGCGCCTCTCAACCACGATTTTTCTATGAGAGAAATGATCCGAGACGATATTAATCGAATAAGTTCCTCGCAGCTAGAGGACATAGCACAGAGGACCACTGCAATGTATTAAAAGCGTTTTAGACGTCGTTTTAGAAGTAGAATCGCCCACTTATTTTAGTTTTCTCTCCCTTTAACCGCCCACAACACCTAATAGACCGCATGTATCGTACTATTACCCTTGCAAAATCCATACTGCCTTGGGGACAATCCCCAGACCTCTCTATTACCCTTCGATGTTCTCACACAACACTCTCTTGTATAACTTGCTTGTGCTCAAAAGAAGACAAATACTTCGATACTTTTCAGAGCCTTTAAGTAGGAGTACAAGTTTCGAGTTTCCCAAGGCTCCGAAAATACCTGTACCTCAAGCAGCACGTTTATGTGACTCAAAAGACAAGCAGGCTCGAGTCAGTCTAGACATTTATCCGCGTCTCGCACCATTTCGTCAGAATCGTCTGCCTGCTTAAGTTTTACCCAACTATTATAATTATTAAAAAAACGATAAATACTTTAGACGTTTTATTATAAACACATCATATAAAACTAGGTTTTAAAGAAAAACCCGCTTACTTTGACATATTTTGACACTTATTTTAAATAATCCTTTGGTAACAAAGTGGTGTATAAACCTGAGGATGAAAAAAAGTAAATTTTAAATTTACAAAACTTTTTTATAGACCACACAATACAATATTACGATACATTGTGAACTTGTAATATTTGATGAGTAAACCACTCCAAAATTGTATTTGGGTGCGGTTACATAGTCAATCTATTGAAATTTTACTGCTTTTGACGTTTTAATAAATATTTTTTCCATTCCACTACACAAAGGTATCGCAGTTTTTACGAATTAATTTTTTTAATTCGTCAAAGCGCATATTAAATTTGTTTGGTAAAAAATACAAAGTTCCAGTGGCAGCACCATTGTTAGGAGAATTTACCAATTAAACCATAATTAATTTACAAAAGTAGAATAATAGAAAATACGTATTATTCTGCGTATTGCCGGTCTTTTATCAAGCAATAGTTATTAGACAAGTTCTCGGGAAAGTTGCAGATCTGCTATATATAAGCTCTCCGCCAACACCCAATAGACTCTTTATTTCGTATCTGCAGGACTGTATCAAGAGTAGACCGAGCCTTCTCATAGCATCAATTCTCTTTATCAACCATTTTCCATCCACTCCTGAATGTAGGTCTATCCCAATTGGTTCCATCTTTCTCTATCTTGCGCCAATATAATCCACTGTTTGCCTGCCACTGCTCTTAGGTCATCTACCCATCTTTCTCCGTGTACACCTGTTGTCATTATATCATGATACGTGACCTGCCCAGGGCCATTTCAGTTTTGCAATTTCTTCCACAATATCCCTGATCTTCGTTCTACGTCTTATCTCTGTATTTCTAATCTTGTGTCTAAGATATTCCAAGCATGATTCGTTCCATTGCTCTTTGCGCTGTTTCTAATTTCTTATCAGATTCTTTGGTGTAGGTACAAACTAGTAGTATGCATGTGTTATACACTTTTTTCTTTAAGTTTACAGGAATGGAGGTGTTTTTCAGGATATACGCTAGTTTGCCGAAAGTGCCCCATGCCAGTTGCATTTTTCTTTTAATTTCAGCATTTTCTTTGGTTTTCCTAGTTTGATGACATTACCTAGATATATATATATATATATATATATATATATATATATATATATATATATATATATATTATTTGTAGTCTCAGCAATTGGTCTGTGTGAAATAAAACTCTATTTGTTATTTCTCAATATTTCGTCACGATTTTGTGACTTCTTCAGGAGAAAACTGTAAATTTATTATAATTATTATACGTAAACAAAATGAATATTTCAATACTTACAACGTAAGATTAAAAATTTTAAATTTGGATAACATATCCAATTAGATAAATGACATTTTTTTTTTGATTTGAATTTATTTGGGAGTTATGGTAACCGCAATATTTTATAGAGTGAATTCCCATTGTACAATAAATAAATAATAATAATAATAAATAATAATAATACCATAACTCCCAAATAAATTCAAATCAAAAAAAAAATGTCATTTATCTAATTGGATATGTTATCAAAATTTAAAATTTTTAATCTTAAGTTGTAAGTATTGAAATATTCATTTTGTTTACATATAATAATTATAATAAATTTACAGTTTTCTCCTGAAGAAGTCACAAAATCGTGACGAAATATTGAGAAATAACAAATAGAGTTTTATTTCACACAGACCAATTGCTGAGACTACAAATAATATTTAACACAGTACGGTCGAGAATAATTTGATAAATATATATATATATATATATATATATATATATATATATATATATATATATATATATATATATATACCTTCTTCTTAGTCGTTAACCTGATGCAGGTATCGTGATATCATGAAGCTGTTAGGTAATTTTTCCAATGTTCCTCCACGTTTTTCTATCTTCTGCCAATCTAGCACATTCTGACAATGGAGCGCCAATGGTAGCAACAATATGGTCCGTGTATGGTGTAGGAGATCTACCTCTACTTCTTTTGCCTTCTACTTTTCCCTGGATGGTAAGTTTTTCAAGACCATTTCTTCGAAGCACATGTCCAAAATAGCTTATTATCTGTTCTGTTATTTGTGTTCTTAGTCTTTTCTTTATGTTTAGCTGGACCAGTATGGATTCATTTGTTCTTCGGGCCACCCATGGTATTCTCAGCATTCGTCTCCAGCAGTACATCTCAAATACATCTATGCTCTTTTTGTCTTTCTCAGTAAGGGTCCAGCATTCCGATGCATAAGTAAAATCTGGAAAAACTAGACTTCTTACTAGTCTCATTTTTGTATCGGTAGTAATTTCATGGCTTTTCCAAATTTTTGTTAATTTTGCCATAGCGCTTTTTGAGATTGCTGACCGCCGCTTTATTTCTTCAGTACAGCCTCCTTTGTTGGTTATTAATGAGCCCAGATACACAAATTTATCTACAACAGCGATATTGTTTATCCTAACCAGATGATTTTGATTGTTGTTAGCTCTGTCAATTATCATGATTCTCGTTTTATCCCTGTGTATTTTAAGGCCCATCGTTAAGCTTACGTCTTCTATCCGTTGTAGCAGGTGAATCAATTCATTTTCAGAACTAGCGAGGATAGTAGTATCATCTGCATATCTCAAGTTGCAAATCTTCTTCCCGCCAATGGTGATGCCACCGTTCCAGTCCTCAGTAGCTTTCCGCATTATCCATTCACCATAGATGTTAAATAAAATTGGGCTTAGTATGCAGCCTTGTCTCACGCCCTTTGTGACCCTGAAACTGTCAGTTAGGTCCCCATTTATTCTAACTCTGGCATAATTGTTATTGTACAGGCTTTTAATTAGCAGTATCAGATGATTAGGGACTCCCATTTCAGACAAAACCTGCCACATTTTACTCCAGTTGACCAAATCGAAAGCTTTACTATAATCTATGAAGCACAAATATGTTGTGATGTTTAATTCTCTGGATTTTTCTACAATCTGCCGTACGTTTAAAATTTTTTCTCTAGTAACACGTCCTGGGACGAAACCTGCTTGTTCCTCCGCAATGTTAGGTAGTAAAAAGGGCTTTATCCTCTCGAGAATTATGTGTAAGAGTATCTTACTGCAATGCGCAATTAGAGCAATTGTGCGATAGTTGCTACATAAATATTTCGCTTCCTTTTTAGGTATGGGAATATATAGTGATTGTGTCCAGTCCTCAGGCCATTTACCTGTCTCCCACAATCTTTGACAAATTTGATGTATTATATCCACTCCAACGTCATCTAGGCCCCAAATCAAATGATTTGGGCCCTTAAGAAGAAGGTCATCAACCTTCTTCTTAAGGTGCCTTCTCCATTACTGAAGGATGGCTATAACTACATCAAATTGCTCTCTGTCTTGAGCTGTTCTTAGTATCAAATGCGTGTCCATACCTGTCCAGTCTCTTACATTCTTCAACGAGGAGCATTTTCTTCTTCCTTCCACTTTCCCTTCCATTATAAGTCGTAGAAAATTGTATTTTTCTCCTCTGTAAATATATCCTAGATAACTCGTTTTTCTGTTTTTTACAATATTTAGGAGTTCTCTCTCAATACCCACTCTTCTTAGCACCTCGTTGTTGGTCACGTGCTCTGTCCAAAAGATCTTCAGCATCCTTCGAAAAACCCACATCTCAAAGGCTTCTATACGCCTCATACTTGTAATTCCGAGAGTCCATGTTGCCACTCCGTATAGATATTGGTATCGGATATCCAACGATAACGTAGAGTTTATTAGGAATTTTTTCATTCGTTGAAAGAGGGACCTAGCATATTCTATACGAGCACGTATTTCGACCTCGTGGTCAAGATCGTTTGTTATCCAGCAACCAAGATACTGAAATCTTTGTACTGGTTCTATATGTTTGTTATAGATACGAATATTAATGTCGACATTTGGTGCACGTGTAGCAGCCATTAATTTTGTTTTATTTATGTTTATATTTAGTCCCAAGCTATCTCCCTCTCTGGTTATGACATTCAAAAGTTGTTGTAAACCCTCACCACTGTCCGCAATTATGACGGTGTCGTCTGAGTGTCTTAAGTTGTTTACGTATTCTCCGTCGATTTTTATTCCTTCTTCCATATTTTCGAGGGCATTTTGAAAGACCTTTTCGGAATATATATTAAATAACAGTGGAGAAAGTACACATCCCTGACGAACTCCTCTTTTTATTGGCAATTCTACTGTCAGACGATTGTATATTTTAATAGACGCCATTTGTTCCCAATATAGTTTTTTAATAAGTGTTACAATATTATGGTCTATACCATGTTGTGTTAGGGTTTCTATGAGTTCTGTGTGTTTTACTTGATCAACCGCTTTTTCGTAGTCGATAAAACAGAGAAACACGTCTTTTTTTGGTCTCGGCATTTTTGTGGTAATATCTGGAGGCCAAATAATGCCTCCCTTGTACCAAGCCCCATACGAAATCAAAATTAATTGGCTGGCGCTCAGATTTCTTTAGCATTCTCTGAGTATTCGTTGATGTACAATTTTGAGTAAAATTTTCAGAAAATTGCTCATCAGGCTAATTAATCTGAACTGTAAGCATCTATTTGCTTTATTTTTCTTGGGTATAGATATATGTCGATCTAAGCCAGTCTTCTGGGAAGATTTCAGTGGTATATACTTTGTTAAATAATATTGTTACCGTCTGAAGATTTTCTTCATTGATAAGCTTTATCATCTCTACGTATATTTCATCTGGGATTGATGCTTTTCGTGGCTTTGCCGTATTGATTGTTTTTGTAACTTCCAATGTTTATATATCAATTATTGTTTTTTGTACTATATTCATTTGTGGTTTTGTTGTCTCGTCATTAAATAGATCTTTGATGTATTTTTCCCATATATCTCCTAAATTTTTTGGACTAGATACTATTTCGTTGTTATCATCTACTAAAGTTGTTGTAGTGATATTTTTCTTCATATTTGTGACTTTCTTAATCTTTTTGTATGCATTAAAGTAGTCATGCTTTTTTAGTAAATCTCCCAGTTCGTCACACTTGCTGCTCATCTATTCTTCTTTGGCTTTCCTAATTTTGTTTCAGATGATTCTTTGGGTTTCTTTATATTTTTCTTTATTGCGATTTTTGTAAGATCTCCTTATGTCGATCAGTTCTAGGACTTCTTCTGTCATCCATGTATTCTTTGTTTTTCTGATGTTGTCTTGTAGTTGTTCCCTTTGTATTGTTGTGATTGTTGTTTTGAAGGTATGCCAAATACTTTCTATTGTTTCTTCTGCTTCCGCGGGTGCTTCACTGAACTTTTCTTGAGTGTATCATTGAATGTTTTCCCTATTTATGCCTGTACTATTGGATCTTTAAGTTTTTTGAAGCTAGGTTTTATCTTCTCTCTGTTTTTGATTTTCTTTAGTTTGATTGAAATTTTAGCAACAACGGGATTGTGGTCGGAACCGATGTCTGTCCCGGGATATGTTTTAACTCCCCTGATTCCATTTCTATAACGTTAGTCAGTTATTATATAACCAATCTGGTTTCTCATTATGCGGTTTTAATTATCGCCAAATGATTTCCATGTATATAATCTTCTTTTGGGTTGTTTAAACCAGGTGTTTGCAATCATTAGAATTTCTTCTTGGCGAAATTGGACCAGTATTCTCCTCTATCATTTCTTTGGTCCAAAACAAAGTTTCCTACTACGTCTTTGGTCCGCTCTTCATCTACTTTGGCATTAAAATCTTCCATAATAACGTTTACAGCATTTTTCTTTCTGATCTTTATTAGCTATTTGATCTCTTGGTAGAATTCGCGTACTTCTCTTTCTGGTTTTTTTTGCTGTAGAAGCATATACTTGAATAAAGTTAATATTACTAGTGATGGTATTATTATTGTAATGACCAGTTAAAGAAAAAGAAGACTTCTGCAAACAAGATTTTTGTCATGAAATCTTCGTCACGATTAGTGCGTTCTCACAAAACAAGTTCCGTCATTTAAAATCAGCAGGGAAAGTGTTCTGAGTTCTTTAAAAGTTATAGCAATAGTACTTGTTCTTTCTTAAGATATTTCAGACAGTTCTAGCACTAATATCAGCTTCTCTTGAAATTAGAGTGCTGTTACAAAGGAAATTAATCTCACTACAGACTGCATACGACAGTTTCGTACTGTTTCCGTTCTTCATTAATTGCACGAGCTTGTTGATTTTTATCTTTATTACTATCCGTGCATTTTTTACAATTCCTGAAACAACCAGTTTTTGAAATTTAAAAATAATGTTGTGAATTATAGATTTGTCTCGTACAGGGCCTTCAAATGAAAAAGAAAACCTACCGATTATATCGTCGGCACTACTTCCAACATATTGCCTTTTTATAATTTTAATTTTATATTTAGTTGTAAAGGTTACCATTTTCATTTCTTGAAATATGAATTTCTCTATTTTGTAAATAAAACCACAATTATTAATGATCAAAAAATAAACGTATATTTGACAAAACCAGAATTTAATCTATTGGGTGTTAAAACAAGCTCAACAACACAATTTTATATTAATAACGATAAAATCTCTAATTTATTCTTATCATTTTATAAGAACGCTTAGAGATGACACAGGTTTAAATGCTGGCTATATCCTTTTTGAAATCCTGATATCTTTCTTTACGACTTTAACCCATATCCCCAAGCAAAAAGAGCTTGATACGAAATTTATGTTGTAACAGACATTAAATGCAATTTTAAAAGATCTTTTATCAAACATCATATTTTACGTTGAGGGTCTTATAGGATTAAAGGATTTAAAATTGGATAAAATTGTATATTTTATAGAACAAATATTATTATCTTTTTACTTTTTTTTAAATATATAATTGTGAACCAAATAAAGAAATGTTTTCTCAAAATAAAAAAATTATTTCTATTAATTTTGTGATCAGATCAAGAGGCTACTTACTGACAGTATTATTGACTTTCATTTACAAACCAAAGCAAAAAACATTTTATACCTTTTTTTAAAATTAAATTAAAAGTTTTAATTATTTACAATAAAGCTAGTAGCAGCGATTTCTATTTTGAACAATCTATTGTCGTCTTTACCACTCTATTTGTTCTTCATTTCTTCTTCTTCATTCTAGTATGTAGGCTTTGAAGCCTGTTTCTTCTTCAATATTAGCCTCCTAAATTCTTTAAATTGTAGCACCATCTTTTTCTTGGTCTGCCAATACCTCTTTGTTCATTTGGTGACTTATCTCGTACTATTCGTACTATTGTATCCTCTGCCATTCTACTAATGTGTTCGTTCTACTCCTGTTTTCTTTATGTTACCCATTCATTTATGACTTCTATATTACATGATCTTCTTATGTTTTCGCTGCTCTCCCTATCCAACAGACTTCTGCCTGATATTCGTCGGAGTATTTTCATCTCTGTTGTTTCTAGCAGTCGTCTCGTTTTGGATGTGTCAGGTCTTGTCTCCGACGTGTATGTTAATATAGGTCTAATTACTGCTTTATAGATTCTTGTTTTTGTGTCTTGTCTTAGGTGTTTGTTCTTCCAGATTGTGTCTTCCAGATTGAAAACTTGCCGATTTACTTGCTTTTAAGCTTTGTTGTCGTACTTTTTCTTCAACATCTCAGTAACTAGTTATATCTATTCCCAGATATCTAAACCTTGCCTTCTGCTTTATAATTTTTCCTATTTTTCACTTTTTTTCCTTTTTTATCTATTTGTTCTCAGTTGGCTTATATAATCGCTTTATTTTACTTTTTTATTTCTTACCTAGTCCTTGATGTTCTGCACCTTGCATCTACATTGTGTATATGTACTTCTAGCTCTGTCACATAGTGTTTTACTAATAATTGTTATGTGTTTTCATTTCTGCTGTTTCTAACATCTACTTTTTCTTTCTGTGTCAGGTCGTCTTTCTGCCGCTTGTGTCATTATTGGTCTGATGACTGTTTTGTAAATTCTGCCTTTTATTTCTTTCCAGATATTTTTACTTCTTCATGATGTTTAATTCAGGCATTCTGCGGCTCTGTTTGCTCTGTCGACTTGATCTTCCACTTCTGTTTCGAACTTTCCGTAGCTAGATTATATGATGCCTAAATATTTAAACTCCATCTTTTTTTCTATTAACTGACCTTCCAGCTTCAATTTACATATTAATAAATTTGCAATTTGTATTTCTATTAACAAAAAATTAAATTTTCTTTACATAGAAAACTATTGTTAGGAAATAACATATCTAGACTTAAGTTAAATTCCATTATTATTTTGTTAATATTTTAATAAGTTTTCTTTACTCTATTTTTTAAAAAACTTCTTCAAAGCGTCGTTCTATAGATTGTACTGTTCTTGTCGTAAAAAACCTGCCGTATCCACTTCAAAACTTTTACAGTTTAAGGCCATCGAAACACACATGTAGCTACAATAAAATCAGAATCGCATATTATATGGATAGGTAGAATGACGGCAAAATGTAATATTCACAAATATATAAGGATATTTCCATTGTCATATCCGATTGCGCTTGACGTTATTACAGTGAATGTCGATTATGTGTTCGGATTTTTAAAAAAGATTGGTATATATATATATATATATATATATATATATATATATATATATATATATAACCAAAAGGATGATAACGGGTACGAGTACTATGTAGTGAAAAGGAGATAATACTGGGAAGTACCCTTTTATAACTAAGGAAGCAAAATAAAACTAGGGTGCTTCGTTCGATGTGCTTTTAATTAAAGGTCTAAGCTTTCGTCAATGATCATTGACATCATCAGAGTAAACCTACTTCTAGCAAGTAACTCAGTGACTTGGGTTGAACACAAAGAAAGTATTGTCTATGTATATATTAAACATAGTTGCAGAAATGGTATCCATAGTTTACAATGTGTTTTTTATTTAATTATAAACGATATATTTACTATAAATCTAACCACAAACAATTGAAAAATTTTACACGTATTTTAAAAACAATCTAAAAGTAATTAACAGTTTTCGGCGGTGTCACTAAACTTGTTTGAACTAGCGGGATAATTTAAAATGTAAACATGACATATATAATCTAAAATGTTAACAACGAATACTGAAATAAATATGAAATATAAAAAATAAAATAATTAAAATTGTCATTAAACGGGTTGATTGAAAATATAATAAAATAATACAAATGAGGAATGTTTTTATAATAATGATGGAGATATAGTATTTTTTTATATTACATATTTTTAAATTAAAAGTTGCACTATTCCTAAGGATCAATTTGTTAATATTATCACATATTTGTATAACAATACTTTTTTCTGTTTAGAAAACAAATTCTATAAACAAAACACAGGTTTACCGATGGGTGGGGCTACTTCTCCCATTATGGCTGAAATTGTGATGAACAAATTATTGTACTTTGTTATTGACCAGGTAAATTTCACAATTCCATTTATTTATCTCTATGTTGATGACTTAATTATGGCTGTTCCACATGATAAGGTACAATATACACTTAATATCTTTAATTCATACAATTCACACTTAAAATTCACAGTGGAGGAGGAGTCTAACTCATCTGTCCCTTTCTTAGATACTTTATTTGTTAGAACTGAAAGTAATTTGATTTGCCTTGATTGGTATCGTAAAAACAGTAATTCCGGGAGATTTATTCCATACAATTCCTATCATCCCGAAAAACAGAAAATTAATGTTGTTCTAGCAATGAAAAATAGAATCACTAAGATTTGCCATCCTAAATTTGTTAACAAAAACATTAAAATTTTATATGATATATTGTTATCTAATCAATATCCAAAAAAACTGCTTAACAAATTGATATTCTCTAATCCTATTGTAAACAAAGATGCAAATCAGAATGTTACTCTAGTTGATACTCATACGAGATATGGTAAACTAACTTTTATACAAAATCTATCTAGATCACTCATTAGTTTATTTAGTGAATTTAATATAAAAATATCTACTTACAACCAAAAAACACTTAACTTGTTTTACACCCGATTAAAAGATCCTACTCCCACCTTACAACGTTCCAACGTAATATATGGCATCCCATGTGAATGTGGCTTAGTTTATATTGGTCAGACTGGCCAAAGGTTAAGTAAAATATTGGCCCTTCATAAAAGTGATTGCAGACTCAAACCACAATCTACAAGTCTTAGTATTCACGTCAATAGCAAAGACTACAGAGCCCTCTATAATGACACATTCATCTTAGATGTATCTAATAGAGATTTTCAGCGTAAAATACTTGAGATGTGTTACATTTATAATGCGAAAAATGCCATCAATCACAAGAAGGATGTGGATAATTTAAGTTCAATCTACACCTTCCTGCTTAAACAAAATATTTCAGGAATAAAAAAATTGTCGCCTAGATATATGAGTGATATAGGTTAGATTTTTAACTATTTTAATTTAAAAATATATAATATAAAAAAATACTATATCTCCATCATTATTATAAAAACATTCCTCATCTGTATTATTTTATTATATTTTCAATCAACCCGTTTAATGACAATTTTAATTATTTTATTTTTTATATTTTATATTTATTTCAGTATTCGTTGTTAACATTTTAGATTATATATGTCATGTTTACATTTTAAATTATCCCGCTAGTTCAAACAAGTTTAGTGACACCGCCGAATGTAAACAGATTGTTTAAATTAACATTTTTAGATTGTTGTTTATAAAATACGTGTAAAATTTTTCTGCAACTATGTTTAATATATACATAGACAATACTTTCTTTGTGTTCAACCCAAGTCACTGAGTTACTTGCTAGAATTAGGGTAAGTGTTTTATAAATTTGTATACTTAGGTTCCACTTGTTCATTGTTTGTTCTCTCATTTGTTTGTAGTTTACTCTGATGATGTCAATAATCATTGACGAAAGCTTAGACCTTTAATTAAAAGCACATCGAACGAAGCACCCTAGTTTTATTTTGCTTCCTCAGTTATAAAAGGGTACTTCCCAGTATTATCTCCTTTTCACTATATATATATATATATATATATATATATATATATATATTATATATATATATATATATATATATATATATATATATATATATATATATATATATATATATATATCTGGAATCGTATTTTGCCCACTGCATTAGATCTGAATATTTGGCTTTTTTGACAGATATAGGAGTGCAATAGACAGGAATATAAGAAGAAACTGAGGGGTCGCTGTCAAGGTTTCTCAAGATTTGGAATAAGTGAAAATTCAGAAGGCCAGTAGATATTCTTTTAATACCATCAAAATGTTAATTGCAATACTAGAAAATTCGGTATTTAAAAATTTGTAATCCTTGCTTTTCTGCATCTGAGATAACTTTTTTAAAATGTCCTTTATAGTGACCACTAAAGCTTAGAATCATATTTTATTTTACCAGATTAAAAATAAACTGTTTGGATAATTGTTTAACAGCAACAGCATATTGTTGAGGGCTAAAAGCGTAGTCCTTCTTTCTTAAAAACTTCTCAGTAACTCCAAAGCATTAATCACAGGGACAAAAGCTATGTCCTGGCTCAGGAAAGCGGTGCTATACCTTGGCAATAGACCTAGTTTTCACCAGCAAATACAGAAACTAAATCACCGAATCATTACTAATATTTTATTTTGCGCAGCAGCGTTAAGGTATAAAACTTTAACATTTTTAATGAGTAAATCTTATATATAGTGGTACAAAAATGACACTGTCTCGTTTGGTGACTTTCGAGCCGTAGTTTCATCATACACATAAAAGTATGCTTGATTTGTCTTACCAGAATGGACGCAGAAGTTGTATGTCCACAACTAGCGTTTGTAGAAAGCTTCCCTAGCAGAAATGTTTGGAAGTGAACGGTTTTATTGGAGGTCAAAGATCAGAACCTACACTTTGTCGCTATGCTTGCACAATGTGGTTTTTTCCTTCAGCTCCTTAAAAAACAAATCGGCCTTAATTTCATGCAACTTCTTTTTCGTTGCTAAAACTTTTCGTTCATTTTCGTCGACGATCACATATTTGAGTTTGTTTGACAGATTTGACACGTATCTGATCGAGGTGAGCAAAACCTGTAGTTGAAGTTTTCTTTGAAGTAAGTTACTATAATGCGATTCACGCCTTGGAAAGCTCTGGATGTACATGTTTACATTTTAAGTGTTTCGTTAGATTTTTGGTTGGGTCCATTTGTATGCTTTCCTTTGTTACTAGGAGGCTCTGCAATATTTCTGTCACGAAAAGTTTTAGCAATGAGATCTATAAGTTTTCTTGATATGCCGTGGATTGAACTAAAAGCATGTCTACAAACTCGTTTGGATAGCTTACATAGCTTTATAAAGTATTTGTGGGAACAAGTGCGGTCTTGCCTTTCATTAGTCTTTTTTCGAGTTCTTTGAATAGTAGTAGTTTGAATCAACCCTCCCAAATAGGTAGTTTGTAAGTCTTTGTCGCCTATTTTGTTAAACTTTTGTAAGACAACTTTTCTTGTTTCTTCGTCCACATTCTGAAAACACTTGTACCTGCAGTTGCAGTTTGATCCAGTTAATCTCGGTCCCTTCTGTATTCCTTTCCAGTTCGTATACATTTTCCTTCTGAAATAGCTTTTTTTTCATATTTCTTTTCCAGAGAGTGGGGTTGGTACTTTTTCTATTTTTGTTTACAGGAACAACTGGAGGCACTTCCGTAGGTTTCATGTTAACAACAGGTTCAATGTGTTGTTTTTTTTACAGAGGTACGTTTTTTTGTTTCTTCCTAGCTGAAGGTCCTACGACATCACTATTAAAACAACTTTCATCAGAGCTTGTAGGTTCATAGTCTGACTCACTAGCGCTAAACGGATCTGACTCGGTTTCACTCATTTTTACACGACGTTAAATTTTTACACGAACAATTAAACTGCATGAAAACGAACGCCACGCAGTAATGATAGCGACTAACAAGTCAAAACAAATCAGCTGCCCTGCCGCCCAGCGCCAACAGAAGATGACCTTTCATTCCACAAAAATCACCAAGCATTCACAATCGTTTGGTGCCAAAAGGATGCAGGTCCAGAGCTGCACCCTTCTTGCACCAAATGAGTGAGGAAGCAGATCCATAAAGACGTGTAATTCCTTTATTTATAATTACATCCGCATCGTTCTTATACCAGTCAAAGGCATATGTTTTCACCCAAAACGGTCTAAAAATGGAGCTGCATTCTTCTTACAACAAACGTCCCAATTTCATATTTCATCAGTTGGCTTTTCCTATATTTGTGGTCAATTGGACCTTTGGTTTATGTGCAATTTACCATAGAACTTTTTAAAATGAGCAGATCACCATAATTATGACTGCCCATCTAAGTTGTCACGTGTAAGACGCCACTTTAATATTTCCATTAAGACCACGAGCCATTCTATATCCTATCGTTGGTCACAATGTAGCAGCGAAATAATTTTCAAACTGTTTGTCCTCTATCCAGTGTTAGTTTTCGTGCAAATGTATTTAATTTGTATAACATTAATTGGCATGCTGCAAAGCCAACATATTATACAAGGAAAGTCTAAAACGTTATATAAAAATTATTTATTAACTATAAAATTTGAGCTTCTTTAAAGTTAACTAATCTTCTTTTACTAGAAAAACCGTTTTTTGGCTTTTTCAAGATGCCCCTGAAGATGCGCTGAGAGCGAAAGTATTTGGACAAGATTTAATAAAAAAAACTGTGCTAAATTTGATAAAATAACTCTGCCTTTTATTTATAAACTTTAATATTATTGGGTTATCCGAGAAAATCCGAGTTATGAAGAAGTAGTTCAGATAATAAATAAACTAAAAAACAATAAAGCACCAGGAACGGACGGAATTTCGACAGAATTATTAAAGCATGGAGGATCCGAACTCTGGGAAAGAATCCATCACCTAATAACATTAATATGGACGAAGGAGCAAATGCCAGAGGAATGGACAGTTGGCCTCATACAGCCAATATATAAAAAAGGAGATAAGAGGGAATGCCAGAATTATAGGCCAATTACATTGCTAAATGTAATATACAAAATTCTTTTGGTATAATCTACAATAGATTATTAGATTATTCCGAAAATATAATTGGTGATTTTGAAAATGGATTCAGACCAAATAGAGCCACTACAGATAACATATTCATACCAAGAACGATACAAGAAAAAGATTATGAATACGACATAGACCTATATAAAATGTATATAGACTTTAAACAAGCTTTTGATAGTGTGAAAAGAGACAGAATGCTGGAAGACCTTTGTAATCTAGGTATACCTAAGAAATACATCAGCCTCATAAAAATGACGTTGCAAGGTTCAAAAGCCGCAGTCAGAGTAGATGGAGAACTGACTCACCTGTTTAACATCAACATGGGAGTAAGACAGGGAGATGCCCTATCAACCATGCTATTCAACCTAGTTCTTGAGGCAGTCATCAGAAAAACCAATATAACCGGCCATATAAACACCAAATCAGTACAAATTACTGCATATGCAGACGATGTAGCCATCATTAGTAGGAATAAGCCACGACTAATGGAAGTGTTCAAACAAATTGATCCTGAAGCAAGAAAAAGAGGTCTCAAAATAAACGAAGCAAAAACGAAGTATATGACAGTCAAAAGAATAACTGACAATGAAAATAATATCACAATAGACAACTATACTATCGAACGAGTGGATGCCTTTACATATCTCGGCACAGAAATCAATCAGAAGAACTCTGTAAGTAGCGAAATTAATGCACGTATTTCCAGCGGGAATCGTACATACTATGCTAATAAAAGATTGATGACATCGAAATTATTAGACAAAAGAACCAAAATGACTATCTACAGAACTGATTAGACCCGTAGTAACCTATGGATGTGAAACTTGGGTAATGACGAAAAAAGATGAAGCCCAACTCAGGACATTCGAGAGAAAAATACTGAGGAAAGTATATGGCCCGGTACAAGAGGAAGATGGCACATGAGAATCAGGAGAAACGACGAGGTTAATGAGTTAAATGAAGGTTATGACATTGTAAGATTTGTGAAAAGTCAAAGACTGTCATGGCTGGGACATGTGCAGAGACAAAACGATGCAAAAACAACAAAGAAAATGTTACAATGGAAGCCCATAGGAAGGCGAAAAAAAGGAAGGCCCAGAACGAGATGGTTGGATGACGTGGAAGACGACCTGAAAACAATGAACATAAGACAATGGAGAAGAAGGGCACAAGAGAGATCTGAATGGAAGGACATAGCCAGACAGGCAAAGACCCATCCAGGGTTATGATGCCAAAAGAAGAAGAAGAATATTATTGGGTGAAATATTATAAATAATACAATACTATAAATTTTTACAGAATTTTTATAATACATAATTATAAATTATGTGTCAAAAATGGTTTCCTGATTGGCTGATTATGTCAATATTATTGTCAGATGACAGAAAATGTTAATAACCTGTAGAGATAAGAAACTAAACATAATAAATTGTATAACAATCATATTACGTTTTATAGTGGAAACACCTAGCAACTTACGGAGTGCTAATTACTAATGATAAATGATTATCCCTTAGCGCCTGACAACGTTCTATTATTCTCGACTCAGTTCATTTAACCGTTGGCGTCGGCACTCAACCATAATAAGTTTTGATTACATATTTAATAACTGTTATAATCTAAAAGTGACGTCTTGCTTAGTCTCCTTTTGCTAATTAACAAAAATCGGAGCGAAGAAGCTGCAAGCAAATAAAAAAACTTTTACATCAATAATATTAGGCCTAGTAAGATAATTATGAATGTAAGGAGTTTTTACTAAAACACTAAATATATTATTGTTCTGAAGCTATTTTCTTGTGGCATTTTAAATTAATTACTATTTAACTGGGAATAAGCCACAACTAAAGATAAAAATACGTTTATTGACGTTTCAATTTCCACTTCGGAAATCGTTCTCAAAATACAAACAGTAAATTAAACAAATTTTGTTGTTTGTTACATAGTGAAAAATTCTTCTAATAATTTAATTTTATCTGACTCATTTATATTGACAATTCAGACATACATTATGCATTTTAAAGTAGACGACTTTAAAATGATATTGCCAATATTGTTGAGTTGCGCTCCTGGGACGACTTTACTTATAAGATAGTTCATTCGATTACATGAAATCAACTTTAACTTGAGAATATCCGTCAGAAAAAAATCATAGCATGTAATTCGTCTTTAAAAAGACAAACACATGACATGATGACAGTAAAATTCTCCTGTTAGTGATTCCATAGTAAATTATGAGGGAAAAACCAGGAAAAAAACCTCATAATACTATCCCGACATGGTAAGTATTTGTTCGTGCATTTAGTTTACCTTCAATAAACACCAAAATTCTGATTTTATATGTTTCGTTATTTAAAAAACATAAATGATGTATCCTCTACATGTTACTGACTTACTAATACTGGTATTTTCTTATTAATAACTTCCTCTTTCAATATTGGTAACCAGATCCTACTACATTCTGCCGAGGAATTTGCGACACAATTGGTCTCATTTAGCATAATTAGAGCCGCTTCTTTGATTTTTTTTTACCATCCGTTTCTTTTAGAACTACATTTGAATTATTCCATTGAACCCTATGTTCATTATCCCATGCGTATTTACATATTTGAGATCTATCAAATTCTCTATTTTTAATATAAGATTGATGTTCACTTATTCTAAGATTTAATGGCCTTGATGTTTCACCTAAATAAAACTGATCGCATTCACAAGGTATTTTATAAATGCAATTCTTTGTCCAAAACCAAACCTAACAATGAACAAGAAAGGACAAAGAATTGCATTTATAAAATACCTTGTAAATGCGATCAGTTTTATTTAGGCGAAACATCAAGGCCATTAAATGTTTGAATAAGTGAATATTAAGCATATATTAAAAATAGAAATTTTGATAGATCTCAAATATGTAAATACACATGGGATAATGAACATAGGGTTCAATGGAATAATTCAAATGTAGTCCTAAAAGAAACAGATGGTAAAAAAAGAAAAATCAAAGAAGCGGCTCTAATTATGCTAAATGAGGCCAATTGTGTCGCAAATTCCTCGGCAGAATGTAGAAAGATCTGGTTACCAATATTGAAAGAGGAAGTTATTAATAAGAAAATACCAGTATTAGTAAGTCAGTAACATATAGGGGATACATCATTTATGTTTTTTAAATAAGGAAACATATACAATCAGAATTTTGGTGTTTATTTAAGGTAAACTAAATGCACCAACAAATACTTACCATGTCGGGATAGTATTATGAGGTTTTTTTCCTTTTTTCCTCATAATTTACTATGGAATCACTAACAGGAGAATTTTACTGTCATCGTGTCATGTGTTTGTCTTTTTAAAGACGAATTACATGCTACGATTTTTTTTTGACGGATATTCTCAAGTTAAAGTTGATTTTATGTAATCGAATGCTTTAAATTGCTACTTTAAAATGCATAATGTATGTTTGAATTGTCAATATAAATGAGTAAGATAAAATTAAGTTATTAGAAGAATTTTTCACTATGTAACAAAAAACAAAATTTGTTTATAATTTACTGTTTGTATTTTAAGAACGATTTCCGAAGTTAAAATTGAAACGTCAATAAACGTATTTTTATCTTTAGTTGTGGCTTATTCCCAGTTAAATAGTCATTAACTAAATATATTAATACTTCTCAAATAGCAAATTTTTAAAATTTACTTTATCGAATGTAACGTGCATAAAAATTGTAACGATTTTTTGTAACAAGGTTATGCAAAAACAATATTTGAGTAATTTGAATATTTTGGACAAACAAATACGAAAATATCCCGTTTTAAACTGACAACATGATTGAATAAAACAATATCAAGTTTGTTTTAATGCAGTATATGTTGTTTGAGTAATAGATTTTTTATCGTACAGAATTTTAAATAAAAAAAGTGGAAACATATAGACTATACAATAATTATATACACTGTGTCCGTAAAGTACGGAACAAATTTTTTTTTAGCTAAACAGAGCATTTTAATAAATTCGATTTTTGATTTTAATTTATTGTATTTTAAAATAATATTCTAATATACAGGGTAAAGTACTTTCGGATAATAACGTCACCGTCACCTCCATTTTGTCTCAATTTTCAGATTACTCCAGCTGAACTGATTCCAAAAATGTATTACATGTTGATTCAAATTGGTACAGGGTGGAAAAAAATACAATAGTATTGTGTGTGTTCATAAAGTAACGCTTTAGTTAAATTAACAATATTATCAAAAATACTTATTGTCTAGCGGACAGAATATGATGAAATACATGACCTTTTAAATGTTCGAACTGCAGCCCTTGCTGTATTTGAGAGTAACTCAAACGTTGTACAAATTCTTGTTGAACCTTGTTTATTGTGCCTTGAGAGATATTGTTTATTACTGTCCGAATACTCTGTTGTAATTCTTGAATATTTACCAGTTTCATTTGACACATAACATTCTTCAGATGGCCCAACATAAAATAATCCAAAGGATTGAAATCTGGTGACCTCGCTGGCCATTCAATAAATCCACGTCTACCAATCCACCTGTTCGGAAAAATTTCATCTAGGTACCTTCCAATATCTACAGCATAATGTGGAGATGCACCATCCTGTTGCAACTACAAACTTTCATCAAAACCTCCAGGATTACGTCTGCTGATATTTAACGTAAAAGTGGCCTCATCAATAAAAATAATGTTTTGTACCAAGAGAGGGTCTCGGTGGCAGTTATCCATCATTGCTTCGCAAAATTGCATTCCTCTATCGGGATTATCATCTTTTAATTCCTGCACAAGTTTGATTGGTCGCATAGAGTTAAATCGATGCATGAGGAATACACTGTTGAAATATTGAATTTTGTAGGGCTACCATCATTAACGAAATTTATATTAAGTTGATCTAAGATATCGGCTACTATTAAGTACTTGAACCTCTGACAGACGTGTGATCTAAACCCCATATTATGTTGTGAGCATTAAAGTCGCCTAGACTTATACGAGAACGTGGCAGTGGCTCTTATAACCTGCAAATGCTATCAGAACTTACTTGTTTGTCACAAGGAAGGTAAACATCGCAAATAGATACTAAACTGGTAGATCTGATTCTGATAGCAACGGCCTCCAAATCACTGACTATTGGAATTTGTATCGCCTCGATGGATTTGTTTACTAGTATTGCTACACCACCGCTTGCACAATTTGCAACTGTACGGTCTTTGCGGAAACAAGTAAAATTGTTTGAATTGTACAACTGATTGGTCTTTAAGTTTGTCTTCTGTAGACAAATAATATCTGGAGAATATTCAGATAAAAGGAGCTGTAGCATAGGGGAACGATTAAAAATCTATCAATGTTCCATTGCATTATCGAAATAAATGTTGTTAACAGATTCGGAGTTAGATGATACTGAACAGTTGTCTTCAGAAGAGTCACTAAGTCAGAAATCTGTTTCCCTAAATGTTTGTGTAGTTTCTTTTGAAGTTTTGTTAACTTGTTTTTTGTAGATCTATCATTTGGATATTGACAGCTGCTTTGTAAAAATGGAGTAAACCAGCCATATCAGTTATAAATTCTTTAACGACGCTAATAGAGTCGGGGGAGCCTTTAACATTATCAATCGGTAAGGATAATTGGCGGAAATTTAAAACGAATGGTGGGGTATGATTATCAATAAAATTTTCAAGAGTTTCCCGTGTAGATGGGACTTAAGATGAGCGCGATTTTTTGGTTTATAGGGTTTGGGTTTTGCAAACAGATGATTTTCTGATTAAATTGCGTTTATGAAAGATAAAAGAAAAAATACTGCGTTTTATGAAAGAACTTTAGTTTTCACAATTGCTATTAGAGTTTTCACTTAGCTGCTGTGGCTTTACTACATTTGAAAGTACTAGAGCAAACTCATTGGCAGAGACAGAAGTCAAGCTTGAAGTTTTATTTGTAACATTGGTTGAAATGGTTGTTTCAGAAAATTGTAGTGATGTATCAGTTTTATTAGAATTTTCTGCAGTTGTATCTAATAGAAAATGAGCTGATATATTGGAGGATATTGCTTCCGAAGTTTGTAGGTGTAGTGATATGAAGTATTGATTCCGAGATTTGAAGGTGTATGTGATATGCTCAGATTTGATAATGGATAACTTAATGACTGCTGGGTGTTTGGTACCTTGTGTAGTAAACTTGTTGAAGCTGTTTGATTTGGTACTTCATTGTTTGACTCAATATGAGTTGATTCCGTTACTGAACTTGGGATGATATGTGTACTGTATTTTTGCAAATAAAGCAGGTGAGAGGTGAACTTGCCTCCGAAAGCTTAATATATGACTAAATTCGAGAAAAGTCGAGCTAATTTTTAGAAATTTTATTGGAAAATAAGCTTTAAACCGATATTCTCTAATTCTTCAACTAATACTTGATGAGGAATTAACGGGCAGACTCCAGACAAGACTAGTCTTTCTGCTGGATAGACAAGTCTTCGTGCTGTTACAACTTCGCCGAGTACTTCTATAGAGCCATGTTGTTCCTTTAAATATGAAATTAGATTCTCAAGATGTGTTACCCATAATTAAAAATAAAATTAACCTAAATCATGTATTTTTTGAATGCCCCATAAGGATCATTCCGAGTTTTGACCTATACACAAAATTCTTTTATATGAATTATAATTCACCAGTTATTATATATTCTATTATTAAATAAACTTACTGGAGAATCAGTTAGCATTTTGATAAAATTTCTTTCAATTAATAAATTAAATTTGTAATTGACTATGCTCAATACTTTTTGTAGTGTTTACTAACATAACCTATTAACTATTAATTAAATTTTTTTCTACAAAATAATTTGACACAATTAAGTAGCCTCGAGTTGGTTTAGAGCCAGAATTTATCGGGGTCACCACAAAATTGAGCTGGCGTATCACCATAACGTGGAAGCCATAGAAACAAAAGAAGAAGAAATAAGATAATGTCAAATGTTAAGTAATTCTGCTAATTTTATAGTATATATATATTGTGGCTAAACACCCCGTACGGGGTTACGCCGCTTAAGCTCTCTAGATCTATTTTACGAGGTAGATCAGTCCTCATTTTCTTTATTTAATTTTCCTTGTTATTTTTGTCCACTGTTTCCTATCTCCGGTTTTTTCTCTCCATTGTCGTACGCCCGCCCTGTTGAGATCGTTTGTTACTTCTTGTAGCCATGTAGATCTTGGTCTTCCACGTCTTCGTTTACCAGCTGGTGTCCATTCCAATATTGAGAATATTGTCGTAGATGGTCCTGATCTCCATATATGTCCTAGCCATTTTGCCCTTTGCTGTTTTATTTTACAAACTATATCCTCTTTAATTTCGTTTAGTAGTTCATGATTCGTTCTTTGTCTATATTGGTTTTCATTAATTTTTATTGGTCCTAATATTGCTCTTAGTATTTTCCTTTCTAGTATTCTAAGGTCTTCCTCTTGTTTTTTGTCATGCTAAGGGTTTCGGCAGCATACATTATAGTCGGTCGAATTATTGTTTTATATATTTTCATTTTCGATTTTTTGCTCAGTAATTTATTTTTTAGAAGCTTCTTATTTGCATAGTATGTCTTATTTGCTGTAATTATCCTTTCTTTAATTTCTGTTTCCCTTTCTCCATTGTTTGCTAACAATATTCCCAAATACTTAAACTTTTCTACTTCTTCAAATATATATTCTCCCAGTCTAACCTTTTTGCTTTCATATTTTTTGTCAAATCTCAAAATTTTTGTTTTTTCTTCATTTATTACTAATCCCATTACTTTCCCTTCTGCTACCAATTCTTTTAACATACTTTCCATTTTTTTTCTGTTCTTTGTTATTATCACAATATCGTCGGCAAATGCTATTATTTGTCCCTCTCTCGTTCTAAGTGTACCTTTGTTGAATTTTCTGACTATATATTCCAGGGCAAGATTAAACAGAGTTGCAGATAATGAATCTCCTTGACGTACACCTTTATTTATAACCATTTTATATCCATAAGCTTTCTCCATAATTTGCTTTACCGTATGTATGGCATCTGTTGTTGACTTTCCCCTGATAAATCCGCATTGAGACTGTCCCATGATATTTGTTGTCGCTTTGGCCAGTCTTCGTTGTATTAAGGTTGACATGATTTTATACGCTGTGTTTAATAATGTCAGTCCTCTATAATTATTACACATTTGTTGGTCTCCTTTTTTATGGATTGTGATAATTTGTCCTTTGTGCCATTCTTCTGGCATCTTTTCTTCGTCCCATATAACTTTTATTAATTGGTATATTTTTTCTCTGAGTTCATGTCCACCATATTTTATTAGTTCCATGTTTATACCGTCTATACGCTCTATATAAAATATTATATTGTTATAAAATATTATAAGTTATATAAATAACTCCATTATTTAGTTTTTTATAATATTCTTAATATAAAAAAATATTAAAATATTAAATGCTTTATATTAATTACTTTATAAATTTATGCAACACAAAGAGTGTTCGTTGAAGCAAATATAACTTTCCAAATTTTTATTTTTAACTCATAAAAGTTTATATCGCTCAAATATAATTCTTTATTACTTCAAAATTCTTGACCTTTACTAAATATAAAAAATAATTAAAAACGTACTAGCAAGGTTTCCCAACAAGTTGAAGAGTGATTTCATTAGCGTTTTAATTACGTTCACAAGGGCTCTAAAGGAAGTTTCATTTCCTGAAAAGAGATTTATTGGGCGCTCAATTTCCACTTCAAAATTTTGAACTAAATTCATATATGCTGGTGTGTGAGCTTAATATTTTTATTGTTTACTGACTACAATAAAACACAAAAAGATATTTTCTTATGACGTCATTACAGCTAAAATTAAGACCGGATTTTAATCGCTGTTCATTTATTATTAATTTTATATTTAAATTAGTTTATAAATATAATATTCTCTTCTTGATTTATCTATCCGTTACCAATGTTGACGATTATCATGGCAATCTTTATCTCTTATCTTCAGCAGCGCGAAAAATCTGCACAGATGTTGCGTTGAACCAGATTCTGAGATTTTTTAACCAAGATGTTCTTTTTTTTCCTGGACTTCATTTTCCAATGCAGGATGGCTTGAAGGAGAGCATATCTGGATTTATTTCGCATAATATGTCCGAAGAACTGTAACTTTTGAGATTTGATGGTGGTCAGTACCTTTCGGTTCTTATTCATTCTTCTGAGGACCTCCTCATTTGTGACTCGGTCCGTCCACGGGATCTTAAGCATTCTTAGATGTAGCCACATCTCAAATGCTTCCAGATTTCCGCTCATACCTTCGTTCAAGGTCAGCGATTCGATACCATAAAAAAGATGGAGAAGACGTAGCATCGCATTACTACTACTTTTGTATCAAGAGAGAGGTTCTAACTCTTGAAGAAGACCCCATCTAATTGAAGGTGGATCTAGCTTTTATGATGCACTCGTGTTGTTGGTCCATTCTTCATTTATAATAGTGTTGAGGGCTTTGGTGGTTTATAATCAATGTTTGTACGTACAACTATTGGATAGCTTATTGGCAACTCACGGTTGATCTGAACCCCCCAAAAGACAAACTGCAAATTCAAAAAATTTCAAAAAAAAAATGAGAAGGTATATGTGATGACTAGAAGTATTTTGACAACTTTTAAGCAAACTTCATGTTTTCGTTTTAAAAAAAAACTCAAAAAAACTACTTTTTTCCAAGTATAAAGCGGGAAAACCAAACATAGGATTTTGTTAATTGTTTGAACCCCTCCCTATGAAACCAAGATTATGAAAGTTTATCTTCTTTTAATTGTTCTTTAACTTTCGCAAAGAAATAATATAGGCATAATAGCCAATTAGTAATACAACTGTCTAAATATTAATTTGTCACTTCTAGAGAAATCTGTATTATTATACTCTTTGTATATATCATTTTACCATTTTATAGAATTTTCAATTACGGTTCTAATGATATAAATATGTGTGTAGGTTTTTAGTTTGTTTTTAAATAATATTAGGATAGGATTCAAAAAGGAGATCGAATCTGGTCGGTGTTTATATAGTCGTGTAAAATTCACATAAAAAGAGTGGCTTAATTAATTTTAAAATATTCAAAAGTGGTAAGTGATAACAAACGCATATTACAGTTAAAGGGTGAGTTCATACCACCTATTTTTATTATGGTTTTTCAATTATTTACTACTTACTGTTGAAATATCAAGTGTTAAAAAAATCAATAATTATTGTCTGTAGCTTAACTTTACCTGTAGCTTAGAGAGCCGGAATGTGAGAAGTCATTAGCAGCAATAAAATATTGGGCTATTTCAGCAACTCAATAAAAGATGAACAAATGTCCAAATTGTAAGTTGTCGATTGTTAACAATAAAAATACCTTTAATTGTATGTCATGAAATTTACCGATTCATATTCAATGTGTAGATATTGCACAAGAAGAAGTTATAACAATAACTAGGACAAAATTGAAGTCACTACGAATCGTCTGTAACAGTTGCTGTACATTCGAAGATAAATTCAATAAATTAACTGATTTAATTTCTGTTATCATAGACTCGCATCGATTGCGGATCGTCTCGGGGTGATGGAACAACCTTGGCAACAACTCAATGGAGTTCGAGGATTGCATACAAGAACCAAATATTTGTTATAAGTTTCCGCGTCTTTCGTGTATTGGAAAGATTATCAACAGTAATAAACCTAAGCCATTAAAGGTTAAATTTGCAGATAATGATAGTCCATTATTTATGTTGCTCAATAAGATGAGGTTATTAGGAACCAAATTTTCTAGAATTCAATTGAAGGATTACTTAACTAAATATCAAATAAACCATTTGAATAAAGTGCGGGAGGAATTGGAAAAACGTAAACTACTTAACAAGGAACTAACAATAAAGTATATTAATAAAGTTCCAACTATTATTAGTACTAACCAACAAAATGCCGCAAAAAACGAATAGAGTTGACAACAATAAATATTTTTAGACTAAAATTGTATCTTTACAAGCTAAGTTTTCCGATTATTTGTCATTTACATCTTCTAATGCCGATATACATATTTTTGGGATGGAGTTCCTCTGAAATCGCTAGGGGAAGTTAATAATTTTAGTGTTACGGTCAATCAAACATTAATTTGGTGTAGTCAAACAGCAAAAGTAGTTAGTAAAGCAAATTCTACTTTATTATTTATCACAAAAGCTTTTCATAGAATATCTCCAGACTTGTTTTTGAAACTCTACAAAAGTTATGTCATACCTCACCTAGAATTTGCAGTGTCACTTTCGTTACCTCATTTTCAAAGAGACATTAATTTATTAAAAGGAGTACAAAAAAGGGATACTAAGCTATCTTTTAATTATGGAAGATTAGACTATGAAATCCGACTAAGAAAGCTCAAATTATCTCCATTAACTCATAGACGAGAAAGATATGATGTCATATCTACTTATAGAATTCTTAAGAGGGATTTTTGGGGAACATCTAACTTTTTTAATATCAACGAAAATGCTAGACTAAGAGGTTATAACTATAAATTGAAAAACTTTTAAAACCACTGTAAGGCAAAACTTTGTAGTTAACCGAGTTTTTAAAAAATTGTTGTAAGTGATGGCATAGTAGAAGCTACTAGTTTAAATAGTTTCAAAAACAAGTTTAATGAAAACGAACAAAATATTGTACCTAGTCTTATGTTAACTATATTGTTTGTATTTTTTTCTTTTATATATACTTTGTAATATTTGTATTTTTGTAATTTGCTATTATTGCAAAAACTTTTTGTAAGTACTTATTCTTTTGAAAATTATTTTATTTTTACTTTTTGAGACGATTTGATTTATATTATATTTAGTTTAGTACATACAAATATTTTGTAATTTGGGCCACATAAACTTTGCTTTGGCTCGTTATCAGTGTGTTATAATAATAATACTTATGTTACTCATGTAACTTGTGTTTTCCCAAAAATCACCTAGCGAACATAAAACAGCTGGGTCTAAATAAACATCTTTATAAGGCCATACATAAAGCTGTACTCCTCGCGACGTCCAGATGTGTACGAAAATTTTTGGGAGATACTGCAGCATACCAAGTCACCTAGGGCTCGATAACACGGAAAGAGTCCCACTAGAGCTCAAAGCTTTTGATATCGTAGGTATCTGGGATGAGTGAATTTTCCCCTTAGAGGGAGTGTGAGCCGCATGGCTAAATCTGGATAATACTCAAAAACAAACTTAATTCCAAGCAAATCGTCGAATACGGAATTTGGAGAGCTAAATAGACCAAATAGAACCGTGATAACTAAATTAACCACTCCAAATCTTACATCCAACGTATGACTATCACGCACACAAGGCTAGAGAAGAACGGAGTGTTTTGGAAATATCACCCACCACTTAAAAATAAAATAAACAGCAAAAAAAAAAAACAAATATAGAGCAGAAATTAGACCGAAGATAGCATACGGAGCGGAAGTAATGTATCTTACGAAAAAAGATGAAGAAAAAGTAAGAATTATTATAAGAAAAAAATTATAAGAATACACAGACCAATGAAGTCAGAACAAGGAGAATATAAAAGACTAATGAAGCATGAAATAAGAAATATACATATAACCAAAGAGGAAGACACAGTAAAATTAATTAACCCATAAAGACTGTTTTAAATAACATTTCTGTTATTTCCCACTAAAATATTACAAAATACCAGATCATTTAATTTTTAACTACATATCAACAAAAATGTAATTTAATATGATGTACGAATTTAATGGTAATACGATATTCACAGATAAAGCTACAAGTATAATAATTTCTTTGTCGATAAAATTGTTTAGATAATGACTGTTTATTTTGATATATATATATATATGATATATATATATATATATATATATATATATATATATATATATATTCCGACTGACACAGAAAAGCAGTAAATTATTATACATAAAGATGTTGTTAAAGATATCAAAGATATCTTTACTTAGTTGGTCTATTATTTAATAAAATTATTGTCTTCACAACCTGGCAACTCAGCCAATGGGTATAATGATAGAAAATTGCAATTTAGGTTAGGATTTAAAAATATTACAGAGTCATCATGTAGAAATCTACAATTAAGTTAAAAAATTTACCAGAGCACCATGCCGCAGTAAAGCCATCTCTAGGATGAGAAACAAATTAATCGAGGGAGAAGATCAACCTTAAAAAACCCTCTTGACCAATAGGAACGAAGTTGGGGACTATATAATATGCATTTAACTTCTGAGATAGTTTAAATCTTAAAAAATCCTATGAAATTGGCTAAATGTGTCTAGTACCATTAATAAAGCAAGTTCAATAGTTTAAATATTTAGCCTCAGGGATAAATAACTTGTAAACTATTTGACCGATCAGAGGAAAATTGTCACACAAATTTAAAAGACGGTGATTCCTCGATGTTCAAATAAATTAATAATATTTTATTTTGTTAATAAGCAAATTAATAAAATTTATAAATTATTGCAATAATAACTGCATTTTTGCAAATATCTCCGAAAATTATTTAGTAATTTTAATTTAAAAAACGGAAAAATAAAGATATTCTTGATATAAAAAAATGATATAAATATTGTTTCTGAAAAATATAAGCAAAAAAACTTATAGACAAAAAATGAAATTGTCACCATAAATTATTGTTTAAAAAAACCCAAGGTAATAGGAGTACTTTTTCATTTATTCGTTATCTAGTAACCCCCACCTATGTCTTAGAAGCTTCAGATATCTGCGAAAAATTTTGCCGTGAAATCGATGATTTTTGCATAACCAGACTGGGCTATAGAAGATTTAGAAATAAATTTCATACGATTAATGTGATAGTATCTTACAGCAAATATCTCCACCATATTTATCACTGAATCCTATTAAAAACTAATAAGAGAAAATTTAGTTTTTAAATTTTATAAGGTAGAGAATGTGTTGGAGTTAGAGCTAAGATTAATACTATGTATTGCTAACACATAGACAAAAAGCAAGGTGCATGAAATGTAAAAAAATATATTTTAAATTTACTTAAGGCTAAAAAATTATCAAATATTAATAAATTTAAACTTTTCTGTTTAAATTTCACAACAAAAACGAAATACAAACAAAACAAAGTTTTGTTCTATATATACGAAAATTGTGTATCTCGCGTTAAGGAAAAGTTTGCCTAGTAGAAACTGTCTAAATTTGTGTCCGTGAACTGAGTTGAAATCATTTTAATTTAAAGTTTAAAAACATCTGCCTTCTGTTAAAAATTTTGAGAATAAGTACGTATTAAAATATATAGAAATAAGTTTTAATGTTCTAGAATACCTTAAGAATGTAAGTGTCAAATAATTAATTTACATGATGTAATGCAGTTTCTGGCAAACAGTTTTTTACACTAACTCAATTTGGTACCAAATTATTATTTTTTTTTATTATTTATCTACGACCTATCCATCGTTGCATATACATAGATTTGTATTAATTGTTCTTAATTAAATACTTTAATACATATAATTAAATTGATTCATAAAATCTCTTATCATTTACAGTTCCAAGTATATGAACCTTGGACTGTTGGAAATTATAATCGTTTTTCACCTGTGGCCGAATAGCCAGCCACAACTTTGACGATATAATATACATGAGTTTTGGACTGACCTCACTTAATTGTTTGTTCTAAACTGGTTAATGGAAGAAATTGGTGTTATCAATACCTTTCTTTCTCTCATTGGTTGGTTTCCTACAGACGGGTTATCACCCAAAACTCATCTTTACTTTTAAACATACCGCTCTATAATTACTCCTTTATATATATATATATATATATATATATATATATATATATATATACATATATATATATAAGAGTAAGAAAAAAGAAAAAAAAAACAATTTTATATATATATATATATATATATATATATATATATATATATATATATATATATACAATTCTTTGGAGGATAACTTTCGGGAAAGCGTCAAAACAAGGATCAGCTAGAGATGGTATAAGCCAGTTTGGTGTAGAACTTTATTCTATATGTGAAATTTTCGGTGATATGTTGTCACCTTCATCAGCACCTAAATGGAAAACCTATTTTAGTACAAGTGGTGGAAGTTAACATATAAAACCTACATTGAAAATGTTCAGTTGGTCCTAGAGTTGAAGAACACTGTCACAAACATGTTAAAAATATTAAAAATTACATTTAAAATTTTGAATAAAAACATTACAACACAACAGGGTATTATTTAAAATACAAACACAACAAAAATCTAAAAATTATAACCTACACAACAACTGCAACTTCATGTTAAAGGTAGAAAAGAAGAATTATTCTTCTTTTTTGATGACATATTTCTGACTTCTGTCAATATCCGGGTGTCATATGCAACGAGGTTATAATTTTCACGTTAGAACCTCATGGATATGGAAAGAAAGAGCCCCAGGAAACACAATCAGCAGGGAAATGGAGTCTTTTCTCAAGTACAGGTAGGCAATCTATGTATGTTATGATAAGTTCCCTACATTCTCCAGTTTGTTACATCTTGTCAAGTCTTGTTGAAGTAGAAATGAATAAATACAACTTAAGTTTTCAACATCTTTCTTACAGTTCATAGAAGAACTGCAGTTATGGATGTAGCACATTTCTATGAAGTTTCTCTTAAATTGGTTGTCAACCCTCTTTAGTACTTGCACATTTTCATAGTTAGCAATGTGTCCAGTATTCTTAATATGTTGGCTAAAGGCTGTGCAGGTGGGTTTCCTCACTACATCACTCTTGTGCAAAGCTAGTCTTTTTGAAAGTTTCTGGCTGGTTTGACCGACATACACTTCTGAACAGGAACCACATGGAATAGAATACACTACATTGAAGTTATCCAGTTTTTTAACTCTTTCTGTCAGGTGAGTAAAGTATGTTCCTAATCTTTTGTACACTGAATTTGCTATCACTATGTTGAACTGTCTGAAAAGGTTTGTGATCTGTGGAGATAAACCTCTGATGTAAGGTAATCTCCCATAGAAAATTTCACATATAGAATAAAGTTCTACACCAAACTGGCTTATACCATCTCTAGCTGATCCTTGTTTTGACGCTTTCCCGAAAGTTATCCTCCAAAGAATTGTATTCTTAGCGTCGTTATACAAACTCTATATAAATATATATATATATATATATATATATATATATATATATATATATATATATATATATATATATATATATATATATATATATATATATAGTTTGAATTTAGTTCTTGAACCTTAATATATAATTTTTAGTGGATTCTCTTGGGCTTAGGTTCATAAAAAAAAATTAAGTTTGATACTAAGACATTTTTATATTTTTTTTCCGACGTTTCGGCATGAAATCCATGCGTTTTTCAAGAACATATATTGACATATTGATATAATTATGTCTGTCATAAAATGTTTTTTTTTAGTCAATATACAACTAAAACTATACAACTAACAATTACAACTGTTTCTTTTAAAAGCGTATCTTCAAAACTTTCATTTTCTTCGTACTTTCTAAATAATTGTATAGTTATACACCAATATGAATTTTAACGTAATTACTTATTATTTATATTACACCGTATAGAGGTGTGTATTGAATCTAGCAATTTTTTATTTAAATGTTCGTTTAATTAGAAATAATATTAGTGTATGGTGTCAATAATTAATTAAATAATTAAGGTGCATTATAAAGAGCTAATATACGTTTTGGCTTCCAAATGTCAGCTCTAGACTAATTATATATTTGTATACAAAAAATAATAGTGCGAAATACTGAACCCATAAAAAACTAATATTGGCAGGAAAATCAGGATTAGGGTCTAACAAGATTACCAAAATCTAAATTATCCGATAATAGACCACCTACTCTATGTATTATATCTTGCGCAGGCAAATTTAATTGATACTCTGTTTTGTCACCCCTAGATATTTGCTGTGCGGCGAAAGTGAAAACTAGGCCGTTATATTCGTGCCAGTCGTAAATTATGGTAAATTAAGGGTCGTGTAGAGCTAAACTGGGACATATTCACTAAAAAGTTCAATCTATAAATTTTAATTATTTTATTCAAATGTAATTTTTCCTCGTCCATTTAATATTTGACGCATTACTTGCTATAAAGAAGTAAGAGTGGATGACAGATAAAATATTGCAGATGATGGAAGAGCGAATGAAATTAAAAGGTAGAAATGACAACGAATACAAAAAGTTGCATAAGGCTATACTAAAGGAGATAAAAGGAGCAAAAGAAACATAACTGACAGAGAAATGTACGGAAATTGAAACATTACAACGCAAACATGACGATTTCTATACGCACAAAAAAATTTTAAAAGTACAGAACACCAGAAAACAACGCAATACAGGCATAGTTGTATACATTAAAGGCCATGTTTTGACTACCATTGAAGATAAATTACAAAGATGGAAAGAATATATGCAAGAATTATTTGAATTTGTAGCACGAAGTCCGACGAAAATAAACAATCCATGGCCATTAAGCGGATTAAAGATGGGAAATCACCAGGACATTTGCATGGTAAAATTTTAAAGCTATTAAAGGCGCACCAACTCATAGCTCTTACGAAACTATTTAACAACATCTACGAGACAGGTTACTTACCAAAAGACTGACTACTCTCAATATTCATTCCACTTCCTAAAAAACCAAACGCTAGAAAAGTGAAGAACATACATTAATTAGTTTGATGAGCCATATACTGAAAGTACTCCCTACTATGATTCACTCGCGCACTCGCGCATATGCACCAAATTGGAAGAACACCTAAGTGAAGTTTATTTTGGATTCAGAGCAAGACTTGGAACAAGGGAACTACTTTTTAGTTTGCAAGTTCTAATACAGAGAGTCAGGGATGTCAACTGCGATGTATATGCATGTTTCATTGATTTCGAGAAAGCATTTGATAAAGTCCCACATGGGAAACTAATCAATATCCTAAAAACATCAGGACTTGATGATAAGGATATAAGACTGATCTCAAACTTATATCTCTAACAAAAAGTAACAGTACGATTAGAAAATGAACTGTCCGAGATCTTCACAGTCAAAAAATGAATAAGACAGGGTTGCATATTGTCACCGGCATTATTTAACATACACTCTGAAAACATCTTTAGAGAGCCTGGACGAATCGAAAGATGGAATTGCTGTAAATGGCCAACCTACAAACAATATTAGATATGCAGGCGATACAGTGTTGTTGGCAGATAGTGCACAGGGGCTTCAAAGGATGACTGATAACGTTGTTGAAGCATGTAACAAATAAGGCCTAAAACTAAATTGCAAGAAAAAAAAAGCAATGATCATAAGTAAAAACACCAACATAAACGCCCAAATTACAATAGGCAATACACCGTTAGAAAGAGTGGAAAAATATGCTATTTGGGCTGCAATATTCAGGATACTTGGGATCACAGCTACGAAATAAAAACTCGCATTGAAAAAGCCAGAAGCTCTGTCAACAGCCTAAATAAGATTCTCTGGAATTTATCTTTAATTATTAATATACGCATAAGAATTCTTAGATGGTAGGTTTTTGGTGTCCTCCTCTATAGAGTAGAAAGCTGGAGCCTTACAGAAGATGCTATAAAACGATTAGAGGCATTTGAAATGTGGTGCTACCGACGTATGTTGAGGGTCTCATATGTACACGACACAAGTAACATAACTATTCTCCAAAGGCTAAGAAATAACAAAGAAATCATTAACACCATAAAAAACAAAAATTGGCTTACTTAGGCCACATCATGCGTAATAATAAATACCGACTTCAACAGTTGATTCTGCAAGAAGTTCGCAAGAAGCTTGCCAGTTGAGGCAAGATTGATGGTAAGACAGGCCCTGCACATAGACGTATATCCTGGCTGGCCAATCTTAGGAAATGGACTGGTCTAACGTCAACTGATCTATTTCGAGCTGCTGTGAATAGAATAAGATGGGTTAATGTGGTCGCCAACATCTCTAGAAGATAGGCACATTTGCATGGTAAAATTTAATATTTGATTTAGGTAACTTAATTATAATTGGTTTTATAAAATATAATAGCCGCCTATAATATATGTCTAAAAATTGATACAAATCTACAAATCAACTGGCTAGCGGTTCACCCCAACACTGACGGAACAAAAAAAAAACTAGTTAAATTTTTTTATAGAAACATTCTAGAATAAATCAAAATACAGTGTAAAGTATTCCATTAGAATCACAAAACGATTGCAAAATTAAACGAATTTATGATATACGTAATGTTACTATAGGATATAATGTTAAAACATGTAGCCTGAAGCTATTAAAATGGATTAAAATAACCTTTATTGTGGATTCTGGTCGTAAGGTCCGAGGCTGAGCAACGAAATTAAACGTGTCCTTGGCTATTATTATAATGCCTAAGCCTTAATGTTACAAAAATATTTTTATTTCTCCATATCGTTTCATTCAAGCAGCCTGCCGCTCTATTTGCTCTATTCACTTGATCTTCCACTTAAGTTTCGAGCTTTGCGTAGCTAAATACTGTGATTCCTAGATATTTAAGCTCCATCAATTGTTCTATTATCTGACCTTCTATCTATCTATATCTATCTGATCTTAGTTAATTTGCTGTTATAACCATGCATTTTGTCTTTTTTGAGGAAATTAACATGTTAAATTTTCTGGCAGTTATACTAAATTGGTGCAGCATACGGTGTAAAGCATCTTCACTTTGAGATAGTAGTATTGCGTCATCTGCATAGCAGATTGTTTTAAGTTGTTTTTCTCCCATTTGGTATCCCTTTTAAGTTTTTACTTTTTTTATTATTTCATCCATATATGTCTTATCTCATTACCAGCTTCAATATGGTCAGTTAATTCTTCTTGTACTTTTACTTTTATTGTGTTGTTTTAATGTGTTGTAATTTCATTCAGTTTATTTATAATTACTTTGGTTGTTAATTTCAGTGTTGTATTAATAAATTAATTATTCTGTAATTTTCTAGGTCCGATTTTTCCACTATTTGAAAAGAAGTATTAGGATGCTTGATCTCCATTCTTGAGGAATTCTGTTTTGTTGTATTATTTTTTGAATTAGTTTTAACAGTTGTTTGATTAGATCTGATCCTTCGTACTTTAGGTGTTCGTTCGGTATTTTATCCTCTACTGGTGATTTTCTGCTTTTTTACTTCCTTAATGCTTTACTTCCTCTTCCTCCGCAGTGTGGATAAAGCTCCAAATCATTTTTTCGAGGAGTATCCAAAATTCAAGTAATGATAGCCAAACTTTGTAATAGATGAGGAACGTACCCGTAATATTTATTGTTCAGAAGAATCCTTGTCCTCAGTCCTAATTCCTTTTGGGATGCAGTGAGACCATCAGGCCTTTACAGATTTTTCGCGATTTCCCTCCATCCTTCTCTGTCCTGGGCTAGTTATACGGCTTCATGTAACCCTTGGTTAATCAATATTTTTGTTTGATCTAGCCAACGGCTTGGAGATCTTCCCCTAGGTCTCTTTTCTTCAACTCTACCCTCGACTATCAGTTTTTCCATCGTACCTGTTCTTCTAGCAATGTGTCCAAAATACTGCAAATATCTCTGTTGTATTTGTTTAAGCAATCTATCCTTTACTTTAAGTTGTTCTAATATCGATACGTTAGTGCGATGATCAATCCAGGATATTCTCAACATGTGGCGGTATACCCACATTTCAAAAGCGTCCAGTTTATTTTTATCCGCTTTCTTTAAGGTTCACATTTCAGATGCATATGTGGCTATAGGAAAAATGAGTTCCCTTACCAGCCTTAGTTTTGTGTGTATTGTTATGTTAGAATTTTTACAAATTGCTACCAGTTTTATCATAGCTGTTCTAGCAATAGTCAACCTTCTACGTAATTCTGTGTCACAAAATGTGTCTTTTGTTATTAGGAACCCCAAGTATATGAAAGTATTTACTACTTCAAAGCCCCCAATTTTGTTAATGTGTTGAAGATTATTCCTAGCTCTGTCTACTATCATGATCTTTGTTGTTTATTTTTACTGTGCACTAGTTATTTTCATATAGAGTTCTAATTAGTTGAATTAAGTGATGGGGTGTCCCATTTCCGCTAGTATGGACCATAGCTGCTGCCATTTGACTTTATCGAAGGCGTTTGTGTAATCCACAAAGCACATAAGCATAGGAGTATTTAATTCACGAGTTTTTTTGATTAGCTCTCTGACATTAAGGTTGTGTTCTCTTGTGACTTTTCCAAGGACATATCCCGCTTGTTCTTCTGATATCTGAGGCAATAGAAAAGCTTTTAAGCTTTCATGTATTACATGAAGTAGAACCTTGTTTGCATGGGATTATAGGGTTATCGTTCTGTAGTTGCTGCAATCTAGCGCAGTTCCTTTTTTGAATATAGGGATGAAAGTGGATGTTGTCCAATCGTTGGGCCACTCTCCGGTTTTCCAAATCTTTTTGCAGATCATATGCATAAACATTATGGAAAGACTCATAATACAAGTAAAGGTAGAAGGCCGAAGATCACGAGGAAGATCCCCAACAAGATGGATAGATCAAATTACAGGAATATGCCAAAGACCTATGCATGAATTAAAAGAAATGACCAGAGACAGAGATCTCTGGAAACGGACAATATACGACATCGCGTCGACCACTACACTCTCCATGGGGGTCAGGATTGAAGAAAGAGATGCATAACATTTACTCCAATATCTCCAGTCTCTTTTAAAACTTCTGCGGTGATCTCGTCTGCGCCAAGAGATTTTTTAATTTTTTAACTTATTGATTGCTTTTTCTACCTCTGACTTTAGAATGTTTGGTTCTCTCTCTGCAGTGAACTCATCGTGATTTGCATTCTGATGATCATCTGCATATAGACTTTGACAATATTTTCTCCATACTTCCACAATCTCTTTCTCGTCATTTATATTATGTTGGTTTTGATCCATTATTTTTTTTGTGATTGGTTTAAATTCCTTGGATAGATATCGGACTTTGTTATATAGCTCATGGGATTCATACCGGTTTGCATGTCTCTCTAGTTCTTCGCATTCTTCATTTATATGTTTATGTTTATCATCCCTGCATGCTCTTTTAATTTCTCTATTTAAGCTTGCTAATTTGTTTTTGTTGTTGTTGTTTTGATATATGAGAGATATGATTCTCCTTCCCTCTTCGAGAAGTTGCAGCTTTCTGTCTGTCATTCAGTGTGTTTTTTTATGATCTTTTTTTCGGTTCCGGTTCTTTTTAGAGAGGTTTCTTTGGCATTTCTAAAACCTTTTCACATTTCTTCAGTACAATACTAGATAATAATAATTACAATATAAAACCACTTGTATGAAATTTATGAAAAAACTCATTTTGACATACCACATTAACACCCCCTTATATGTTTCAGCCATAGTAAAGTCCAATCTGCTGTATCATAAATTCACTTTTATAAATGGCGACGATAAATACAATTTTATTGTCGCGCCAGAAATACAGAGAAGGGAATATTTTTTATTGTGAATGTGGGAACGAATACCCAATCAATCAAGTTTTACACTTCGTTTGATGGTTTCTGTCGGTCTTTATTGCTCTGCGTGTCACAGCAAAATTTTAATTTATTTATACCTAAAGTGGGGCAATTGAATACTAATTAATTTTTGAATCGGTTTAACGAATCCAACAGAGAATATGAGCGAGGTTAAAGTGTGGCTTTATTTTACCTTTTTGCGGATTGTTTTGTGTACGGCCATTTTGCCTTCAGATCGTAATGATAATGTATCTTAAAATAAAAAAAATTGACAGTAATCGAACCTACTTTATTTATGGTGACAAATAATTTAAAAGGATACTTTTAAATTAATAGACAGAAAAAATTTGATCCTAAGCTCAGTAGCTTATAGGGTAACGGGTACAGTGATTGGTCACCTACAGAATCGCCAATTGAATTAAAATTGTAAGTTGGTAATTTTTAAAATGAAATATTTTGTAAAGGTTTTTTTTTATTTCGACATTAAGGTGCTCGGCTACTATGGTCACTTACACAGGTACTATAACATGAGTTTTCATTACACAAACAATAAGTGTTACATTAAGAATATGTTACAATAATACGGAATGATAATAATATGTTACACAATGTCTAAATTAAAATCTAATTATATTTTTTGATATAAGTGTTCATCTCTAAGGAAATGTAGCACAGCTTTTATTTGGTCAGGGTTGTTTAGGATATCTCGTACTTCACTTTTGAGTTTGTATTGTAATCTTCTGGCCGAATATTGATGGCATTCAGTGAGGATATGCTTGATTGTCAAATATGATTGGCAACTTTGACAGGAGGGACGGATGCTAGAGGACATTAGGTAGCCGTGTGTGAGTTTTGAATGTCCTATCCGTAGTCGTCTTATCACAATGAGATCTCGTCTTGACAGGGCTGAATAGTCAAATGTAGGCTGACTGATTTATTGACGGTTGTATTTCGTGTAAGATCGAACGGTTAGAGTTCCAATGCTGCTGCCAAAGGAGTCTGGTTTTTCTTTTAGTATATGATTTTAGGTCCTTTAATATCAAATGTGGCAGCTACGACTTCTTGTTTTTTGTTTAATGCTTCTGATATATGAGTTTGGAGGATTACAAGATTGTCTTGGGTTAAACGGTTTCGACGAAATCCTGACTGTTCACTAGCAAATATCTTATGTTTTTCAATGAACCATAAGTCTTCGATTAATCATTTTTTCAAATATTTTGCACATCGTACAAGTTAGTGATATAGGCCTATATGAGTTGGCCAAGGAACTATCTAGGTTAGGCTTTTTAATGGGTATTACGATAGAGGTTTGCCATTGTTTGGGAAATTGATTAGATGACCAGATTAAATTATACATCTCAAGTATTTTGAGTAGGCTACAGTTGGAGAGCTTTTTGATAAATATGTAAGGAATGTCGTCAGGACCAGCGGCATTGTTTTTACAGGTTTGAATAACTGATACTAGTTCTTCAAAAAGAAAGGGAGAATTAAGATATGTGATGTCCATTATTGTATCGGGTGAGGAACAGGGTGGGGCATTAAGTAATGGCTTTCGTAAGGAAGTATCTATTTTACTTTTGAATTTAGTGTCGAAGTGCTTTGCTAGGGTTTCGCCGATTTCTTGATTGTCAGTGATTGTAGTGTTATTTACAGCAATGCTAGAGATTTTGAGGTTGGTGTTAAATCATTGGATTTGCCTAATCTTTTTCCAAAGATCCGCTGGATTGGTTCTTGAATTAATGGAAGATACATATTCTCTTAGTAAAAGATGATCTTTTACTTTGTTTTATAATAAATCGGGCTTTGGCTCTTGTTTTCTTTAGTTCAATGAGATTCTCCAGATTTTTGTTTTTACGGTAATTTTTAAGAGCTAATTTTTGTTGTTCTATTGCGGTTTTCGCAAGATGTATTCCACCAAGGTACTGCCTTTATTTTATGTGAAATAATATTTTTGCCTATGTGCAAATTTGCAGCTTTAAATATGGAACCTGTGATTAATAATAGTTTATTGTTAATATTGTCGGATAGGGATAGAGAAGGTAAGGTGTAAAGGTTTTTTAATAGCAAGGAAACATCAAATTTTATAGCAGGTTATTTTAATCAGAAATAATAATGTATATTAAAAATTAACACAAATTTGAAAACTTTGTGGCCATACAAACATAGTTATTGGTATATAGAATTACAGTCATTAACATAATCCTGTATACAAAAGGTTATTTACAGGCGGGTTGGTGTCGTCTGAGTGTTTCACCGTTATATCTGAGAGAATTTGTATTTTTTCATGTTCTGAATGACTCTAGCCGACTCACTAATACGTTTTCCTTTGATGGTTTCCAAATTTGTACATTTGCTTTGGAATTTATTCTTCAAATTTGATTAATTAACAATGTTGCAGACATCAAAAATATGTTATCAATTGTGGGCAGATTCACGTTTTCCCTCTACAGAATAAGGAAATTGGTTCCATGACAATTTGGTATTTATATCTGCAATATCAACTGTTTTGACTGAAACATTTTCTTTATTCTTCACAATAGTTATTTTGTAACTAGTAACAATTACCAGCTAAAGTCCGTTTGAAGAGATCTACCCTCCGGATGCTGGTACTCACGTAAGGCATGGTTGTATGTTGCCTGAAGTAAAATCTAATAAAATATTAAACATCTTTCATTTTTAACAACAATATGTACATTCTTTGGTTACTTTATTTGCTGTAAAGGGTTTTACCCTAATATTTTGGTGGCTCAGGCATGTTAACCTGCTTTTAACCTGATGATGGAATTATTATTCCGAAAACGTTTGTTATTTTGATGTAGCCCTTTTGAGGTTTTTTTAAATATACCTACTTACAAAGATTTAAACCTCTTTTTGGAAAACGTTTATCTTGGCATGTTATGATCCAATGCTTTAAACGATTCTCTTCCTCCAAACGAAGAATAGGATTAAGACCAAGGGTAGTTTTTTCATTAAATTTTTCGCTTGCTCTAAATTGCAATGTTACTCTTGGCACATTAAATTGTTCAGCGGCTTATCATTGGCTTATGCCATTTTATATGGACTGAAAAGAAGACTGAAGATCTTGTTATGTATATTGTTTGTGATATGTTTTATTTTTTCGGATATTTAGAATTTTTGATTCTAAAAATAAAAATCCGTAAGTAATAATGTTAACCACAATACGAACGTTTAAAATTTCATTCAATATGCCCACATTAGCACTTATTTTATAACAACTAAAAAAACTGTAACTTTATAAGTACGAATCCGGACAAAAAATATATTCTTATTACACATTACAGTTATTGGCCTTGTGGTCTAGTGATCGACAGTGAGCCAACCACTGGTTAATACATTAAAAAATAAGAAAAAAAATGCTTGAAATATCTTATCTTCAACCAAACTAGGCTTAAATCACCTAAATTATAATAAATATTTTAACTAAAAGTAGGTACAGAAAATGGCTGGTAGGCCAATCATTATAACACATACATATTTAAGATACAATGCTGGGCCACTCAAATTTAATGCCAAAAATTCACAACCTTACTATTAAAACCACTGATAATGTAAGATGTACCCCACTAAATCGCCATTAAACATTAATATACCCAGATATATAATACTCTTAGCCAAGATAACTCATTTCGTAAATAGCCTTCCTTAAAAAACTTTTTAAAACTCTCTTAAAACTGGATGTAGCTATTAAGCTTCTAACAACACACGCCTTAACAACTAGGTAATATTGACCGAGAGATATGATAGCTCTAAAAGCTAGAATCAGAAAATAAAATCGGCAATTTTGGATATGGAACACGAAACGAAAGAGGAGAAACATTGATGAACTATATGGAAACGAACGTTCTATATGCGATGAATACCTTTTTCAATAAAAAACCACAGAGAAAATGGACGTGGGTCTCGCCCAATGGTTTAACAAACAATGAGATTGATTACATCCCATCCAAAGAAAAGAACATAGTACAAGACGTTACGGTCATAAACATGATTTCCGTAGGAAGTGGTCACAGAATTGTTAGAGCCAAAATTAAAAATTAAAATTAACTCCACAACAGACAGACAAAAATTTAAACCATCTAAAAAAGGGATAGATACAGAACTTCTTAAAGAACGCAAAGAACAATACATAAACCAGCTAAAAAGAAGTGACATATCACAGCTAAAGGGTTTGCAACTAGACGAATTAAACGATAAAATAACAACAGAACTACTAGAAGCAGGCCTGAAGATTGCTAATAAACAAAAGCGAAAACAACAAAAAATTAGCGCTAAATCACAAGATATGCCAAAAAACGACGACAACTACTGAATGATAACAAAAGAAATACAGTGGAGTTTACCGAACTGAACAAAAAACTATAAGAAAACAGATAAAGGAAGATTTAAAGAAATACCAAGAAGACCGCATTAAGAAAATCATAGAGAAGAACAAAAGTTTAAAAACAATGAAGACAAATACAGGAAAAAGAAAACTAATCATGCTTAAAGCTGAGAACAATAAAGAAAAAGATCTAGGAGAAATAGTAAAAATCACAGAAAAATATTACACAGACTTATACAGTTCTAAACATGACCCACCATCATCATCTAAACAGAATCTCTCGAGGAAAATACAAATTGTTGGCTCGGAGGTATTACCAGAAATAACTGAAGATGAAATCGAAAAATCCATAAACGACATGAAAAGAAATAAAGCGGCCGGTGACGACAAAATACTGGCAGAACTGCTAAAAGAAGGAGGAAACACGATAAAAAAATGCTAAAAATACTGTTCAACAAATGTCTGTCTGAAGGTAAAATACCTAAACAATGGAGAAATGCCAACACAATCTTAATACATAAGAAAGGAGACCGAACAGACCTAAACAACTACCGTCCTATTTCCCTTTTGTCACAACTATATAAAACCTTCACAAGAATAATAAACAACCGACTAACCTCTAAACTTGATAACTACCAACCAGTGGAACAGGCCGGATTCAGGAAAGGATACAGCACAATCGACCATCTACATGCGCTTAAAATCTTAATTGAGAAAACCAATGAATACAACCTTCCGCCGTACTTAGCATTAGTAGATTATGAAAAGGCTTTCGACAGCATTGAACACTGGGCGGTTGAAGACGCTCTGGTCAATAGTAGAATAGATTCAAGATACCGATAATTGATACATGATATTTACCAAAACGCAACCATGACCGTAATTCTGGACGACAAATTAATAACGGATAATATAAAAGTTAAACGAGGAGTCCAACAAGGCGATATAATTACCTAAACTGTTTACCTTGACCTCGAAGACATAATAAAATCAACAGATTGGGAAAACAGAGGAATATGTATTAACGGAAAATACCTAAATCACCTTAGATATGCGGATGATATACTCCTGATCTCCTCGGAACGACAAGAACTGGAATTAATGCTGAATGAACTTCATGAAAAATCACTGCAAAAAGGCCTAAAAATTAACTTCAACAAAACAAAAGTAATGACAAACACGGAAGATCAAGAGGCAATAAAAATAAAAACAGAAAAAATAGAACAGGTAAATGAGTATATCTATCTAGGACAAGCAATCAGAGCTAACAAAGAAAATCAAACAGCCGAAATATCGAGACGAGTAAGAATGGGATGGGCAGCGTTCGGCAAACTTTCTTACGTTTTAAAAAATCAAACAATCCCTCTATACTTACGAAGCAAGGTATATAACTCCTGCATAATACTGGTGCTCACCTACGGAGCACGGACATGGACATTTACACAGGCCAATTTGGATAGGATACGGAAGGCACAAAGAGCGATGGAGAGACAAATGTTAAGTGTATCACTTAGATACAGAAAAGATAACCAGTGGATCAGAACCAGAACAAAGACAGTAGACGCGATAGAACAAGCAGCAAAACTGAAATGGAAATGGGCTGGACACAATGAACGTCTCCAAGACGGACGATGGAACAATGCCATCGGAAAGTGGCGTCCATACAATGCAAAGAGATCAAGAGGCAGACCATAGATGAGATGGAAAGATGACATCAGGAGGTCCTACGTGGCAGAGAACAGCTCAAGATAGGGAAAGATGAGGCAGAGAACTGGAGAAGACCTATATTTAACAATGGAAGGATAGAGAATAGGTTCAAAAAAGAATGATAGCTAGACCAAATATACCGTAACTGTACCCGTTACCCTACATACATTAATTACATTATACATTTATCAAATTATGTTTAATATTTCTTGTGGTATATCATGACTCATTATCACATTATTACATTTATTGATCAGGATCTTTAGAAGGGTATATACTATGTCTTAACTTACTCTAAATGCAAAAATTTATATATTTGGCCATAATTTAATATTATAAATCAAGTAGCTTAGGGCTGAATGCAATTAACATTAAATTAACGGTGTAATAAACCATTTGAAATGATTAAATTCGAAATGACAAATCCTTATACCGACAGCAGTATTAAATATACACTGCTCAACAATTGAATTGGCTATTCTTCTTCTTCAAGTGCAATCTCAGCTACGGAGTTTGGCAATCATCATTGCTATTCGTATCTTTGACGCTGTTGCTCTAAATAATTGGTTAGATGTGCACTGAAACCAGTCTTTTAAATTGCGCAGCCAAGATATACGTCGTCTTCCCACGCTTTGTTTGCCCTGAATCGGTACTTTTTCCCTCTTATCACATGACCAAGATATTTCAGCTTTCTTCTCTTGATGGTGATCAACAGCTCCCGTTCTTTGTTCATTCTTCGAAGAACTACACTATTTGTTATTTCGTTTGTCCAAGGTATTTTCAAAATTCTTCTATATATCCACATTTCGAAGGTCTCCAGTTTATCCATATTGCTCTTGTTTAAAGTCCAAGTATCTACTCCGTACAGCAGTATCAAAAATATTTAGCATCTAACCAATCTCATTTTCAGGTTTATGTTAATGTCATGACTTCCCAGAATGTCCTTCGTATTAACAAAAGCAGCTCGAGCCTTTCCAATTCTAGTTTTTGTTTCTTCTGTGATGTCATTGTTGTTATACACTTGTTCCATCTGCGTATCTAATATTATTAATTGGTTGGCCGTTAACTTTTATCAAAATTTCTTCTTCCTCCAATGCTTTCTTCATAATTTCTTCCGAATAGAGATAAAATAGCATTGGTGACAGCACACATCCTTGTCTAACTTCTTTTTTAATTTGAATTTCATTTGTTGTGCTATTTTCGATGCGTGCGACTTCCTTCTGATTTTATTACAGAGCAGATATTATTCTTATATCGAGTGTCTAACAGTTTAGCTTTCAAGATCTCTAAAAGTTGGCATGCTTGACGTTATCAAACGCCTTGTTGTAATCAATGAAACAAGCAAATACATCTTAATTCACATACAAAACCTCTGTGTCAAGATGTTAAACGCAAAAAATGCATCGCGAGTTCCATATCATTCCAGGAATCCAAACTGAGTTTCTCCGATATCTTCTTCCAATTTTCTGTAAATTCTATTGTGAATTATTTTAAGGAATATTTTTAAGGTATGACTTATCAAACTGATCGTGCGATGATTACTGCACTGCTTAGCATGTGCCGTCTTGGGAATAGGGACAAAGGTTGATCTTAGCCGTTCTTCAGGAATTATACTGTTTTCGCAAATCTTGTTAAATAAGTCTACTAATAAATGGATTCGATCTGCGTCTATCAACTTTAGAATATCCGCTGGTAGGTCGTCTGGTCCTGGAGCTTTGCTATTCTTTGATGACTTTACCGCTTGCATTAATTCTTCTTTGCTTATTTTTGGACATGTCTCCTCTGGAAAATTATCACAAGGAGGCTGCCTTTGATCGCCAAACAGTTCTATGTATGTCTGTCAATGTTTTAGTTTCTCCTCTGTTTGCATTATTATGTTTCCTTGTTGGTCTATAAGTACTGTCTGCTTCCTGTTTTTATTGTTGATCATTTCTTTAACTTTCTTGTGAAGATACAACGAATCATATTTGGCTTCCAAGTTTTCAATCTACTTACATTTGTCTTGTAACCATTGTTTTTTAGCGTCGCGGACTTTTCTTTTGATCTCTGTGTTAATTTGCTTATACTGTTCTTCATTTTTACCTTTCAAACCTTTTAACTTTCAAAGAATCGCTCTTCTTTCGCTTAATCTCAGGACAAAAGACTGCCCTACCACCTACTAACTCATCCGCCCGAAGCCGTTGGTCAGTAAAGTTTAGCCTGCAGACCAATGCAGTTGACCGGGGTGTGGCACGTGGAGCCATAAGTGAGAATTAGTTGCCTTACGAGGACCAGTTATCAAGAACCATCTCCCGTCTATGACGCTCGATGTGGTCGTTCCGATCAAAGGTGCTACCTCTATAACACAACTCTACACCCCATTTGTATATTTAGTATATATCATAGCAAAGCGGTTTTTTTCTTGCCGTCTATACCCTTCTGCCATTGACTACTTTTTTATTTCATCCACCTTCAACAGCGATTTGTCAACACTAGGAGAAAAGATTTCCATACCATTTACCAAATCATCTGATTTGGTAAATGGAGACGTTAGTTTATCCCTTTCTACACTTTGTGGCACCTTAATAAAATATTTTTTGGTTCGGTATATATAAATAAGGTATACAATTAAGTATTTAGTGCACTAGAGATATTGTCAAGCAAACCTATAGAGACGGGTAAATAAATATCTACTCACTCGCTATATAAATAATCGTAAATTTTTAAATGAATAAAAAATTAACCTACTACAATGTACTTTTGATGATTACATATTTTAATTATTTGCTAAAGGATGTTTATTAAATATTTTATGCCAAAGCTAACACCGCTAGGGAAACATTGTGTAATTACCTAGAAAATCTACTCTACAACTGCCCGTCGTTTGCCTACGGTAGATAGAAAATTAAAAAATTGAGCTCTGTGTAGATTCGCTTTTACCTATGTAAATATTTAAAGATTTCCGAAAGCTTTGTTGAGCCGTTTGGAAGTTCTAAATTGAGAATAAAAGCTAAATTAAAGTCTAGAAATTTTTGCATCTTTGAATTACCACTTGCAAAATTTAAAGATATACAATATATTTAAATATTTCACGTTTATTTATTTATTGGGTGTATTAATAGCTGAAAAAATATCTATATCTGTGACCAATGATTACCTCTACAAATGATTATCAGGAAATTATAATCAGGATAAAACAGGCTCGGGAAAACTTGAATAAAAATTTAAAAAAAAAACTGCTTTACACAGGAGATTTAAAGTTTGAGTTAGGAGTTAGATTGACGAAGTGCTACGTTTTTGCGACTTTATTTTATGGAATAGAAGCTTAGACCTTGAATGAGGCCTCAATGAAAAAACTGGATTTATTAAAGTTGTGAGATTGTAAAATAAAAAAAAAATATTGTGAACAAAATACTGCACAAACACAGATTTTAAAGTTTAAAAATATTATGTTTAATATTATTTAAGCCTGTTAATATAAACTCATAAGTTATTTGCACAATTCATATATTTCAGGTCTAAAACATTAGGACAAAATAATTTTCTGAATGCTCTTTCACATTTTTTCACATTTAATAAAATAATAGGGCCATGGAGAGGGCCATGTTAAATATAAGCCTCAGAGACAAAATTCCTAACACCGAAATACGTCGAGAACTAAAGTAACCGACATCATGGGAAAAATAGCGACATTGATGGACACAGATGGTCTCATAAAGTTACATTCTGGAGACCTCGAAAAACAAAAAGAAGCGTGGGAAGACCTAAAAAGAGATGGATAGACGATATAACTGCTGTAGTTGGAAAGCAGTGGATGAGAATTGCAAAAGATAGGGAAGCGTGGAAGCAATTAGAGGAGGCCTATGTCCAACATTGGATAAATGAAGGCTGAAGAAAAAGAAGAAGAAGATTAAATTAATACTTGGTATATCCATCCATCCAATGGCACTACAGCCCAAGCCGGGCCTTGGCCTCATTCATTAAACCTCTCCAAACATCTCTATTTACTGCTGTTCTTTTCCATGAACGCGTTTTTAGGAGATTTTTGGCATCCTCATCTACCTCGTCTTCCCATCTCTTTTTTGGTCTTCCAACAGGTCTTTTTCCTTGCATTCTTGCGTTTAGTAATTTTCTGGGGATTCTGTTCTCATGCATGCGGGCCACATGCCCTGCCCATCGTAATCTCTGCAGTCTAGTGTATTGTGCTAGTGTTGGTTCAGTGTATTGTTCGTATATTTCGTTATTATATCTAATTCGCCAGTTGTTATTTTCCTTTATTGGACCCAGTATTCTACGCAATATTTTTCTTTCGAACACGTCTAATGCATTGGTAGATTTCTGTGTTATAACCCATGTTTCACACCCATAACTTACTATGGGTCGGATTATTGTTTTATATACCCGGAGTTTTGTTTTCCGGTGTACGTCTCGCGATTTGAATATGTGGCCCATCGCGAAATAGGCTTTGTTAGTCCGTCACCTTGTTTCAGTCCTTGCGTTGTCATAAACGCATCAGTGATCTGTCCTTGAATACATACATGGGCTTCTGTTTCTGTCATTGTCATTTGCACTAGTCTTATTAATTTTGATGGTATGCCAAATTCTTGTAATATATTAGGTAGTATTGTTCTATCTATTGAATCATAGACTTGCTTGAAATCTACAAAGAGATTGTAGACGTCTATGTCATATTCCCATGCTTTGGCTAGTATTTGTTTAACTGTAAATAGTTGGTCAATAGTAGATCTATTTCGCCTGAACCCTGCTTGATATTCCCCGATAATTTTTTCAGTGAGGGGTTGAAGTCTTCGATTAAGAATGTTTGTGGGTATTTTGTATCCCGAACAAAGTAAAGAGATGCCTCTATAATTCTGGCATAACAGTTTGTCTCCTTTTTTATGAATAGGGCAGATTATACTTTTCTTCCATTGTTGTGAGATTTTTTCTTCTCTCCATATTTCTTGTATAAGCTGGTACATCTGTTCTGTCAAATTTGTTCCTCCCTGCTTGAACAGTTCTGCCGGTATCTTATCTATTCCCGGCGCTTTATGGCTTTTTTGCATTTGGATTGCTGTTCGAACCTCCTCTAGCGTTGGAGGTCTAGCCAATTCATTATCTTCTCCATCTTCCCACAGCTCCTGTTGTTGACCTTCCTGTTCTACCTGCTGCTGCCGCTGTTGTAGTGGTGTTTGTGCCCTTTCGTTTAATAATTCCTTAAAATACATCATCCAGGTTCTCTTAATTTCGTCCATATCGCTAATTATTTCCCCATTCTTATTTTTGCATAGGCTAGTCTTCGGTTTGTAACCCTGTCTTAAATGTTTGATAAGTTGGTATGCACTGCGTGTTTCGTTTTCCTTGAACGCCCTCTCTATGTTTAGTATCCGGTTGTTTTCGTACCGTCTCTTTTTCTGTCTGCATAGTTTATCAGCTCTTCGTCTTTTATTCTCAAATTCTGTCCTTCTCTCTCTAATTCGTCTGAGTATGAAATTCTTATGTGCTTCATTTCTTTCGTGAATAGCTTGTTTGCATTCTTCATCGAACCACTGTTCTTCTCTCCGTTGAGTGTTTGTTCCAAGAACTTCTTGTGCCGTGTTTAGTATGATAGTGCTTATGGTGTTCCAATGATTTTCTATTGTGAATTCTTCTATGTTTTCTTCTAGTAATTTTTCACTCACTGTTCTCTCAAATCTTTCTTGTACCTCAGAGACTTTTAGGTTATCTAAGTTTAGTTTTTCTTGTTTCGGATATTTTTCCTTTGCTTGTCGACTGATTTTACATCTGAACCGTATCTGTACTAGTAGATGGTCGGAGTCACAGCTTGCTCCACGCCTACTTTTTACATCTAATATACTTGTGGCCATTCTTCTTTCAACCAGTACGTGGTCTATTTGATTGACTGTGTTTCCGTCAGGTGATATCCAAGTGCCCTTATGTATGTCCCGATGTGGGAAGCAGGTCGAACTGATAACCATATTCTTTCCAGCTGCGAAGTCTATTAGAAACTGACCATTCTCATTTGTCTCTCTATGCAGACTATGTTTCCCTATTACCCCTATGTACTCTTCTTCTTTTCCGATTTTGGCGTTTGTGTCACCTATCACCATTTTAATGTCGTTTCCTGGTATTGAGTCATAGATTCGTTCTAGATCTTGATAAAAAGCTACCTTAGTGTCTTCTTCCTGTTCATTTGTAGGGCAGTGTACATTTATAAAGGTTACGTTAAAGAAATGAGTTTTTATCCTAAGCTTGCAGATTCTTTCATTGATGGCTTGAAAGTCTGTTATCAGGTGCTTCATTGTATTATCTACGATAAAGGCTACTCCGAGTTCTTTATTTCCTTCATCTTTACCGCTAAACAGAATAGTATGAGTTTTAGTGTCTCGGATACCTTTTTCCAGCCATCTAGTTTCCTGTACTGCAGTGATTCCAATTTTATATCTCTTCAGTTCGTGTAGAAGAATCCTCTGTGCTCCTGGTCTATTTAGTGTTCTGACATTCCACGTTCCCAGCAAAAATTCCATATTTCGTTGCCAAAGTCGTCTTGATTTCCGTCTATTCCGAGGCCCTTCTGAAGGTTTCGTAGTAGTACTTTTTTACAAGGATAGGTTACTGGCCTATCGCCCAACCCCCTTTTCGGAGGGCCATTTCTCCCTTCCTCGTCAGCCCTGACCCTGCCTTCCGGTTGGTTACCCAATCTCCAGCAGGGTTGCTCAGGTTCTCCGGGGTTCACCCGTGCAGCCTAAGCTGCACTTCGTGGAGGTGAGGATAGGAATTGAGTAGGAGTGGCTAGAGGTGCTATCAGGAAGCAGCACCTTGTATTGCTCGTCACTACTCATTTGAACCCCAATACGTGGTATATCATTAATATTATATAAACACACGTGTATCCAACGTATCTCGTAATACACTTCTATCTCAAATCATCATCATCATAATTAATCTGTATGTGTCCATTGCTGGACATAGGTCTCCCTCAGCTTTATATCTGTCTTTGTCTTGTGTGGCTTGCATCCAGTTATTGCTTACACGGTTCAGGTCGTCAGTCCATCTATTTGGTGGACCTATGCTCTGTATTGCTTCTTTCCTTGGTCTCCACTCTAAAATACATTTTGTTTATCGGTTGTCTGATAATCTGGCGATGTGCCCTGCACAATTCCATTTTATCGACGCAATTTTTTTGATGGCATCTGTTGTTTTGGTTCTACGACGTATTTCTTCCTAATAGATGAAAGAAAAGGTTCTTCCGTCCTAAAAAACACAAAAGAGAGGTTAGGAACTTTTTTATCAAGAGAAATAAACAAATTGGTTTAGGAAAAAAAAAATTAAACTTTTATTGTTATCTCACCAAACAGTTTTAAATATAAAGGGCACAAAAATAATATATCAATAGGTACAAAGATTTATACCAAAATAACAAAGAAGAAAAATATACTATGTCCTGTCAGTTTACAAACTCTAGTAGTTGGAGTTACTACAAAAACTTACAAATGTTACTGGGCTAGAATTTGTAGCAGAAATAAATCTTTACAAATATTAAATTATCTTTTTAAATGAAACTATGTAGAGGGGTTAACCTTCTTTAAAAAACCAAAACAAAAATCTCATATAATATATGTTATAATTTCTGGGGAAATTCATTTCTTTCTTTTTGTTTTTAGGATCATCTTTGTTCTTTCCAATTTGACATTTAGTAGTATTTTAGCTCAGATTATTCTGTGGTCGCTTCCTATTTTCAATTTGTTGCGTACTTCGATGTCTTTGATTATTTTTTTTTCTGTTGGTTATGATATAATCTATTTCATTTCTTACGCTTCAATTTGGGTTGATCCATGTCCATTTATAGCTGAGGCTGTTTATTCAAAAAAGAGTTCATCATGAATACATTTTCCTGGTGTAAAAGCTTCATAAATCTTTGCCCTCGTACATTTCTTTCACCATAGCCATACTTACCCATTCCTACTTCTGCATCATCTTGTTTATAGGTCCTCATAAAATTTTTCAATTTCATCATTCGAGTGAGTAGTCGTTAGAACATATGTCTGGATTACTATATTTGATCATTTGAAATTCAACTATATTTTGATTCTTAGATAGAACTTTCTATGTATAATGAATGCTACTTCACCATTTAAAGTGTCTTTACCTCTAAAATGAAATACGTGTCCTAATTTATAAGTAATTGGGGCTTTTCCTTTTCGTCTTATTTCACTGAGGCTGATGATGTCCTATTTTATATTTTTAGGCTCTCTTTCCAATTCCATCATTTTGTGGTCTGATATAAGAGTTTTAACATTGTATGAAGTAATACGCATTTGTTGCTCTTTGTAGTAGCCCGATCTTTTCTGGGGGATCTTAGCACCCTCTGCTCCAAACCTGTTCCAACCGTTAATTTATTTGGAATGTTGGTGCCGCTGGAGACTAAGGGCCTTTCAGTAGTTTCGTATGTCATGGAAAATACTTTTGAGGTTTTAAGCCATTAAAACGCCACGCTTGGCTAGTGGGTGTTGGCAAGTTGGTTTAAAAGTGAGGGGGGGGGAAGGGTGAAGATGGAAATGCTTTGGTTTGGATATGGTTTCCGCGAGGATGGAAGGCTGTAGAAATCCATGAGCTCGCGTGGGCAGGTGTGCTATACCTGAAGTACATCCATCTCCTGTCGGGATCGCAGAGAACTATCCACCCGCTACCACCTATCTCAAATACCTTCTCGGTAACTCAGAATGGGCGAAGATTACCAAATACTTGGGTACAAGAGTTGTCGCTTGTCTTTTGCATCTGGGTAATGATCATCTGTAATAATACTATTCCAACATGGTAAGCATGTGGTCTTATATTTCTTCTACTCTCAATAAACAAACAATACTACAAACAAACAAACTATCTTACAATAAAGTCATCCAAAAAAAGCAATATTGGTAATATCATTTAGCGTCTAGTTTAAAATGTATAATATAGTCTAAATTGTTAGTGTGAATAAGTCATATAAAATTAAATTATTAGAAAATTTTTTACCAAGTAACAACAAAACCAAATTTTTTTAATTTGTTAATGTTTTGCAATTTGAGAACGATTTCCGAAATTGAAATCAAAAACGTCAAAAATAAACTTATTGTTAACATTAATTAAGGCTTATTTTCTATGAAAATAGTAATTGCATTTATATGTCACAAGAAAATACTTTCAAAACAAAATTGAGTGGCTTCATACCAAAGACGAACATGTGTCATGCAAGAAAAATTAAAATAAAATGTTTTTTTTTTGTACACAGCTGCTATTATTCTTTGTATAAAAATCTCACTTCCTATAATTTTAGTGAAGGCTCCAAAAGTAATCTTGTGTACATTCTAATATCAGAAATATATGAAATTATTATAAAATTATTATTTGAATATACAGATGTCCGCTAATGGAACCAAAAAGGCTAAATGTTTATGTTTGATCCAAATCTGATGGTATGTGTCAGTTTTTGATGCAAAAAAATTATATTTAAACAAATGAATTCTAGATTTGGATCTAATTTAAAATTTAATGCTTATAACATTAATATAGGGAATCAGGTATTTTAAATGAAAATTCCAATTTTAAAATCTTTTATTCAAGTGTAATTAGTACCTACCTACAAAGCAATTTAACTAAAAATATATAAAGTAAAATATTTGAACTTATAAAATATTTAAACCTTAGTAACATTCAAATTGAAATTAGCAAAAGATCACCATCAAAATTCTATAAGAAACCACTACTAACTAAATTTTTATTTTTTTGACACATGCCCGTCTTTAATCTGAAGCCACTCAATTATAAAATTAGGTGTTACTTATTAATTTAGGAACCTATTTTAGAAGAAAAAAATCTTTAAACAATAATAAAATCTATAATAAACATGCAGAATAACCAAAATAAAAAAATTAACGTTTATGTGTGATATGTAAATTTTTTATGATAAAAAATAAACAATTTTTAAAATTTATAAATTGAGTTATATACGTAAACAATGACTATAAACCTGCAATAGTGTATCCGAAATAAAAAATTTTCCTAATATATTCTAGTTAGTCCAATGTTTGTTCAAACAACCTCCGGCAAGAATATTAACGGCCCTTAGTTATTTACAGACGAACTGTGAACCCTTCAATATTGTCGAAATTCTTGTTATGCAAATAAGAACCTTCAAGCCCGCTAGAATTTAAACATCATCATTTAATAATATGAAAATTGAAGACTGAGATAGAATCGAATGGAGCGTTCATATCTGAAATTATGAAAAACGCAAATCCACAAAATAATGTTTTTAATTCGTTTATTTCTTTCATTTATTATGTCTGTCATATTCGAATGTAGCCAGTATTCTATTAGACGTATTTTTTAAAAATCTTATATGCATAATACAAAACTTATTGGACATCGTCATCATTTTTATTATAGAAAATAAACCAAAACATGTGAGCCAAACGTACGTGACTTATAAGAATTTGAAAATGATTAATATTAAAATGGGCCATTTTCTACTTTCCTTTTTCTTTTATTTATTGTATTTTAAAATTTGAATTTGAAAACTAGGTATATATTTATTAGGTGATTTTCCAATTTTTGGAAACTTCTAAAACGAATAACGTTCAATAAAAAAAGGTCAAGTACATACTGAAATATAACTATATGTTTCATAGTAAACTCGTTAAATTCGGGGAATCACAAAGAGTTGCATCTGCCATCTCTCGGAAACTAGCGTACTTACACATGTAACAATTTTTTTTTATAGCAGAAGACATTATTTGGAAGCTATTGATGCAATAAAAAAACTGTAACATTTTGAGATGTAACCCTATTCTTTCAAATGAACGTTTTGTTTTTAAAATATTGTAATTTTTTTTGTAAATAAAAAATGAATATATGACTCATTGCAGACCATCCACTGAACTGCTTACCATAACTTTGCCATACATGTTTTCTCTGTTTAATATGACAATGTGTTCTTGTTTGTATATATTTAAGTTACGTTTTATACTAATTTTTTTAATACTTTGTTTATTTTTTTTGACTTGCTACAAACAATATTTGTATCTGTTATGTAGTTAAATAAATACTTTACTGTATATCTTATTTTCAAATTATTTACAGTACCTACCTGATATCGCCACTGCAATTAAAAAAAGTATTTTAATAAAATGTGGTTCAAATTATTATTGCAATATACACATTTTAGTATTTAATTTAAACATATTAAACATTCAAATAATAATAGTTTAATATTATTTCATTTATTGTTTTGGCCAGTAAAATACACTCCGCCAAAAAAGTATCGCATCATCTATGAAACTACATATTAAACATTCAAATAATAATAGTTTAATATTGTATTTCATTTATTGTTTTGGTCAGTAAAATACACTCCGCCAAAAAAGTATCGCATCATCTATGAAACTACAGATTTTGTTTTAAAAATAATTTGACACATGGATTTTTTACTGTTGTTTTTTTTTTGTTTTTTTAAGCACGTAACAAGTATTTAAAGAAAAATGCAGAATATACGAAAAACAAAGGTATTATTTAATTTATTTAATAAATTAGAAATAAGCCCAAAAAATGTCATTGAATAAAAAAAAAAATAAAAATCAAAACTAATGATAATTTAGTAATACGTATTACCTCCTCTAGCTCATATAACATTTAGACAACGTTGTGGCATACTTCCAATTAATGTTGCTAGATATTCTTGATCGATATTGATGGAAATATTGATGGATATCAAAATTGATGGAAAAGCTTTGAAACATGTTGCCACTTATATAACTTTACCACTATCTTATCTCATAAATGAATCATTTACATGCGGAATATTTCTAGATATAAAGGAATCGAAAGGAATCCCTGTTTTTAAAAATAAAGGATCTGCAACGGATATTGCAAACTATAGGCTGATTTGTGTGTCAAGTCAGTTCTCTAAAATATTTGAAGCAGCCTATGCAAATAGATTAACAGATTATTTAGAACATTTTAAAATTCTTCCTATTATTCAAAACGGGTTTAGAAAAAAGAAATCTACAAACACTGCTATTTCTGACTGTCTTTAATTCATTTATTAAGCATTAAATGATAAATTAAATGTATTGGGTCTTTTTTATAACCTTAGTCGTGCATTTGATACGGTTGATCGTGAACTCTTACTACAAAAATTACAGGGTATTGGAATACGTGGTATACCGTACAATTGGGCCCTATTTTATCTAAGTAATAGAACTCAAGTAGTCACAGTGGAAAATGTAACGTCCAGGCCACTTCAATGTAACAACCTTAAGCTAGCGGGGACACATGAGCGGAATCCATTTTAACCTACGTAATATTTTTTCACACATTTTTCACTAATTTATTACCACCCTAATAATTTTTCACCACCAAACCAACCTTAAGGGGAGCGATTCTGCTGGCTTAAGGTTCAAGTTAGCAGAATTTGGAAAAAAAACTTTTTGTTGATGGCATATTTTTTCACCCATTTTTCACTAATTTATTACCACCCTAATAATTTTTCACCACCAAACCAACCTTAAGGGGAGCGATTCTGCTGGCTTAAGGTTCAAGCTAGCAGAATTCAAAAAAAAAACTTTTTGTTGATGGCATATTTTTTCACCCATTTTTCACTAATTTATTACCACCCTAATAATTTTTCACCACCAAACCACCCTTAATGGGAGCGATTCTGCTGGCTTAAGGTTCAAGCTAGCAGAATTCAAAAAAAAACTTTTTGTTGATGGCATATTTTTTCACCCATTTTTCACTAATTTATTACCACCCTAATAATTTTTCACCACCAAACCACCCTTAATGGGAGCGATTCTGCTGGCTTAAGGTTCAAGCTAGCAGAATTCAAAAAAAAACTTTTTGTTGATGGCATATTTTTTCACCCATTTTTCACTAATTTATTACCACCCTAATAATTTTTCACCACCAAACCAACCTTAAGGGGAGCGATTCTGCTGGCTTAAGGTTCATGCTAGCAGAATTCAAACAAAAAACTTTTTGTTGATGGCATATTTTTTCACCCATTTTTCACTAATTTATTACCACCCTAATAATTTTTCACCACCAAACCACCCTTAATGGGAGCGATTCTGCTGGCTTAAGGTTCAAGCTAGCAGAATTCAAAAAATAAACTTTTTGTTGATGGCATATTTTTTCACCCATTTTTCACTAATTTATTACCACCCTAATAATTTTTCACCACCAAACCAACCGTAAGGGGAGCGATTCTGGTGGCGTAAGGTTCAAGTTAGTAAAATTTAAAAAAAAACTTTTTGTTGATGACATATTTTTTCTCCCATTTTTCACTAAATAATTACAATCCTAATATTTTTTCAGCACCAAACCACCCTTATGGGGAGCGATTCTGTTGGCTTACGGTTATACCATACCATACCATATACCATAGTGTTCTGCTAGGTTTTTACAAATGTATTACAACCCGAGTAATTTTTCACCCCTTAACTACCTCTTGTGAAAAGTCAATAATTGTGTTAGATTAAAATTTACGAAGAAATTTTTTCCTCTTTTCTACTTATAACTGAAATAAAAAAAGTGGTTTGTTAAGTTTTTACTATACTTTGACCATCCTAATAATTTTGCACTTCTAAACTAATCCTATTTAAAAATGTTCCTGCTAGCTCAATATTTGAACCAGCAAAATCAGAAAAAAATTATTTTTTTTTTAATATCACAGTGTTTTGCTAGGTTTTTGCGAATTTATTTCCACACTAGCAATTATTCACCCCTCAACTGCCTCCTATGGGAAGTCAATAATTCTGTTAAACTTTAAGGTGAAAAATATTCTTTTACAATGTTACTCTTCGCTACTTATAACTGAAATAAAAAAGTGTTATGTTAAGTTTTTCGGCAGAGATCTTGTTCTTTAAATTTTAGGGTGCTTACACTTCATCCATAATCCAATGAGACCTAATGTTATTTCTGTAGATCGGTTTTATAGAATAACAACACTCATATACTTTTTAATAATTATAAAATGACTGCTCTGTATTATCCAGTAAAAGAAATACCACTAGATGAATCGATGGTACCGTGGAAAGTTAGACTTAGTTTTTTTAAACAATATATTAAATAAAAAACACATAAAAGACGGTATGAAGGTTAGAATTAATTCGTAAATTAATTCATAAAAAAAGTAAAGAAAGACGGAATATTGTACGCGAACATTTACCTATAAATAATTGATATAGAATTATTAATATAAAAAATTAATAATAAAAAGATGCAGAGTAAGTACTATCCTAAACATTAGAAAACCCCCTCTGTGGCTCAGTGGTAAGAGCGCCTGCCTTTAAACCTAAAGGTCGTGAGTTCGAATCCCACCTGGGTGGAAATTTTCGTTTATTAAAAAAATTAATAAATGAAAATAATTTCTATCCTTGTGTGATCGGTATACACCGGAGGGACCGCAGACGTTCGGATACAATTAGCGTCTCTTAGCAAAGACAATGACGTCGACTTTGCTAAGTATCAAGACAATTACTCTACACACACACACTACACCTCAAATTGTAAGATTGGCGAATGGATTTAGTGTCCGCAGTCATTTAAACACAAACAAACAACAACAACAACAAACATTAGAAAAAACCCAATTTATGAGTGTGTGAACTGTCCCGAGAAACCAGATCTCTCCTTGGTCGATTCTTCTAAACATTTCCATAAGCAAAATAAACAGGTTAATATTTTTTGAAATACCCTTTAATTTCTAGTTATATTTAACTGACAATGAATGAAAATTCGACAAAGAATTAAAAAAATACAAATATCTTTAAATTTTTAAAATGCTGCTAATTTAAATTTAATTTACTATGCAAATAATCTATAACAGCTGTTCTGACCAACCGGTAATTTCCGATTTATTTGAATATACCTACTTAAAATATTTATATCCTAAAATGTTTTCCAAGATAAATTCTTTGTGCTATAGGTACACATAATCTTAAAAATATGTTTTGACCAATCGTTAATACTCTTCTTATTTGAATAATATTAAATACCTAAATTATTTTTCAAATTTTCATGTACCTACTGAATACAAATCTTTTTATCTCTTAACAATAGATACGCACGGTCCCGACCCTTCTTTTCAATTAGTTAAATAATATAATAGACGTAATAAAATTATTTCAATTTGTGTGTTATGTTATTTTGAATGTTTATTACCTGGTAATATCTGGATTGTTAGTTTGAATTACCTGGTAATTTATTCTGTGAAATATAAAAATTCCATTTTATTGACTAAAACTCAACTCGATTTCAGTTATTGTATATTCATAAAGGGTTCAAATTTATAGTTTTTTGGAATAAAGTATTTTCAATATTTAAACACTAAAAAAATAAAAAATTGTTAGCATAGAATAAGATTTGAAAATGTTTTTCAATTAGAGTAGTTGAGAAAAACATGACTAGGTTGGTAAAAATATAGTAAAAATCTAGGAGAGCACTCTTGTGTTTCCAAAAAAAGTTTTTTTATTCACCTAGCCTCAATGTGTAGCTTTTTGAATGTTTCCCGTTAACTGAGGCTCAGGGAGTCAAAAATTATAAGGGTGGATCAAATTCAGTAAAAACCTGGCAAGCAATTTATAAAATCAGTTAAAAGTAGAATACAGTTAAATTATAGAAATAGATTTTTTATCACCTTAAATTTTAACCTAGCAGAATTATTGATTCCGGATTGGGAGGGTAGTTAAAGGGTAAAAAATTACTAGGATGCTAATATATTAGTACAAATCTAGCACAATACTATCGTATCTCATATTTCCGAAAAAATTTGCTTTGTATTTAACTAGCGTAAATGTTTAGATGGTAGAATTGGTGAGGTTGGATAACATTTAGTAAAAACCAACCAGAGCGGTTTCTTATTTTATTTATAAATAGTATTTAGTAAAATTATGTATGTGTGTGTGTGTGTGTGTGTGTGTGTGTGTGTGTGTGTGTGTGTGTGTGTGTGTGTGTGTGTGTGTGTGTGTGTGTGTGTGTGTGCGTGTGTGTGTATGTGTGTGTATGAGAGAGAAATGGCATTAGACAAAAATCTATTTGCCACAGAAAATAGTAAAATTATAAAACAATAATTTTTCAATAGCAGACTTATTAACTTCCAACAAGGGTTAGTCGAGGGATAAAAAATTACTAAGTTGGTATAGAATACTATAATATTTCAAAAATACGTTTTTTTCTAATTTCGCTGGTTCGAATATTGAGCTAGCAGACAAGTTTCCGAATAGGTTTATGGGAGCAAAATTATCAGGATGGTCAAAGTTTAGTAAAATCTTAACTAAACACTTTTTTATTTCAGTTATAAGAAAAGGAGAGTAAATTTGAAATAAAAATTCTCCTTTAATTTTAATCTATCACAATTATTGACTTTTTACATATTTATTTTAATTCTGCTAGTTGGAACCATAAGCCAGCAAAATCGCTCCCCTTAAGGGTGGTTTGATGGTGAAAAAATATTATGATGGTAATAAATTAGTGAAAAATGGGTGAAAAAATATGCCATCAACAAAAAGTTTATTTTTTGAATTCTGCTGGCTTGAACCTTGAGCCAGCAGAATCGATCCCATTAAGGGTGGTTTGGTGGTGAAAAATTATTAGGGTGGTAATAAATTAATGAAAAATGGGTGAAAAAATATGCCATCAACAAAGAGTTTTTTTTTTTTTAATTCTGCTAGCTTGAACCTTAAGCCAGCAGAATCGCTCCCCTTAAGGTTGGTTTGGTGGTGAAAAAATATTAAGGTGGTAATAAATTAGTGAAAAATGGGTGAAAAAACATGCCATCAACAAAAAGTTTTTTTTTGAATTCTGCTAGCTTGAACCTTAAGCCAGCAGAATCGCTCCCCTTAACGTTGGTTTGGTGGTGAAAAATTATTAGGGTGGTAATAAATTAGTGAAAAATGGGTGAAAAAATATGCCATCAAGAAAAAGTTTTTTTTTTTGAATTCTGCTAGCTTGAACCTTAAGCCAGCAGAATCGCTCCCATTAAGGGTGGTTTGGTGGTGAAAAATTATTAGAGTGGTAATAAATTAGTGAAAAATGGGTGAAAAAATATGCCATCAACAAAAAGTTTTTTTTTTGAATTCTGTTAGCTTGAACCTTAAGCCAGCAGAATCGCTCCCCTTAAGGTTGGTTTGGTGGTGAAAAATTATTATGGTGGTAATAAATTAGTGAAAAATGGGTGAAAAAATATTACGTAGGTTAAATTGGATTCCGCTCATGTGTCCCCGCTAGCTTAAGGGTCCTCTTCAATGTACGATGGGTGTACCTCAAGGCTCAATACTTGAGCCTTTATTTTTCATTATATTTGTAAGTGACCTAAACACGTTTTGTTGAATGCCAGATAAAATTGTTTAGTATGCTGATGATACCAATATTCTCATGTCTCCCAGTGAACCCATACAACTGGTGGAAAATACCAATGTTGTGTCTGCTGAATTTAGCACATAATGATAAAATAATGGACTCAAGCTCAACGTAACAAAAACACATTTTATGCGTTTCTTACCAAAAAACTTAACTCCAAATTCTGACTTTTATTTACATGTGGATGGCAAATAAGTAGAAAGTTATACTACAACGAAATTTTTGGGGGTAACCCCAGATCATAAACTTACATGGGAAACTCACGTAAATCATGTATCAGCAAAGTTAAGTACATGTAGCTATATAATTCGTAATTTAAAAGAAACTGTCTCATTTGATATATTGCGAATGATTTACTTTAGTTTAGTCCGGTCTGTACTTCAGTGTGGCTTAATATTTTGGGGTTGCTCATCTCATTTTGAACAGGCATTTATAGCTCAAAAGAAAGTTTTAAGAAGTATATATGGTGTTCCATATTCAGATAGTTGCAAGCCACTATTTAAGAAGTCTAATATTTTAACACTACCTAGCCTTTTAGTTTTCCAATTAATATTGCACATTGAGGAAAACAAGCTCAAGTTTGTCAGAAATGAGGACATTCACTCACATGAAACTAGGGGTAAATCAAATTTTCGACAACCTTTCAATAGATTAGGTGTATCCCAACATGCACCTGAATATATTGGAATAAAATGTTACAATAAAATAGTCAATATATTAACTCTCAGTAATTCTTTACATAAAGGTTTTCGCCAAACTGTGTATTCGTTTTTAATGGACAACACATTCTACAATGTTGATGGATTTTTAAATTTTTAACATTTTTGCAACAATAGTTCTAAATTTGTATTTGTAACTTGTATTTGTAACTTTAATTTCTTATTTATCTTATTGTAATAACTGTTTTATTTTAATCATGTGTACTTTTACTATATATTGTACTCTTTTGTACTAAAATTTTGACTAGTCTGATAAGATTTATACATTTCTTTTTTGGAAAAATTGTGTAAACTTTGTGGATGAATAAATTCTCTCTATCTATCTATAACAACAGTTGTAGGTTCTTAAGATTTGCTGGCGTCACATTACCAAATCTCAACCTTCTGTAAAGATGGTTCCAAACATGTTCTATTGGATTTAGTCCGGGCTGTGCGCTGTTCAATTTAAAACTCATAAATTTACCTCTTAAAGGTAGTCGATAACGATTCTTGCGACGTTTGGGCGTGCATTGTCATAACAAAGTCATTACGAATTAAGGGAGCATAAGGAAGAACATGCACCTCCAAAATTTCTCTAATGTACATATCAGCAATTAAGAATCCTTCATCTATCTGTACCAATTCGGTTTGACTCGTAAGAGATATTCTGCCTCAGGGCATAATAGATCCTCTTCCAAAGTTTGTCATAGGTCTTAGGTTGCGTTCAAAATAACGCTCGCCATCTCGTCTATAAACTGGTAGTCTTGGATCCGAAACAAAATCTTGACTTATCCATAAAGAGTATGTTACCCCAGTCGTCGATATTCCAGTTTACGTACTATCTTGCAAATGTTAGACGTGCTTCACGGTGTTCCCTTGTAAGTTTCGGGGCAGTGGCAGCTACTCTGGCCCCAATTCCAGACTGTCTAAGATGTGCCTAACAGTTTTTGAAGACACGTACATTTCGAGTCTCGGCTAAGCATGTTAAAGTTGACTTGCAAGTCACATGTCTTCGACGCAAAGCCTGAAGGACTAAAAATCTATTGTCCACATGCGTAGTTGCTCTTGGCCGACCTGTTACAGCTCGTCTTTCATAAAGACCAGTCTCTCGGTACCTTACTACCACTCGTGATAGTGTCGACTGATTTACACCCACTAAATTTGAAACATATCTCTGACTCCTTCCGTCTTCAATGAGGAAATTATTCTAACCACTTGATCTCTCGTTAATATTTAAATTTATTGTCACGATCTTCCATAATCAATATTTAATACAAAATATTAAGTAAACGTAAACTGTATACTTTTTACAAAAGTAAAATAAAAACTGATGATATAAAAACCAGACAAAATAGCGATTAAAAATGTTTTTTCTTGAACAATAAGCTGTATTTAAAAATTTCTTTTTAATATTTAATCTAGCCTTAATATTCTGAAGGGCCAGAAAGAAAACATTTAAATTAACCAAATGCTGTCAGAAATATTTGTAATTTTATAAGTGATGCGATACTTTTTTGGCAGAGTATATTTAATCAATACTACCAATCGTATTTTTGTATAAAGGGATTAAATAGTTTATAATTTATATAGCATCAACTACAAAGTATTCAGTCTACCTAATTTTGTTTAAATGTTTTTATTAAATTACAACCAAAACTTTTACAATTTGTTGATATTAAATATTATTTTCCATCATCAATGATAGACTATAATAATAGAAATTGAAAATTCAACATAATTAAATATATGATTGCAGAATAACATATAAAATGTTTTGTTACATATTATAATTTAAAAAGCAATATTTTATACTATATTATTTTGTATAAATCTTAATAAACTGTAACAGTAATTTTGTTTTTGAATCTAAAAATAATGTTTTAATAATATTTAATAATTTTTTGAATTAATATACTTAAGAAGAAAGCACCCTTAAGCCTCGTGAACAAACAAGCGGAATCGAATTTAACCTACGTAATATTTTTTTACCCGTTTTTCACTAATTTATTACCGCTCTAATAATTTTTCACCACCAAATCAAACTTAAAGGGAGAGATTCTGCTGGCTTAAGGTTCAAGCAAATCAAGCATTGATTATAAACCACCACCTAGATACCTCACTCTTAAGTAAAAACGAATCCAGTGTTAAACTCCGCCCACTTACACCTCTTAGCCCATCACGAGTAAGTACTACCTGACTGTATGGTGGCGATATTAAGTCTGTACAGGGTAGTTGGACCTCAGCGGTTCAACAGTACAGACGTGCAGCGAAGAGCGTAGCGACGAGCGGCGAAGCGTGCTTTGGTGGGGGCAATCGACCTGAACGCAACGGAGCTTGTTAGCTCCGGGTGAGTAAGACACCCAGTTTGCACAGGCCTTTGTCCTTCAACAAAGTGAAAAGCGGATGCGGGGCTATTTTTAAGTTAAACCGCCGAGGGGTTGCCTTTATAGGCTCCTCGCGGAGGCTTTTAATAGCTTCGTGTCAGCGAAAAATACGGGTTCATCTCAGTGGGTCGACAGGTATGACACTGTAAGGCCTAGTTTTGAAATCTAGGTCGGACAGAAACGGCCCCTGCCTCTGAGGTGAGAGAAACTTTAAGAGGATCCCTCCCTGAGAAATCAGGGAGAGAACTACCGAGAGGTTGCTGGGACGACACCCAGGAAAACCGTCAGGCAGCGGCCAGGCGGAAAGACAAAAACAGAGTCTTCAGAGTAGCAAACTCAATATAGTCTTTTGAACACTTATGTTCACTGCCTTACGGCATTATGAGTGATCCCTCTCCCCAAAAAAGTGATGTCACGCAGGTGACATCACAAGAAAAAGATGATGAAGACAATTCCAAGTCACCCACCCCGTCAGTTACATCTGCAATTAAATTATATAATGAATTTACTTCAAATTTAAAACCCGAATCCGCGTTAATCGTAGAGACTTCAGACGACGAATCGTTCATCCCGGACGAAGAAGATGCCGAAGAGGACGAAAGCGAGGTGGAAACAGACGACAGCGTCTCGATCACCATGGAAGTTACCCTCGACGAAGAGCTGAGCCCGGCCACCGAGTCGATTGTAGCCCCGCCCCCAACAAACGATGAAATAGCCCCCATAGTGGACATCATCTCCACCGCAACTAATGCCGAGCCGGAGGTAGGTAGGAAGAAAAAACGGCAAAGGCCAACCGCAGACTCCTCAGAAGACGAGGAAGAAAGAAAAAGAACAAAGGAAAAAGACGAAAATAAGCTCTATAAGTCGGTAGATCTACTGACCGAACAGATCAGACTGCTCAAAGAAGAGAGCCGTCAAAGGGAAAAACAAGCAAATGCCCAAATACAAGACCTCCTAACTCAGATGACTGAGTTACGGAAAGAAAACAAGGCAAAGGACGAAGAAATCAAGAAGCTGGTCGGCCATATAATGGCTCTGACCGAAAGAAATGAAAGGAAAGAGCTAGAAGAAAAGAGAAGAGACGAAGTCATCTGGGAAATAACCAGACCAGGAAGCCCACCCTGGATGGGAATCGCCGCCCCTTCTACGTCTGGTTGCGGAGGAAAGCCAAAAGAACAGAAAGTAATACAAGAAAAAGAAAAAAGCGAAGCAGGATGGACAAAAGTCCAAAAAAAGGAAAAAACAAAAGGCACCGCTACTGAGAAATCAGTTAAGAGTAGCGAGAAACCGAAAAAGGCACTGAGTATTGTTGAGAAACAAACTCAGAAAATCAACGAAAGAAAAGATGAAGCGCTCACAAAATCTGCTAAAGAAATACAAAAAAGAAGTGAGCAGAAAAAAGCCCAGAAAAACTTGGAGGTACCGAAAGAACCTCAAGTTGATAAAGAAAACGTCGTTGACCCTCAGATACCTGCAGAGGTTAACGTTAAGAGACCTAAACCTCCTGCGATCATCTTAAAGACGGTCGCAGAACATCAAGCGATCCTGCAAAAAGCAGCAAAGAAAGGCAACGATGCAAGACGCAGCCGCACTCATTGCCACATTCCAGACGGAATACAATAAGAAAATGATGGTGATGATGTCCGTGATGGATAGGGCCACAAAAATGATGACTGCATTCGGTGAAATAAATCGACAATGTTAGCGAACCATACGGAAGATCTACGCATAGGGTCCTGGAATTCCGGTGGAATTTTCCAAAAACTCAACCTTTTGGACGAAATGATAAATAGATTAGAGCTCGATATCGTAGCCCTTCAAGAAACGAAACTAGTGGAAAGGAAGAAAACCAAATTTCCAGGCTACGATATCTATAGAACTGACCATAGAGCAAGATCAGGAGGAACAGCCATACTAGTTAAAAAAGGCATAGAACATGAACACATCCCAACACCAGGTGGACTGGTCACAATGGAAGCCACGCTAGTAAGACTAAAGGCCAACAACGAAACACTAAAAATAGTGTCAGCTTATGTCAGACCTAACGAACCGATATTCGATGAAGATTTGAGCCTAATCCTCGACACAGAAGAGCCCACGGTAATCATAGGAGACCTTAATGCGAGATCTCCCAACTGGTTCGATAGAGCGACCAACAATAATGGGAGACGACTTTGCAGCCATCTCGAAAATAGACCAAACACCTACGTGATCGGACCAACAGAACCGACTTGTTTTCACGGACAACTCCCTACACATCTAGACATTGCAATCCTACACAACGTGGGTCAACAATACGAGATACGCTCTCTAAACGAAGGCGATTCGACGCACAATCTAATCGTTTTGACCCTGGGCGCAATAGAACTAAACTATTCGCAGCCCCACAAAAGAAAGATAACAAGTTGGCCAAACTTTAGAAGAATTGTGAGCGAAAACATCGGTAACATTCCAACAATAAACAACATCACAGAACTAGAAGACAACGTAACCAAACTAGAAGAAACTATAATTAATGCTATCGATGCCAGCTCCAAAACCGAAACAATCACAAGACAAAAAGGAAGATTCGGAGATATAAGTCAGGATCTACAAGACTTAATTAAAGAAAAAAACAGAAAAAGAAGAAGAGCCTATCGTACTAGAACATTAGAAGATAAAAGGATTGCAAATGAGCTAGACAGGGAAGTTAAAAGACAACTACGAAATCACAGAAATGAAAGCTGGGACAACTATATCCAAGAATTAGACCCTAACAAATCCGCCTTCTGGAAATTATCGAAAATCCTCCGACAGGACAAGAAACCCATACCTCCCTTACATGGAGTAAACGGGATTGTCCACACGGAAATAGACAAAGCTGAAGTCCTAAAGGACGAACTAGAAAGGGCATGTAGAAATAACGAAAATCCCAATGAAGACATAGACTTTGAAGAAGAGGTAGAAAGAACAGCCAGAAGACTAAAGAGAAGAAAGGGCAGAGTAGGAATAACACATACATCTCCCGAAGAAATAAAAGAGCTAATAAAACTAACAAACGCCAAAAAAGCCCCAGGACCTGACAACATCACAAACAGGGCACTAAAAAATCTACCCAACAAAGCTACTGTCTACATAACGAACATTGTAAACAACATGCTCAAACTAAGATATTTTCCAGATAGATGGAAGGAGGCACAAATTATCATGATTAAAAAACCAGGGAAGGATGGCATTTTTCCGCAAAATTACAGACCTATCAGCCTACTATCATCAATAAGCAAGATAGCGGAAAGAGTTATATTAAAAAGACTCAACGACGAATCGGAAGCACTAGGCATCATACCAGAAGCTCAATTTGGATTCAGAAGCGAACATTCATGCGAACTACAAGTTCTACGTTTTACTGAATTTACAACAAAAGGCTATAACGAAAAAATGTATACGGCAACAGCATTTCTGGACGTCAGTAAAGCATTTGACAGGGTCTGGCATGACGGACTCATTTACAAAATGAACTCTATGGGATACAGCGAGGCGATGACATGCCTCCTTGGATCATACCTAGCCAACAGAAGGTTCAGGGTTCGAACGGGGGCAACTCTGTCCGAAGTCGGGACCCTGGAAGCAGGTGTGCCTCAGGGAGCTGTTCTGTCGCCTTACCTGTATACCATCTATACGGCCGACACGCCAAAAGAACCAGGTTCCCTGTTGAGTCTTTACGCCGACGACACAGCAATAGCTGTTAGCTGGAGAAATCCAGATCATGCAGCTAATCATCTGCAGAGAGCACTTAATAGATTCGAAAGATGGTGCATCAAATGGAAAATAGCCTTAAACCCGGATAAAACACAGGCTGTAATGTTTAGTCACAGAAGAAGTGTACCGAACCGAGAACTAATGATTGGGAACACCCCAGTAGAATGGACAAACGAGGCCAAATACCTAGGAGTGTTACTAGACAAAAAACTCACATTTACGCAGCACATAAATCAGCAAACGTATAGAGCCAAAGCGCTGAAAAATCAGCTCTCAACGCTTATTGGTAGAAGAAGTAAGCTAAGGTTTAAAACCAAAATCAGGATTGCGAATAGTATTATCCTGCCAGTCCTTTCGTATGCCTCTGCTGCGTGGGGACACACCTGTAAAACAAACAGGAAAAAAATACAAACAGCACAAAATCAACTAATAAGAGATGCCCTGAACTTACCGAGATATGTACCTCTGAGAAATTTATACAGAGACTCAGGACAAACAAGGATCCTTCACACAATGGACAAAAAGGCATACGAACTATTCAACGAACTAAACAACCACCCAAGTAGCATGTTAAGAGAGCTGATTAACTACAACGCAAATACCAGGACGGTACACAGAAGACCTAAACAGCAAATAGCCGGATATAGGGTCCCCAACGAATAAATGAAGAATGAGATGGTCGCAATGACGTCAAATAAAAGAATGCAGTCATCAGAAAAACAACCACCAAAAAAATATCTATTTTTAGGACTCTGGCGAGAGGATACAGCTGCCAAGGCACTTAGTTAAGGACAATATACACCGGGGTGTGTGGAGGCCATATACACCCTGCAATGCACACCCCAACACACCCACACAAATTAGCATGTAAGAATAAAAGGGTATGAATTGTGCCGGCATTTTATAGTCCCAACGCCAAGGAAGACCCCCAAACCCAAAAAAAAAAAAAAAAAAAAAAAAAAAATTCGGTTGTTTTTCTTTTAAATTCAGAACTTCAAAAATCAATTTCAATTCATTAAACGTTTTAACGTAAAATTCATCCTATTTTTCTATATAGAAGGCCCGTCAGGCCTTCTATATACCGCTGATGCGGATTAGGCCCTTAAGGCGGATCAAATGAATGCTGATCCTTTTCGCGACACCCGAGCACTGAGATCATGTGCGGCAAGCATGGGCTCGGTGGCCGGACACACTTCGGGCGCCCAGCCGGCGAGGAGAAGAAAATTTACTTTTGCCAAATCGGCGGCTGAGTGACCGAGCACACACTTTTTTCCGGACATGATGTCGACAGCCCAGGCTGTCGGCTTCATGGACGGAACACACGCTCTTTTTCTTTTTTTTTTAGGGACTTCAGTCCCGAAATGAAGTTAGAGTAAAATCTATAGAGTCAGTAAAGTAAATAGGGAGAAAAGCCTAGATGTGGCTACCCCTACAGTCAGGTGGCATAACCACAGTAATTAAAAACAGGAGGTGTCTCATTACCCAGGGCACCTCAAGTAACTTTCAGATCATAAGCCTCCTCACGTAAGTCACACGATGAGGAGGGGTGGTGGAAAAGCCTGGGGGTCAGATAGGTACCACTTCAACTAGTGAAGTGTGACCGGTTTGATCTTCGGACATGTGGATCCCATACTTAGTTTGGTATACACATGTTCCTAGGGGTAGGGTTGATCGCTTAGCGTGATTTTGTGTGTGTGTGGTGGCGATATTAATTGAAATATTTGCGAAGACTGAAAAATTAATTTGAGTTCCCTGGTCCGGCCATTCCCTGGTAGAGTCTAGTGCAATAGACGACAATATAAGGATGGTATTCAGCATTTTCACAAATAATTTTAACGTGCTTGTGATCTATATTATGAAATTCCGATTTTACTTCAGAAAAAACGCTAAAAATTGATTAATGAAAACAGTAAAGGTTTTCTAAAAATTATTTATTTATCAATACAATACAAAAAAAACAAAACATAAAATACATAATAAAATTAGCAGTGATAAATTACATCTCACGTAAATTACTTTTTGTAACTTTTCAAACAAATTAATTTCCAGAATTGATGCAAATTAAATAATTTCAAGCTAATATACATAATTTATTTCCAGATTTAGCGTCCATTCACTCACGGTAAAATATTGAAAAAACCTCCTAATTTTAAAGAATCGCTTGAATTGACATGAAATTTGGCTTACGCCTAGCTAAAATGTCAAAAAAAATGATTATGTTTTTGCCCTATGGTTCAGTATCACCCCTTCTCGGGAGTGAAAAAGTCACTACTTTTCGAGTTGTTGAAAAATAGGTTCCTATTCGTCAAATACCATGTTGAATATTATAAAATAATAAAAAAATGAAGCACTTTTCGACGAAATCTCATTACAACTTTTTTTAAGTGTTTACAAAAGGTTTATTTTTGTTAAGTTTCTAGCTTCAAAAACACTGACATTGAGCAACCTTTTTTACTCTTTGTGATTTTTGGTGTCACTAATAAATTTTAAGTTATTTAAAAAAAAGCATTATTTTCAAAATTAAAAAAAAAATGTTAAAAAATAACCCCTTTAAACAAGGTATTTATTAGAGAAATCAGGACACGCATTGAAATTGCAAGACAAGCATTTATAAAAATGAAAAACATGGTTGGTAATCGAGATCTTAACTAGTTTTGATGGGAAATAAGCTACAATTTTACTAAAAAAATGATTTTATTAACGTTTCGACGCCCAAATCGGGTGTCGTTGTCAAAATACAAAAATTATTAATGAATTAAACAAAAATGTTGTTGCTTAGTAAAAAAAATCTTCCAATAATTTATTTAATGTGACTCATATATATTGGCAATTCAGACATATTATACATTTTAAAGTAAAAGATTTTAAAATGATATTGCCAATATTTATGAGTTGTGTTCCTGGGACTGACTATATTTGTATTCTAGCGCGAGAATTTTACTGTCACCATTGCATGTGGTTGTCTTTTCAAAGACAGATTTTATGTTATGATTTTTTTGTGACGAATATTCTTGAGTTGGAGCTGATTTCATGTAATCGAATTAACTATCTTTCAATAAAGTCGTCCCAGGAACGCAACTCATAAATATTGGCAATATCATTTTAAAGTCTTCTACTTTAAAATGTATAATATATGTCTGAATTGCCGATATAAATGAGGCAGATTAAATAAATTATTAGAAGAATTTTTTTACTAAGCAACAATGGGTTAGTTAAGGGTGAACAATTACTAGGGTGTTAATAAATTCGTAAAAATCTAGCCGAACACAAATAAGATCGGTTTAGGGGTAAAAATTATCATGGTTATTATGGTGACGTAATTAGTCTAGTCTAAACTTAACAAAACGCTTTTTTATTTCAGGTATAAGTAGAGGAGAGTGAAATTGTAAAAGAATATTTTTTCACCTTCAATTTTAACCTAATAGAATTATTGGCTTTCCATAAGAGGCATTTAAACGGTGAATAATTACTAGGGTAGTAATAAATTCTTTTAAACCTAGCAGAATACTGCGGTATTTCAAAAATATATTTTTTTCTAATTTTGCTAGCTCAAATATTAAGCTACCAGAAATGTTTCCAAAAGAGATTGGTTTAGGGGTGCAAGATTACCAGGGTGGTTAAAGTTTAGTAAACATTTAAAAAATACTTTTTATTTCCGTTATAAGTAGTGGAGAGTGAATTTGAAAAAAGGAACTTTCCCCTGAAATTTTAATCTAACGGAATATTGACTTTCCTTAAGGGGTAGATAACGGGTGAAAAATTACTAAGGTGGAAATAAATTTATAAAAACCTAGCAGAGCACTGTCGTATATCATGAAATATTTTTTCTGAATTCTGCTAGCTTTAACCTTAAGCCAGCAGAATCGCTCCCATGAAGGGTGGTTTGGTGGTGAAAAATTATTAGGGTGGTAATAAATTTGTAAAAAAATTTGTTTAAAAAAATATAATCTAGGTTAAATTAGATTTCGCTCATTTATTAGCGCTAGCTAAAGGGTCCTTATTTAGAATATAGTTTGATATTAACGTTACAAGTATCGTATTGATTGTTATTAAAGGCGTTAAGAAACCAAATCTAATAAAAATTACCAACAGATTAATTACAGTTAATCTATAGCACTTTGAGTTATATTTTGTAATTTAATTTTTGTAAAGGATATATTAAAATACATAACGCTTCAGATTTAAGCAAACGGTCCCTAAAGATGAGAGAACTGGGACACAGATAAAAATTCTTAGCAGTCTTAAAGCAGAAGGCCTATTACATATTGGTACCTAACAGCAATTTAAGAACTATTTTAACTTTAAATAAGAATGTTTTAAATTAAACGGACTTATATTTTGATCTTTATATTATAGTAAGTTACTATAAGTCCATACTCTTATGAAGTAAATAGACTGTCTAATATGTAAAAAACAAATAGTAAATTATATGTGCTGCCAAAAGTGTATACCAAGTGCAATATTCAAATGCTCTCGCTTGTTCAAAACATATATACGTCAAATCTTAGAGTTAACTAATCCTGTCCTCATATAATAAGAGTGTCGAAGCGTTTCACCTTGCTTTGCCTTAACTTTCGTTAACGTCCTTCATGTAACTACCGACTGAAAATTATTAATCTTCCCTCTCTATCACAAAGGCGTCTTCTTAGGAATCTAATTTGTACTTGCAAAACACTTCAGTTACCGATTATCAAATACAGTTAGTAAATCCAATCAGGAACTTATACATACATAACCACTTGACTTATACATGACCATATACTGCATACCACAATTTTTTTTATTTCAAATCCTTTATAAAATCTTATAATAAAATACCCACATGGGCTATATCACAATTTTATTACAGAACGTTTTCGGAATGTAAATTACATCATCAGTGTAACCTGAAAGTATATAACCATTTTAATTAAAACGAACGTAAAATTTCAAATGTTGACTAAGGTTAATGCAAAATATGGTTAATACTTACGAAGTATACATGCTATGAGCCACTAAAATATATGGGTAAAAACATATGTATCCCAGTCATGAAATTGTCAGTCTTTTGGACTAAATCTGAACCGTCTTACATATACTTATATCTTAACCGACTTTTTAAGAACCTAGTAAACATTTCAAAAGCTTATTTTGTTTCACGTCACGTTTTTCGTACCCATCAGACAAAAAAGTCAATTGTTTTCTTCCTCATACCGAAATATAAATATTTCTAAAAGTCTTTCCCAGATACCTTATTCGACATATTGCACATTGTACAAACTTATGTTTAGAGAAATATGAAAACAACATCAAGAAAAAAAGATGTCCTACCGATGAGCATGAGATTATGATTGTATTGTATGTTATACTAATCATGGCATACAATCGAGTTAGATCCTTTAATGAATAATGGTCACCATACGATTGTTTAGAAGATTAAGCAATAACAAAGGCGATTTCTCAAGACCGCTATAAGCTGATCCTTGACAATGCCATAAAATCATATAATATCGAGGAAATTGTCTCACACTAACATTTTTAAAATATCAAACAGAGGCGGCTTATCAAAGCATTCTTGAATCAATAGCGAAATTTGAAGAAAGGTCTTCCCAAAAACAGTTCCCTGGTTATTACTCACAGACGAAAATGCAGAAAAGTTTACCACTTTTACCTTCGAGCTTTCCCCCCCCCCCCCCCGATCTTTATGTGCTTATTTAGTTAGACAGCTGTAGATGATGTGGGTGCGACATTCTATTAACACGGTAATGTACGTATTTTGTTATTGACTTTTTCTTTCAGTATCGGTAACCAGAGCCTTGCTATATTATATGATTCATGGTCATTTATCCTAACACTAAGTGGTCTTGAGGATTCTCTCATATTAAAAGTGTATTCACAAGGTATTATATACATGCAGTTTTTTATCTTTGCACTTATTTGGTTCGGTTTTGGACAGAATAGATTTCAGTATCTTTAAATTTGTTTGTTTTTATTGCAAAAGAAAATATATCTCATAAAACCCTATGACAAGAATAACAGAGAAAGCCGAAATCACAGAGGAAGATATAACTAAATCTAAAGAAAGCCAGAAACAACAAAGCATCAGAACCAGGGAACATAAAAATGGAACCGCTGAAATGTGAGTGTAATTAAGAAAAATCGAAGCAGAAGAGTATACTCCAAAGGAGTAGAAGCCATCATACAGGTCCTCCATTTTTAAAAAAGGTGACAAAAGGTTGCCAAAGAACTACAGATGGATCAGTGGAATGCCTTCAATAGCAAAAATCTTCTCCACCATAACAGCAGGAAAAATAGAACAACAAATGGACCAATATGGCGAAAAACAAGCCGGATTTTGAAATATCAGATTGTCTCTCCATAACGTATTTATCATGAGACAGATGATCGAAAAGAAGCCCTGATAGCGTGCCCAGAAAACAGCTATGGGAAACAATAAGAGAAATGTACATTACAGAGAAATGGGTGAATATAACGCACATTCCATATAAAAAAGCAGAGGTGCAAATAAAGTTGGGCAATGAAATAACAAAAATAATCACCGCAACAAAAAGTCTCAAAAAAGAGATAAGGTCTATCACCTACACTTTTTAACATGTATATAGATCAGGCTTTGAAGAAATGTATAGAAAATACAGGACAATGGCATACCAGTACAATAAAATATATTACATTCACTACTTTTCGCAGATGTTTAAGTCATTTTTGCACAAAACAGAGAGAATATGGAATATATGATAAGGAATTGAGGGAAGAATATGAGTTCTGAGGACTCAGGATAAATATGTGTAAGACCGAATATTTATGTATTGAGTCCGAGGCTGCAGATTTGAACTTAACTGTAGAAGAGACCATTAAGAATTGAAAGCTTAGAAGGCACTCTCCATGGAGTGACTGGGAACAATACCAACCAAATATAACAATGAAAAAAAGATCAGAGCATAGCGGTGGCTCAGGTGGCCGAAAATAATATTAAACTGGGACCCGTCAGGAAGAAGACAGATAGGAAGACCTGCTAGAAGATGAAAAACATACATAACAAATGCTACGATAGATAAAGACTGAAAAAATAGAGTGCTGTGAAGAAATAAAATGACAAATTGATAATGAGAAAAGGCCAAAGAAGAAAAATATGAAAAAGACGAAAAATTAGAAGATTTTTTAATTTTTTTTATAAACCCTTTACATATTATGTTATTATTGTTATCTGGAACTTCTAAAATACCCTGTATATACCCTTTTATCTATATACATAACCCTGAGTATGTTTGAACTTTTATTAATTATATTACAATTACGAACATATCCCCTCGTTTCTAATTATGTTTATCTTAGATTTTGTGCTTCCACGTTAAACTATTTTTACGTCGCCATAGAAGGAAAAACCATTTCACTTGAATTAATAGTATCAGTGCAGTTTTCACTAAACCAAAACTTGAAATACAAATTGTCGCATATCGCATTGCTCCCGTTATCATATTTCGTAACTTGCAATTGTATCCGAGTATAAACAGGTTTATTACTTGGCCACCTACATTACAATATTTTGTACTTCATTGGGATGCGATAGCATGGCTGCCATTGTACTCAATTATTTGCGTGGGTTTCCGGAAATGCTCGTGCATTATTAGAAGCTTTTATTCCACTATATTATAGTCTAAAATATAACTAATATATATATATGTATATATATATATATATATATATATATATATATATATATATATTTCTGTCACATTACTATTTATTTCTAAAACATAAGCTTTAGTTTAAAGTCAAAAGTAAATCAATATATTATTAAAGTGTTATTAATAATTAGTAGATATTAAGTGAATTAGATACATAAGGGGAAAAAGCAGCGATAAAATAGGCAGTCACAATTACTTACTTAAAAAATCATTCACCAATAGAATCATCATCATATTTGGCTCTGCAACCCTGGGTGTGTCTTGGCCTGTTCAAGAATTAGTCTCCATTCTCCCCTATCTTTCCAATTTCTCACCCCTAGACTCCTCAAGTCATCTTCGACTTGAGTTTTACATCTATATCTTGGCCTACCTCTCTTCCTGGTTCCTACTGGCTCTTAATATATTATCTGTCTTTGGGAGTCTCTAGGGTCCATTCTTTCAAGTTGTCCTAGCCACTTTCGTCTATTAATTTTAATAGACCGGACGATGCTGCATTTTTCATACAATTGATACAACTTAAAATTGTAGCACCTGCGCCATATCACGCTTTCTTGTACTCCTCCGTATATGTATCTAAATATTCTTCTTTCCAAGCGGCCTAACATTTCTTCGTCGCTTTTTACCATAGTCCGTGTCTCTGACGCATATGTCAGGACAGGTTTAATAAGAGTTTTATATAGTACTATCTTGGTTCTTATAATAATTATTTGTGATGTTCAGAACTGCTTTAGTCCAAAGTAAGCTCTGTTCGCCAGGTATATTCTTCTCTTAATTTCTACGCTTACTAGGTTGCTAGGTTATTTAGTTCTGTTGCAAGATATATAAACTTCAAGACCCATTCGAATGTGTGTGCTTCTGTCACCAGAGCTTGTGGTGCCGCTATTTGTGTGCTGTTCGTGACCTTCACGTATTTTGTTTTGGATACGTTGACCAGCAGTCCCATTGTCTTTGCGACTTTTTCTAATGTTTCAAAAGCCTGTATCAGGTCTCTTTTTATCCGTGTTACTATGTCAATGTCGTCTGCGTAGGCCAATATCTGTACGCTTCTATTGATGATCGTACCTCTGGTTGTTATGCCCGATTTCTCTATGGCTATTCTAGCGCGATATTACACAATAGGTACGATAGACTGTCACCCTGGCGTAATCCAGTATGTGTTTAAAAATACCTTGACACTCTGTTTTGTACCTTGACTTTGCAAGAGTACTTTGCGAAAGTACTCAACTTTCGAAAGAGTTGCCTTTACCAATGTTATTAGATGCAACGGAATATCTAGTTCTGCCATGGCACTATAAAGTGCGCTTTTGTCTACACCGTCATAAGCGATTTTAAAATCTATGAAGAAATGGTGGGTATTAATTCCATATTCTACGTTTTTTGTAAGGTTTGTCTGAAAAAGAAAATCTGATCAATTGTTGACCTTTCCATTCGGAATCCATATTGGTATGTGCCTATTTTTTCCTCAGTTTATAGTAGTAAACGATCATAAAGCATATAAGCCAGTACTTTGTAAGCCGTATTTAGGAGAGTAATGCCTCGATAGTTGTCACATATTAGTGGATCCCTTTTTTTGTTAATTTATAATACCTACTTCCCAACTGTCTGGGAGTTTTCCTTCTCTCCAAATAGATGCAACAAGTTTTATTATTGCTTTTTTTAGGGTGTTTGCTTCATACTGGAACAGCTCAGCGGTATACCATCTTCTCCAGGAGATTTCTTGTTTTTTAACCTTTTACTACTTCTTAGTTGCCTATATTTAATTTCTCAGCAAAATTCTCCGCCCATTTCTCCACTATTTGATCCGGCTCATTGATAACTTCGACTTTTTTACTTTTTGTTATGGTTATTCTAGGTTCAAATTCTTTTCTGTTATGGTTCACATTTTTATAAAATTTTCGCGCTTTACTTTTTGAATTGAGCCTTTCTAGTTCCTGTAGCTGGTTTGCAAAATGTCGTTTTTTCTTTTGTTTTAGTATCTTTTTCTCTGCTTGTCTCATCTATTTGTACTCCTATTGAGTTTGTCTTGTCCTTCTGTTTTGGAGTTTTCCATACGCCTGACTCTTTTTTTGAGTTGTTTGTACGGATTCTACATCATACCATTCTGTCCCCTTTCTTTCTTGTTTCTTCTTTTCTCCAAAGCCATTAATTAAATAAAAAAAGATAGGAAAAAGTTACATTATTTTTACTTCTTTTAACGTTTTTGTATGGTGGAATTATTCTATTTTAACATATATGTTGATTTTACTGTAACTTTTTGGTATATTTTAACTAAGCTTTAAATCTTATTTTTAAATTCAGACGTTGAAATTTTATAAACATATTGTACAATTTTAGTTTTTTGCTTTGCAGAGCGTCTACAAGTAGCTGAAATAGTTATTTAATTTATGTCACGTGCCCTTAATATCCCACAGACGAAAAGTTGTTTAAACAGAATATTTATGCATATATCTTATATAATACTGTTTTACTTCCTACATTATTTATGAATAGCGATTTTTGCTTAATAATCTAATCTATGTCAATTTTTGTTACAGGTGAGTACTTTACTAGTATGACATAAAGTGGACGAAGGCCAGTAGTTGATATGGTAACTATCCTTTTTGATACATGTAACATATTATGTAACCTTATGTAACACATACTTTTTAACGTGTACTTTTTGTAAAATGTACTTTTTAATTAATATTTTAAATTATTATCATTTTAGCGATTTATTACTTATATACATTTATTATCGCCATTTTTTATCGAAAGAAATTTAACGTCAGATAGTTGGTGTAAATTTTCGGCGTTATTTAGATGAGATATTTCCCGGACAATAAATTGGTAGACAAGGTAGAATTGAATAGCCTCCACGTTCACCCGATCTCAATCCTAAAGATTATTTTTATTAGAGATACTTGAAAAATTCAGTTCACAAAACTTAACCAGCAAGTCTTGCATAGCTAAGGCAATGAATTATCGATGAATATCGAATAATTTCTAGACAATCATGGAGAAATGTGGTAGACGCATTCTACCATCGATTAGAGTGCTGTCAACTCACAAATGGAGCACTTTTTGAACACTTAATAACGTTACTATTATGTTAAAAATATTCTAAACTATCAATTGTTACGTTTTAATGTATTTGAAAATAGTTAGTATTAAAAAATGTATTGAAACAATTTAGGCGTTGCCAGACTTCTGTTTTATGTATTTAAGACCTTCCAGACCAAAGATGTCTAGATATAAACCAAGATATATATATATATATATATATGTGCTTCATTGATTACAACAAAGCGTTTGATAAAGTTCGTCACGATCACTTAATGAAACTGCTAGTAGAAAAAAACTTGGATAAAAGGGACATTAGAATTATCTCTAAGATTTACTATAACCAGAAAGCAAATATCCGAATAGAGCAAGAGACAACGGAGGAAATCGAGATCAAGAAAGGCGTAAGACAGGGTTGTATACTCTCACCGACCTTATTCAATCTATACTCCGAAGACATTATAAACACAGCACTTTCGGATCAAAATATAGGTATTAAGATAAATGGCATCCGAATAAACAACTTGAGATATGCCGATGACACGGTACTAATCGCAGAAACTTGGGAAGATCTTCAAATACTAATTAACAAAATAGTAGAATGCAGTGAAGAACACGGATTATCACTTAAAATAAGCAAAACAAAAATAATGCTAATATCTAAATCACCACAAAACTTCCCTGACATAACCGTGCATGATCAAAGAATCGAACGTGTAAGAAGATATAATTACCTGGGAACTGTTATCAACGAAAATAATGATTGCTCTGAAGAAATCAGAACCTGAATAGAGAAAGCTAGAGCCACATTTACTAAATTGAAAAAGGTGTTCTGCGGAAGAGATCTAAGTCTAAAACTTAAAATTCGCCTTTTGAGATGTTACGTTATGTCAGTTCTCCTCTACGGGATGGAAACATGCACATTGAAAAAGATCGATACCAAAAAGATAGAAGCATTTGAGTTGTGGATGTATCGTAGAATATTAAGAATACCCTGGACAGAGAAAGTAACAAATGTGGAGGTTTTGCGGAGAGTGCGGAAAGAGAAAGAGCTGATACTTACTGTTAAAAAGCGCAAACTACAATATTTGGGACATGTTATGAGGGGAGATAAATACCAGTTGCTGCAATTGATTATACAGGGAAAGATAATGGGAAAGAGATCTATAGGAAGAAGAAGGCATTCATGGTTGAAAAACTTGAGAGAATGGTACAATTGCACCAATTACCAACTGTTTAGATCTGCAGCATCAAAAATACGCATAGCTTTGATGATAGCCAAACTTCGGAATGAAGACGGCACTTGAAGAAGAAGAAAGACTACATAAAATCATAAGTGTTACATATGGTTGAACTCGTATTTAATAGGAGATTCCAATAATGGCTGAATATACAGGGCGATGCATTTGAAAAACCAAAGTTACTGGTAATATAAGAGAAACTGAAAATCTGGCAACATTGCAAATACCAAATATGGAATCTCCGTATTCCAAAATAGGCGTATCTTAAATTTTGTATAATTATGTCTAGTAATTTACGAGATAATTAGCCGTTTCCAGACTTTTGGGCCACTTTGTATACTTATACTCATGGACGTATAAACACAGATTTCTAACTCAAAATAACACTATTTATAAAAACCTAAAAGAAATATCCAATATACTAGCATATACTTATGAATATAACTCAAGTTACTTAAATTATACTTCCAATTTTTTAAATATTAAAATAAAAAAGTGGAGAACTTCTTTTTTCTTTCAGAAGACAACATCTAAGCCTAACATATGCAGCAGTAGTGCCATCAAACCAAAATAATCCAGTACTGCATAACGTTTTTGCTGATCGATTTACAAATAAATTTCAACAAACCCATCAAATTGATCATCCGTTTTACTTTCGTATACAATCATACTTATCTAAATTAAATTTTCAATTTCCAAAAACCTATGATATCTCTTCAATCCACAACCCTGCACCATGGACAATATCTATTCCTGCTATCGACATCAGTCTAACAAACTTAAGAAAAACAGAGATATCATCAACCGTCATTAAACAAAAGTTTCATACACTATTAAGGTCGATTCAGACACATCAGTCACGTCTCGTCACAGTCCTGGCACCGAACCGAACAATCCGTCAAACAAAATATTCTTTAATAGAAATATGGCGCCGGCATTCACATTAATCAGTTGACGAACAGTTTGCCAGCTGTCAGATAGTTGATAGTTTTGTGACCAAACAGGACCGGTTCGGCGCCGAGACTGTGACGGGACTGATGTGTCCGAATCGACTTTTACCGCACCGATCCGTCTGCACCGATCCGTCAAAAAATGAAGACAGAGTTGGAGCAGCAATTTATTCGGAAGACTCCTTAGTTAGTTTAAAATTGTCAGTTACAACCATATTTTCAGCTGAATTATTCGCAACTCTAAAAGCACTATCGTTAATACAAAATAAAAACAAAGAAAGATATATAATAATTACAGATTCTCTAAGTTCATTATCCTCACTGACTCAACAGTACTGTGACAACCCCCTTCTACTTCTTATTAAAAAAGAACTTGAAAATCTTTCAAAAGGGAACATCCAAGTTCACTTTTTATGGGTGCCTTCTCATGTCGTAATTGATGGTAACGAAGTTTTAGATAAACTGCTGTCCGAAAATAATTACATATTGGTACAAAACGATTTAAAACCATACTTAAAACAAAAAATAATTCCACAATGGCAACAAACTTGGAACAACACTCTATCAAGGCTATACGAAGTCAACAAATATCCACATCTTTGGAAACTAAAAATAAAAGACAGAAGAGAGCAAGTGATAGTTACCCGTCTCCGTATCGGCCATACACGACTTCCTCATGACTATTTATTACAGCGCAAAAATAAAGCAGTGTGTGAAGTGTGCAACAGTGCTCTAACAGTAAAACATTTTTTAATAGAGTGTCCCAAATATAACAGTGAACGACTCAATTATAACATACCCAACTCCCTAAGAGATGCCCTAGAAGAAAATACAGATATCCAAAAAATGTTTTCTTATCTTAAAGACTGTCAACTTCTTCAAAAGATCTAAAACATACATATTATTTTTATTATTATAAACTAATGTAGGTATATACGCTAAATGTATCAACTGTCACATTATTCTAAATACGCTAATGACCCTGCGTGGTTGATGCGTTATTAAAATTTAACAAAATTACGATAAAACTAAAGTGAATAAAATATGTAAAATAAAAATTAATTAGGTTTGTACAATTAAGCGACACATAACCCCTTTTAACATCAGTCAGCAATTTTATTTATCTATACTTATAAAGTAGTATACTTATAAAGTAGTATCGAGATAATCATTTACATGTAGAACGTAAGCAATTTACAGAGATTTTTTAGCTAGAATAATTACACCGGTTTAAAAGGGAGTTTTTTTCTTTGTCCTGTTTGTATTATCGAGACGCTACACAGAAAATGCTAGTGAAGCTTTTTAAAGTATCCTGCTATATATCCTTTTATTTTACTACTAATGACTACAATATTCAAGTCTACATGACAGTGTCGTTTTTTTAGAATTGGTACACAGGGACTCGGTATTATTGGTATCTGTGACTTTTAACGCTTTTGTATCGATTTGTCAAATAAGTCAAATTACGCTAGAGTAATTAGTAAGTGAATATTTTGGAATGTTCAGAAAACTGCAAAATTATTTATGTTCTCATCTTAAAAATTCATTCATTCAGCTGTAACTTGAAGGTAAAGTAAAGAAGGCACAGTAAATAAATTTTAGATATCGTAGAATCTTCTTCTGATGGTGTCTAACCATTACGGATGTTGGGCAGCAATATGACTATTGAATCGAAAAAATATCAAACTAAATTTCGATCCTATCGATTATGACTGTTGACCGTCTGTTTAGTCTTGCATTAAAAAATATTAATAGAAAAAACCTGATGACAGATTACGATTTAGAACTTTAAAGGTATGACATCAAAAATTATCAGAACTAAAAAACTCTACTTCTCTGGTTTTGACAAAAATTATAAAAATGGTGTAACTGCAAGTAACGACAAAAATATATTTATTTTAACAACGGATTTGTGATCAGCGTCCAAAATACGTCTGAAATATCTATTTTACAAACGAATTTTCTAGAGCTGGCACCGTTTCTTATATCCTAATTTCCAGGTTTTTTTGTTGAAACAATCTTCAGTTTTTAAATTTTTTGTAGTAAGTTATTGTATTCCTAATATATTCTCTCTAGGACCGTCGTGGTCTAAGTCCTTTTTTCTTTTAATGGACGAAATTCATTTTTCTATTGTTTTTAGACATTAATTTCAGGCATTCCTTGTAGGTCTCCATACATTTAATCTTTTGGTTTCAGTTGTGTCTGTTATGTCTAGATCAATTTCCATTTGTCTTTTTATGACTTCATGCCTTACCCTATCAACTCTAGTGAGCTGACAACATATTCTACAATATTCAGTTTTATAACCCAATACTTTTTAATATTGTTTTATAAATTCTTTTTTTATTTTATTTTACTTTATTATTTCACAATAGTTCTAGTAACTATCTAAAATTGTTTGATTGTAGTGTCTGATCTTATTGGCAAATCTTGTAGTGTGTAATATAATTTTAGTTTCTCGCTAACTTTGACGTTTTTTGGACACTCATAGTGTTTGAAGGTTTCGGTTGATTTTTAGTTCCCATTTTAATTCGCAGGCCATCTGGTTTTTTTTTCTGCATTTAAGTACTCGGCTTTTTCACTAATAATACTTGTATGGCTCCACTTGGTGTACTCCGCTTCTAGTTTTCTAAGGATACAGTCTATATCACTTTTGTCTCCTTTGTCTTGTCTTCGTCTTCAGCTAGAATGTCTTGGTCGTCAGCAAAGTCTATCGTGTACACTATCTGGTCTTCAAATGGACGACAAGATTATATTAGAGTACTTTTTTCTTCATACTGATAATGCCTCATTTAAATACAATTTAAAGAGTTTAGGTACTATGGAGCAGCCTATGAGCTATGAGGCCCTTCCTGGTAGGAATTTTTCGAGTTAATTTGTTTTTAGTTCTAAGCGTTATATTTTTGTAAGGCTTTTGTATTGCTCTTATTATTTTTTGTTATTTTCATTGCTATCCAGGGTATTAAACGTGGTATACTATTATATAATTTTGTCAGATCTATAAAGACAGTTAAAATTTTGCAAGCTTATCTTTTTCAATAATCTTCTTTGAAGAAAATATGCTATCTATATAGGTTCTACCTGCATGAAAGCCATTTTGTTCTTTTAGATCTCTTATCACTTTTCCTACTTTATTATTTATTATTTTTCTTAAGAGTCTTAAGAGTAAATTTATGATCTACACATAAATTACACACGAAGGTACACACCTTAGTAGTTTAAATACTTTTTCTATCTTTTTTTTTCTGTAGATGTTATTAATATGTACTTTTGTCCATTCTTAAGTTATGTCCTTAATAAAATAAGGTTAAAACATAAGCTAATAATTCTCGTATAGTTGTGATCTGCATTTTTGGGTTCAGGGCAATGCCGAATTAACCATATTCTGGCTAAACCATTAACTACCGTTCAAGAGTAGTGGTCTTATCACTGAATAAAACACTAAAATCCATATGTTACCTGTCACCCTAAATAAAGAATACCTATATTATATTAACGAAACCGACAACTATAACCATACCTGTTTTTATAAATTAGTAAAAATTTGTTTAAGAACTGCCTACCACTTAAAGAAAACAAAATAACAAATTTTTGTCTTCTCAAATATTTCCTACTCAATGGAACATAATATCCGTTATTATACATGTCCTAAAACATGGCCAAACACCAACCTTTCCTCACTCCTATTGACCAATTTCTCTTACTTGCACCATGTGCAAACTAATGAAGAAGATGATAAACGGGAGCCTTTTATAGTTAATTAAAAAACACCAAATTTTACCTAAATACAATCTGATTTTGGCCGACATCGTTTCGCAAGCGATAACCTCGTCCTCCTTTATACCCACATCGCCTAAGCTATTAATAACAGTCAAGAAGTGATTGTCTGCATTTTTGATATTGAAGCTGCTTTCGATACAATACCTAGATAGATTATTCTCAATAAACTATTATTATACGGCCTCAATGGAAATATTTTTAAATACGTCAAGCACTTTCTTAGCTAGATCGTTTAGAGTCTATGTAAATGGCTGCCTATCATAACCCCACATCCAACAAGACGGAGTTTCTCAGGGCTCTGTATTAAGCACCACATTGTTTATTTTATCGATTAAACAGATAACATGCCACAGTCTTCCCACCCCTTATTATACAAAATAGATTGACTGCCCTCAACCTGTCCCTTTCATCTACAAAATCACAACTCATCAAATTCACCAGAAAAACACTCTCCACTGTCCCTACCATCTTAGTAAATAACCACTCTCTCCTAGTCTTCGATCATCGCAAAACTCTAGGATTAATATTCGTCTCCCGACTTTCTTGAAAACAATATATTCAGGAATCTAGAGCAGATTGCCCAAAACGTTTAAATATTATCAAAACACTTTCCCACTACCATCAGCATCCAAAACATCCTTACAAACGCTTAATTCAGTACATAATACTGCTATCCGCCTCTGTTTAGGAGCTTTCCGTAGCAGTCCAGCTCAGAGCCTTTATCGCGAAGCCAACGAACCCCCTCTTTGGCCTAGGCTCCAATATCTCCTCCTTTCTTATGCTGCCTCCACTTTAGCTAACCTTTCTACTAAAGTATACATACTGCTAACAGTACCCAATTATACAATTGCTCACCCTCCTGCCTCACGCATACATACTATTCTCTCCTACTTCCAACTTTAATATCACATATAAATTTATTCCTAACTAATCCTCTCCTGATCCCGCAGAATTCTCCTTAGACCAAAACTTTACCGAAATTTAATGTGTCACTTATAAACTTTAGTAAAGCTTAAACCAACTAGGATTTGATTATGAAATCTTCACTTGAAATTATTAATTTTTAGAAATTCGATCGGGTCCTCTATACTGACGCATCAAAGAGCAAAACTGGGGTTAGTTGTGCGGTTACCACTACGGAAACAGCGTTTAAACTGGTGAACTGTATGCTATTTACCAAGCCTTCAAACTCTGCACTGCACCCAATCATTATATTGCCATCTTTACAGACTCTCTTGCCTCTAACCAGTCCATCAATAATCTACTCACTAATCACCCTTTTGTTGAAAAATCCATGACATTTACCAAAACTTTATCATAACGTATCACTTGTTTGTTAACTTTATTAACTTGTTTTTTATTCTATTCTGTACACAAACTTTGTCCATTCTTTCTTAGTTTTTTTTCCTTATTTTGAGCTTCTGACCATTCTATTCCCCTACTTTTCAAAATATGCCCTACTTCGTCATTTCAGGTTTTCCGTGGTTTGCCCCTTTTTTTAAACTTTTTCACTTTAGCCTTCCAGACTTGCTTAACGGGTCGGTTGTCGCTCATTCCCTGACGTCGCTGGAGGTCCCTTTCATTGGAAGCGCATAACATGAGATCGTCTGAGAATGCACACTCAGCTATACACCAACCGGTCGTAGTTTACTATATCCGATATGTACTGTATAGAATATACTTGCTTTTGTATCCTTAATTATGTCGTCAATAATGAATATGAACAGTGTGGGGCTTATAACACCTCCTTTTCTTATACCCTTGTTTATTGCAAACATCTCTGAATGCAAGTGATCCTTACGTCCATAACTCTTATTATTTTGATACAGACTTTTGATAGCACCAATTAGTTGATGGTCAATATTTCTATTTTGCAGACTGTTCCAAACTGCTTCACGGGACACTCTGTCAAATGCTTTCTCAATATCTGGAAAAGCTTTATATTTCTGTGTTCTTTATTCTAGCTTTCTCAATTATTTGTTTGAACGTAAATATATGGTCTAGCGTACTGTGTCCCTTCCTAAACCCACTTTATACTTCATCCAGATGTGGTTCAATGATGTGCCTTAATTTTTTTTCTAGAATGCTTTCATATATTTTGGAGACGATACTGAGTAGATCAATTCCTCTATAATTTTCACAAGAACTTGGGTCTCCTATCTTAAAGATTGTTAGTATTATGCCAATTCTACAATCTTCGGGAACTGTACATCGGTTTTAAGCCATGTTCATAATTTTGGTTAAAAATTCAACTCCTTTCGGTCCCATTCTCTTTAACATTTCAGCAGTGATTTTGTCATGACCAGCCGATTTACCTCTCTTTGTATTATTAATTGCTTCTTGACTTCTTCTATTTGGATATACTTTTCTTGTACATGTTCTACTTTTACTTTTATCATTACAGTTTCCTCGTTCGACTGTCTTGGTGTTAGGAGTTCGCTGAAGTATTGTCTCCATCTATTAAATTAAATAAAAAAAAATTAATTATCGTGGTCACCAAAACTCTTGCATGCTGTTATAGAATATGTATAAATTGCCAATTTTAACATGAGAAATTTAAAGAAAATAATGTAAGTAAAGAATGAAATATGAATTTAAAATAAGGAAATAAATTCAGATAGGTGCTATAAACTTTAAAAATCTGGCTAATGGAAATCATTGAACAACTCAAAATGGATAGTTTAAGATTCGGTAAATGTTTCTATGTTAATTTTTCTCCAAGATATAGAACTTTTAATAACTCACTCTAAAGCGAATGCTACTCATAATTATGAACTATTTTATTTTACATTAATATTTACTTGCTTTTTATATTATAAAAATTTTCACAAATATACATAACAATAAAATAAAACCAATAAATTTGATAATAACCCGATCTGAAAAACTTTGAAAGAATCCATTCTGCTGCACCTCGGGTAGCCTGAAGTATTTTAAGCACAGTTGGAATAAAGGGCCCAAACAATTTACACAAAAAGATTGATGAAAACTATAAAATGATTATTTATAAGACCCTTGCAGTGTCTTATAAATCAAATAACTGCGAGACCCTCGCAGTTATTTAATTGCATCTCTTTTATAACTACGTTTCCTTGCATATATACACAGGGTGTTTTGAAAATTGTCCATATACTAACTGGAGAAATCTTATCACAAAATGGGAAGATTTAACTCAAAACACCATTCGTACTTCGACTTTTGACTAGTAAAGCCATGCTATCATACGCTATACGAAGTGACATCAGTATTTGTAGGTTATTTGGTCCTCATTATTATATATATATATATATATATATATATATATATATATATATATATATATATATATATATATATATATATATATATACATACACTTCTCCAAGAAATTAACGCACCACTTTGGAATATTAAAATATTTTATTAGCGTTAATAAGAATTTCCATTATAATGTTATATTTTGCAAGCCGCCCTTGTATATGCCATTCGTGCACTTTATATTTATTGGCTGTGTTTTATCGGTATAGTTTTTTTGCAACACAACAAAAAGAAGCAAAAAAGTTACTATTTCTATAAATATACTAATTTCCAAGTGTTCACGAATTTTATTCGGCTACTGTTTAATTGTTGATTATTGTTAATTGTGTTTATTATGGAGCGTCAATCACGTAATTTAATCCGAGATGAATGTGCCCAAGCAGTGATGCTGTCGGAAGAAGGTTGGAGTTACCGAAGAATTGGTCGTCGGTTTAATGTGTTCCACACGTCCCTCTCACGAGTGGTAAAAAGATTCCTCGAAACAGGGGATCATACTCGCAGACCAGGGCAAGGACGAAACCAGGTAACTACCCCTATTAAAAATCGATTTTTAAAAATTTCTGCTCTTCAACAACATTTTGCAACACGTCGAAGTCTACAAATTCAACTTCGAGACGTGCATGATATACAAATTAGTACTGAAACTGTTCGCCAGCGACTTAGTAATACAACTTAACACCTAGGATTGCCGCCCGAGGTCCTCTATTAACTGCAGAGCATCGAAGGGGGAGACTACATTTTGCCAGAGAACACGTTAATTGGTTAGAGGCTGACTGGGAATGAGTGCTATTTACTGATGAATCCCGATTTTGTTTGTAAAATGACCACAGACGTGTTCGTGTTTTGCGACGACCCAACAAACGATATGCTCAATGTAACTTCTCACACACCACATTTTTTGGTGGAGGATCCGTTGTGGTGTGGGGTGGTATTTCTTTGACCGCACGTACGGACCTAGTGTGCGTACAAAATGGAACCGTTACATAAAGGTACATATTGGATATCCTGGAGCAACATGTAGTACCATTCGTTATTTATATCGGTGAAAAGTTTTTACTAATGCAAAATAATGCCAGGCCTCACGCTGCAGAGATCGTCAGAAATTATCTAGAAGAGGTATAAATTAACACTATGGAATGGTCAGCACATAGTCCGGATTTAAATCCAATTGAAAATCTTTGGAATATCCTTGGTAGGCGATTAAGAGCAACACCAATCCAACCAAACAACCTACAGGAAATGGGAGAGAGGCTGATCCACACTTGGAGAGAACTAGACCAAAATGAAATAGGGCAATTAACCTTAAGTATGGGTCAATGATGTGAGGCTGTTATATGTAATAAAGGTAAAAACACTCGTTATTAGGATTTTTTTCATATTTTAGTTTACTTTTCATATCATTACTCTTTTAGAATTTTCTGTTTTATTTTTTTTTTCTCCTGTACTTGAACATTTTCTGATGATTAGACAAATTGTTATCTTCTTCTTCAGGTGCCATCTCCGCTACGGAGATTGGCAATCATCATAGCTATCTTAATTTTTGAGGCAGTAGCTCTAAATAGTTGTTTTGAGCTGCATCCAAACCATTCTCTCAGGTTCTTTAGCCATGAAATTCGTCTTCTTCCGATGCTTCTTCTGCCATCTATTTTTCCTTGCATTATGAGTCGCAGGATGCCATACTTATCGCCCCGCATCACATGTCCGAGATACTGTAGCTTTCTTTCTTTAATTGTAAGTTCAATTTTCTTCTCTTTGCCTATTCTTCTCAGTATTTCATTGTTTGTAACTCTATCTACCCAGGAAACCCTCATAATTCTTCTATAGGTCCACATTTCAAAGGCGTTAAGTCGTCTCATGGTATCTAGATTTAACGTCCATGATTCCACTCCATAATATAGTACACTGTATACGTAACATTTTGTTAGGCGTACTTTAAGAGCTAAATTGTTATAATTACTAATAAAATGTAAAATTAATCTGGTGAAGTTTTATTATTTATTCCTTGCCTGTTTACACATAAAATTAAGTTATTGAAGTGGTGAGTTAATTTCTTGGAGAAGTATATATCATCTACCTCATCTCTAAAAGATTTTCTTGGTCTGCCTCTTTTGCGTTTTCCTATGAGGCTCCACTCTGTTATTTTTTCTATCCATCGGTTTGGGTCTGTTCGTCTGGCATGTCCGTACCACGTTAATCTTTTTTCTTCAATGTAATTTAAGGTGTTTTTGTTTATCTCCATTCGTCTTTTGATTTCGTCGTTAGTTAGTTTGTCCATTCTGGAAACTCTGCAGCATCTTCTCTAGTAGTCCATTTCTGTGGCATTTATTTATTTTCTGTTGCTTTTTTTTCTGACCCAATTTTCTGCTCCATATATTAGAATGCTGCGAATCATTTTTTTTTCTTATTTTTTGTTATGTGTCTGTTCCATAGTATTGCATTCAGTTGTCTTATAGAGTTTCTGGTTTGACACACTCGATTTTTAATTTCTTCTTCTGTAGTTGTCCTTAAAAGAATAAACCAAGAACGCCAACTTTTCGAAACCATCAAGAACAGGAAAACGGCGTATCTAGGTCACATCATGCGAAATGAAAAATACCAGTTCCTCCAACTTATAATCGAGGGTAAAATTGAAGGCAAGAGAGGAATGGGACGCAAGAAAATGTCCTGGCTCCGAAACATAAGGCAATGGACAGGGATTAACGACATACAATCTCTAATACATATTGCAAGAAACAGAGAATTAATGGAAAATGTGATCGCTAACATCCATTAGTGGATTTGCATCTGAAGAAGAAGAAGTTGTGTTCAGATATTCCGTTTTGTTAATGTTTATTTCCAGGTTATTTATATTATATTCTTCTTCTAGTTTTCGAACCATATAACTTAGATCTTTCTTGTCTTGTGCTATTATGACCTGATCGTCGGCGAAACTAAGGGTATACAGATGGTCTTTCTCTACTCAACCAATTGTCTGGCTTAATAGGTCTTGAACCTAAGGCCAAAGAAAATTCCAAACGCTTAAATAAAATATTTCCCCTTGCCGAAATATAATTTGTTTTATTACAAAAAATATTCTTTAATAATTTAAGACCATTATTTTAACATCTTCCAATATTTTTAGTTTAAACTTAATAAACTAGTGTTAAAATATAGTTTTCCTCTGTTACCAAAGATGTGCTGCAGAGATAGATTTCCTTTTTCCCTCTTTTAATCTACGCCACTGTTATAATTATTTTAGCATGTTTTTTGATTATTCATTACTTTTACGTAAATATCATTCTGTTGTTCCAATGCAATAAAGTACGTAGGTTTTTAATAAGTTTATCAACATCATCATTGGTGTCACAGCCCCATAAAAGAGCCTCGACTTTCCTAAGTCTATTACGCCAGGCAGTCCTATCCATTGCCAACTGTTGCAAGTTTGCTGCGCCTATTTTTTTCCCATCGTCATCTACATCATCTCTTCATCTGAGTTTTGACCTATCACTACTTCTACTTTTCACAGGTTGTGGGGTTGTTCTGGTGTTATCTTGCCAGATGTCCTGCCCATCTTAGTCTTCCTATTTTTATAAGAGATACTACGTCTATATCATCAAATATATATTTATATTTGTGATATATCTCATAGTTGTACCTCCTTCTCCAAACACCATTTTCACAGATGCCACCGAATATTCTTCTCAGAATCCTTCGTTCAAATATAAGCAGGAGGTTTTTATCTGCCTTGGAAATGGTCCATGTCTCCGATCCATATATCAACACTGGTTGTATAAGGGTTTTGTATATGGATATTTTTGTTTTTTTGGCTTAAGTTTCTGCTTCTCATATGTCTACTTAATCCAAAATAGCATTGTTTGCTAGGATTATTCTTCGCTTGATTTCTTCCGTCATGACGTTCTCCTTGGTGATCAGTGAGCCTAAGTATGTGAATTTGTCCACCACTTCAAAGGTAGAGTTATCAACAGTGAATTGGTGGCCGATGTTTCTGGCTCTATTGTTGGATGTTGATGCCATTATCTTAGGTTTCTCCTCATTTACTTGCAGGCCCATATTTTTTGAGGCATTTGACAAGGTGGTATACATTTCTTCTAGTTTGCGTATTGTACAGGCAACTAGATCAACATCATCTGCATATGTCAAAATTTGGGATGATTTATTAAAAATGTTTCCTCTGTTGTCTATTTGAGCATCCCTGATTGCCTTTTCCAAAGCTATGTTGCAAATGAGAAGCTGTCATATTACCGATGTATATTTAATACTGAATTAACTGCAGCTTTCAAATTCCTAAAAAAGATCGCTGTTTAAGGTGCGAGAATTAAAAAATAAAAAGAGCTGATAACATATTAACAGACGAAGAACAAACCGCTTTTGATCAGCATATCAAAACAAAAAATGACATGAGACTGCAAAGTAATTCCGATCGAGAAAACAAAGTACCTATTCTTAGTTGTATTTTGGAAAATCTCATTACATGTCCGAGGTCAGAAGTATTTTATATACATAAACTAAATATTTATAATTTGACAGGTTATTACTCCTTAACAACAATGTGCCATATGAACCGAAGCCAAACAAAGAAGAAAGGAAACTGTATTGGCCAGTTCTTTCTGAAAAAAATTAGATAGAGTTTTTGAAGATCTCTGATCTAATATTGTTCTGAAGCTATTTTCTTGTGGCATTGTAAATTAATTGCTATTTATAACTGGGAATAAGCCACAATTAAAGATAAAAATACATTTATTGACGTTTCAATTTCCACTTTGAAAATCGTTCTCATTTTTTTTTGAGAACGATTTTCGAAGTGGAAATTGAAACGTCAATAAATGTATTTTTATCTTTAATTGTGGCTTATTCCCAGTTATAAATAGCAATTAATCTCTGATCTAGTTACATGGAGCGATTCATGTGTATCCCAGAGCGGAAATTCACTTATATCCTTTTGTGTGATAGATGTATTGAAAGAACATCCCGAGGTAAAAAGTATCATAATGAAGTACTCAGTACCAAGTCATGTACCTATACAAGAAGTAGACAACGTTAATAGTAATATTGAGAGATATATATGGACAAAACAAAATTTAACTCACCTCTTAGATTTATAAGAAATTTAAAATATGTATATAAGAGGAATCCATATCTCTTTCGCAGATAAAGGATGAAGACTTAAAAAACTATGAAAACAAACAATTAGATTTTATCAAAATTGCGTTTGCCAAAGTAGCATTACTTAAATTTAGTTATTCTAAAGATATTTTTACAAAGGTTTCCTTGTTACCTCAGATGTCACGAGTACTAAGATACACTAGTGGCCCTAAGACACGAATTTGTCCAAAATTGTGTGGGGGTTCAACACGCGGCAGGGATAGTACTCGAATTGCTACAAAACAGAAATAGACCATCCACGATTCCAAACCTAAAACCAAAAGTTTTACCAATTCAGAATGAACTTTCTAAAGAAAAAATTGCTACAATACAGAAAATGATGTCTTCATGCATGCCTGATATTGACAAACAATATTTTAGTCGCTTGTTAAACTCATTAACAACTAAGTTTAATATTTTTTAATTATTTGCATTTTATTCTTCTTGGTGAACAATATTAGAATTATTTTTTTTCTTTCACATAAGTTACAATATATTTTCCAAATACTTTTATTTGTTTGTAAGCACTGTGCAAGACAACTACTAATTTGTAAACATTTCTGAAAATATAATAAAATATTTAGGTGTATGTGGTAGATAAGACTTTATTTAATAATACCCTGAAGTTGTTTTATTATTAGTATTTAACTAGTTGTTTTATTAAATAACTTTAAATCATTTCTCAGATCAGAACACCTTTGTCATTGAAGTAACTTTTTACAGTTAATAAGAATATATTAATTTAGTTATATTTTTTTTCTAAATTTACATTGTTAAAACATACAAGTGGCGATAATAGTAAAATAAATACATAACATAGAAACTTTAAACACTCATAACTCAAATTGTTGTAAAACATACTTAAAATTACAATCAGTTGTGGCTTAATTCCATATATATATATATACTATATATATATATAATATAAATATATATATATTATAATATATATGTATATATATATGTATAATATATTTAACTTGGACAAACCACAAAAAAACAGTTTCAGAAATTTTTACGGTGTATGAATTTGTACCGTATAATTAGTTATCTTAACTATACCACTCATCTCATTCATATCAGAAAAATAATTTCAAAGAAAAAGCAAAACTACTTTTACGAACTTCGTTCCCAGCTGTGTCTTCACCACGCCTATGGAAAAGCATTCTCCAAAGAGGAGAAACTCCTCCCCACTACCCATCGAACGCATGGACCCGAACTCCGAATGGGATGCTGAAAATTCAGTTCAACATCACGATGTCGACCAAAAACAAGGATGATATGGTCCTTCCCGCTCTCTTCTGATCCTTTTTTGGTTTTTCTATCTCGATCACGTGTCTTATTTCTGTCTATACCTAAAGTCTTTTATTCCGATTACTTCCGCGTACTGTAGAACTCTTCTTAAAGGATTGACTTTTTAATTTGTGATTGTTTTCAGTGTAAAAACAGTTACGTTTAAGTTAAAACTGTGTCATATATTTGCTTTTTGGGATATCTTGGTGAGAAATAATTTTGTTGGTAAAATATTTTTAATTGGAATACTTGTTCTTTAAATATACCGTTTTTATAAAGACGATGCGTATATTATAAGCAAAAACTTTGATTATTGCGACCAGTCTTATCAACACAAAATTAAATTAAATCTTATGTTACGCACCGTTGCTAAGGCAACATGTTGAAATTTTGATGTTACATAATAGGAATTTTGTTTTTATAAAAGGTTTTCATAGCCATAGTCATGTATATAATACGCTGGAATATATTCCTACAGCAGAAAAACCTTAATCGCGAAATACAGTAAGGAAATCTAAAAGTATATTGACATTGGTTGGTAAAATTAATTTGTTGGCATTTCTAAATTGCGTATTCAGGTTGTTTAGATATACGAAAAGTGTTAAAAAGTAGATTTTATTTACAAATAATAAGAGATACTTCTTAACTGTTTATCTGCAAAAGTATTAATACAAAAATCTTTATTTTAATATACAAAAACAAACTTTATTCATCGAAATTAGATAGTTATACTATAAGCCTATTTAATAATATTAAAATAAATGATATATATATATATATATATATATATATATATATATATATACACGGATATTTTGGGTTTAGTAGTCAATATTGGCCTTTAAGTAAAACTCTTTTAGGTTTGTTAAGCTTTCGAGTTTATTGTACTCTTTTTCAAAACGTACTAAAAATTAACATAAAAAATTACATTAGAAAAATGAAGTTATTATATCTTCAATAGGCTTACCCTTGTGAGGATTGTGTTTTAAAATTAGCAAAATTAATTAACATAATGACATTAAATTTGATTTACTTTTTCGTTCTGTCAAAACTTATTACTAAGGTTTCCATGTCTCTTCTATTTTTTATATTTATTTTAGGTGAGTTTGACAGAGGAAGTGTCTATGTTTATGCAAACCTTCATTGCAAATTTTGATATAATATTACAGTTATTAAACAAGCAACAGAGTTTATGTTACTAAGTAATTAAGAAAGAAAAAACACAAATAAAAATAAATTTTATCTCATTTGAACTTGGAATAATCCCTTTAATATGCGTAACTTTTAAGAACTTTTATATTGTTATTCTTTTATTTAAAAGAAGATTACTGTATATAGCACTAAGATTTTCAATGTCTTCTCTTTTGTTTAAGGTGTTTTGTGTAGTTTTAATTAAACACATTTCTAGAAACAGTCTTTTGTTGTAATTTCTTTCCCTTCTCAATATTTCTGTTTGATCATAGTTAGGCGTATGGCCCATTGTAATACAATGTTCACTTAATGCACAGGCTTGTACTTTATTCAGATTAATATCACTCTTGTGAGATGTTAATCTTCCGGACAAATTTCTGGACGTTTCTCCAATATATACTCTATTACAATTATTACAGGGTAGAGAGTACACTACATTGGAGCTTTCTCTATTATTTAAGGGTGTTTTAAGTTTAGTATATAATTTCGATATTGTTTTTATATTTCTGGTTCCAATTTTGATATTAGGTACTTCTCTAAATGTATTTAGTAGTCTATTTGTTAAACCTGGAATATATGGTAAAGAGTGGTACAATGTATTTTGGTTGTTTGTTGAAACTTCTGTTTGATTTGTCCTGATGACTTGAGAGACACCAAAAATAAGTCTATTTAGAAGTTTCGCTGGGAAGGAATTTTCTAACATGATCGTTTTTAGTTTTTTAAGACCGGCTGTTTTATATTCAGGATGTGATAAACTTATAACCCTACTTTTCATATTTAATACTAGGTTGGTCTTCATCTTAGATGGATGTGCTGAAAAGTAATTAATAAACCTGTTGCTACATATTGGTTTTCTATACCATTCTGTTTTTAGAACGTTGTTTGAATCACGGTGTACCATCATATCTAGAAATGGTATGCAGTTGTTATTTTCTAATTCTACTGTAAATTGTAAGTCTGGACAGTAACTGTTAAATATGTGTAGTGTTTCCATTATTTTATCTTTTGGGAGTGCAAGAATTAAATCGTCCATGTATCTCTTTAAAAATGGGACATTAAATGGTAACTTCCTAATACAGCTTTCAATTAAGTCATCCAGTACAAAATGGCATAGGATTGGTGATATTTCGTTTCCCATGGGTGTACCATGTATTTGTTTGTAATACACCTCATTAAAAACCAGTATGTTTGAGTCAAATATAAAAGATAGTATTGTTACAAATGAATTAAGATCTATTAAGCTGTGTTGTGAAATGTTTATCCATTGTTTTTTTATAGTATTCATAATTTGCTGAAATGACAAGTTGGTGAACAATGATACTACATCAAAACTTACCAACACATAATTTGGGGAAAGTTTGAAATTGTTGATAAAGGAGCTGAAACTAAATGAATCTTTTATATAGTAATCATTCTTTGTGTTGTATGCATTTGTTAATATTTCTGTTAAAAACTTAGATAACTTACTGTTTGGAGAATCAATGGATGCAACAATTGGTCTCATTGCTAGGGTTGGTTTATGTATTTTTGGTAGAGAGTAGAATCTAGGTGCTAGAGAGTTGTAAATTCTTAAGTTTTTTGCTTTTAAATTCGATATTTTTAATGTTTTGTTTAGATCTGTTACCAATTTATTTGCTTTTTGTTGAAGACTACAAGTGGGGTCTCTATTTAGCTGTTTATAGTATTTTGTATCTTTAAGCATGATTTCATTTTTGCTCATATAGTCCTGTTTATACATAGCTACTGTGACATTACCTTTGTCACTTCTTACTATATACAAATCCTGATGATTTTTTAGGAATTGTTTGCATTCATTAAACATTGTACTCATGTGGTCATACCTGTTTATTTCATTTTGTAAATAGTTGGTTATAATGTTAGTAGTTTTCGCTCTATATTCATCTCTTTTCTCCTCTTCTACATTAATTATAATATTTTCCAGATCTGCTAATATTGTGTTTACGTCTACTTCTCTAGTTTTAGGTATTAGACTAAATTTAGGACCAAGCGCCAAAAGTTTTTTAACATTATATGGTATTTTGATGTTGGTTAAGTTTTTAAACCATTTCTCTTGAAAAGATAGATTCTTAAATTTGTCTATTTTTAAATTATTAAATTTTCTGATTTTAACGTCTCTAATTTTAAAGAAATGATTATTATATCTGATATGTTGTCGTCTAAAAAACTCATTAACTATATGAATTGGCAGCGTCGAAAGTAACTGCCTTTTGATGTTTGTTAAGTTCGTCTTCATGAATTTAATTTCTGTAATTGTTGTACTGATTTCCAAGTTCAAAATGTTTCTTTTACATTTTATGTTTTAATTATGGACTCTGTTACCTGATTTACCTCTGCTATGGTGTAATAAGTTGTTGACATTGATGAGGCTGTTGTTTATGTGGTTTGGAAAGCATTGATGTTTTCTGCATTTTAATAAAAATATTCGTCTGTTTCGGTAAGATGCTAATTTGATGTTCATATTGGCCCATTGTTTGAGCAATCCCACGCAGGTAGGTCCATACCCTTGGTGGATGGTCTCAAAAAATAAAAAAAAAGAATATATATATATATATATATATATATATATATATATATATATATATATATATATATATAAAAAATAAGAAGTACTTGTGATTCGTTTGGAAAAAATATATAAATATGTTTTTTATGGGTTGGAGTCAATAAAAGGGGCTATTGGTAAACTATTCTTTATGTCAAGCTTTCAATTGTCTAACAATCTTTATCAAGAGTTTCTAAGAAATACAAAAATCTTACAAAGTGAAACTAGAAAAATAAATTTTAACTCACCAAATAAAATTAGTTTTGTTAGTAAATCTAAACTAAATATCCAATGAATGTTTCTCTAAATTTAGTAATTTTTAAAAAGTTTGTTAACAAAATTAATTGAATATATAAATAAGTTAGAATAGCAACCAATTAAAAAAGCCTTAATGTCATAATGGCCAAGTTATAATTTTTATTTTTGACAATTTATATCGTCAAAAAATAAAATTTTGTTTAAAAAATTATTTTTTATTTAGTAATAAAAAACAAGATTTATTCATCATTGATATATGTCTAAACAGTTTAATACACTTATTAACTTTGTTTTTGATTCCAATATTTTTATATTTACGCATTTCAAAACACTTATCAACTTTGTTTTTGATTCTAATATTTTTTATATTTAATGGTGTCTTTTATAAACAAATTTTTTGTAGTTCTATGAGATCTAGTCTTTCACCTATTTTAACTAGCTATGTCATGGATGATGTTATTAGTGAGTGTATCAACAATTGCACTTTTTTCATTTCTTTTATTAAAAGATATGTAGACGATTTAGTTTTGGCACATCCTGAACACAGAATTCCTGAAACAGTTAACATTTTCAACAATCATAATCGACATATACAGTTTACAGTTGAGGAAGTGGTAGATAATTCTCTACCATTCCTTGACACGAGAATTGTAAGAACTAAAACTAGATGGTTCAGAAAATCCATATGTAGTAATAGATTTATAAGCTATTAGTCACATCATCCAAATAAGATGAAAATGAACCTTATAACAGAATTAAAAGAACGTGTTTTAAGGCTTTCCCATCCAGATTATCTACAAGAAGATCGTCAGTTGTTTAAAAATATTTTAATTGAGAACTTTTATCTTCCAGATATGCTTCATAGGAAGCTTCAATATTTTTAATATAAATAACTTAACACCATTTTTTGCTAAATCTCAGAACATTGTATCCAATAATCAGAACATCTGTTATCATTGACTGCCTTTTATACCAACATTAACATCTAAATTAATTCAAACACTAAAGGTTATTGACATTGACCACCTTGTGCTTTAGCAGAGCATGTAATCGACAAAGACCATATTATGGATTTTGATAACATTAAAATTTTATGTAATGAAAGTAATAAATTCAAAAGGACTTTTTAGAAATGGTTTGTATTAGCAGAAGTGATAATAATTTAAACAAAAGATCAGAAATTCAAAATCTAAACAAAATTGATATTGGTCGCTATTCTAGCTTATTTATAAATTCAATTATTTTTTTTTTGTTTTTCAAAATTACTAAATTTAGAGAAACATTCATTGAATATTTTTTTAAAATAGTTTTTTTAACATGTTGAACAGTTTAGATTTACTAACAAAGCTAATTTTATTTGGTGAGTTAAAATTTATTTTTCTAGTTTCACTTTGTAAGATTTTTTGTATTTTTTAAAAGCTTTTGATAAAGATTGTAAACACAATTGAAAGCTTGACATAAAGAATAGTTTACCATAAAGGCTCCAACCCATAAAAAAACCTATATATATATATATATATATATATATATATATATATAATATATATATATATATATATATATATATATATATATGTATATATAGATTTAGTTTTCTGTTCATCAAGAAGTAAACCACCCAGTTATTGGCATTTTAAGAAAATGAACTGTTACATTAGATTTGCTAATAAGTATAGGTAACATCATAGGGAGATATTTTGATTGTTTTTATATAATAATAGTCTCCCGTTTTATACCGCACGCGGCTTTGGGAGTATAGCAGGGTAGTCTGCTATATCTAGGGCCTACGGTATACAAGGAAGGTAACATGGCCAGTGCTACGCTTCAACCGCCTATTATTACCCCTGGTTTTACCCAAGGTACTCATTTTATTCAGGCTGAGTCGACCTGGGGCCTATAGACATTTTAAAAATGCCTAGTTGTTCTTGCCGGCGGTAGGATTCGAACTCACGACCACCGGCATGCGAGGCAAGCACACTACCGCTTGCGCTACGCGGGCCCTTTGATTGTTTTTATAATTTACTATTATAGCTGAATACAAGTTAAATGTCATTTTATTATAAATATTGAGAAAAATAATGCAAAAATAGGTTATTTTAGACTCTTAACACATTTCCTAATTATTGGCAGTTTTATTCTAGTTATTGGCATGTAGTAACTGACAGTGTACTCAATTATTGGCACCCAGTAATTGGCATGATTTTTATATCAAAATATTGATTAAGCATTGAAAACAAAAGTACTTACGTACAAACAAAGTGTCATTTATTTATATATTTTTTAAAAACAAATTTTACAAAAACAATATTCTTTATACAAGTTGTTTAAGACAAGTTTTACAAACAAAATATTCTTCATATAAATCATATTTTTCAAGACATCCCTTGTGAAATGTTCTGGAACACTTCTGGCATTTAACTCCAAACCTAATCAGGGAAAAATTTCCAGTACATGTAAAGCATATACTCCTTATTCATAAAAATATTATTTTTAGGTGGTGAGCAGAGATCTGGAACTTCTGGATCAAATCCTAATACTGACAGATTTCTAACGTGCTTTTGGAATTGACCTATTTCCATATTTTTTCATGGGGATGTCGATCCTATTCTTTTTTAAAAGCTTGTTTACTTTTAAGTCCTCTAAAATACTAGGTTTCTGCTGAAATAAAGATGTTTCTTTGAGTACCTTAATCTTAGTACTTTGATTAGCACTTTTCCTTTCAAGGAATTTTCTTTACATTTTAGAAATCTTTTTGCTTTATTTTCTAACTTTGTTCGCTCCTTTACATTTTTTTCGCGTTCCTTTTCCTCTAGTCCTCTTTTACAAACTGAAGAAGAAATTACAAAACTAAATCTTTGGGTATTACGTATTCTCTTACGTATACTTGAGTATTTTCTGAGTAAAGTGCTTAACTTTGTGCCACTTTGCCACTTTTATATTTTGTGCAGGAATTTATTTCAAAAGAACAACAGGAACAGATTCTATATAGTAGGTTAAAGTCACTGTTGCTCTCTCTTCTACTGTAGACATGTCCAAAAACATTTCATCTCTTACAATTTGTAAATTTTCACCTTCTTCATTATTTGGATTATTTGGATATAAAATATTAAATAGATTAAGTAGTACCCTGAAACTTTTGCTGGTGTTATCTTTCAATTGTTTCTGGCTTTCTGGCAGAGCTGTAAAGTACCTTCATCGCATATGTTGCAAAAATTGGACAAATTGATTGATTTTGTTGTGGTTTCGCCAAATTGATCTATGATGTATTTTTTACCTAGGCTTTTGCTGTAGTCAATACTATCCGCGTTCTAAGGACAGAGACCGCACACTCTAAACTCTCTCGTAGCAAAAAATGTGAACATAATGGTAATATTTGTTTTCAATGGACCTTGCTCTATCTGATAAACATTTTTGGTACCTTTTGGTGCAAGAACCCTATCTTCTTTCACACAAAGTTTAAAATAAGTTTCATCTCCATTGTAAACTCTGCTAGAATCAGAAATAATGTCAAAATAATTCTTTTCCATTAAATATTCTTATATAATCTTAAACCACTTTCTAATATCATTTTCTGATACGTTTCCACTGACATTGTTTATAGCTTCAGGAATTCAATTTGTTAAATTGGAGTGTCTTCTTAAAAGCGAATAATACCAATGATCCCCAGGAAGATTGTCTTTAAATGAAATTTATCGGGGGTTCTGATCCAAAAATAACTTAACAGAAGCTTGAATATCCTCTTTTTTTTCGGAAACCCTTTTCTGTGATAATCTACTACCTATTTTTCTAATACCATTTCTACTAAAATACTTAAATAAGTATTTGGACCATGAGCTTCTTTTAAAATTCTTCGCTTAGTCTAAATTGCAGAGTAGCTCTGGGTATCCCATATTTAACTGTTGCCGTTGCCTTTGGCATGCCATTATTTATTTCCCGTAAAACTTCTTGAAGAATTTCTTTATTATATTTTTTTTTATATTTGCTTTTCTTGTGTACTTTGGGCATTTTTTCCCGTGAAATTAAAGGTGCCAATCACTAGCATTAGCTATAATATGACATCTAATTGTTGGCATTAACAAAAATAATTATGCTTATGTAGAAAATAAGCATAAAAACGAGAAAAAACGGTACAATGTAATTTAGAGATTAACCTGATATATCATTCTAGTTATCACAGCCAATATTACAATTATAAACTTACATCTAACACTGATGATGCCTTACTGAAATCAGGTAAAATGTAAGGATGACTTATCTTCTAACCTTCACTCTCAAATAGTTGGCGGAATATTGACGATTATAATATTCTACGCCCTACCATAAATAAATCATGTTGCCAGATCATTATAAAAGTGGAAGTAAGTACTTACAGTGAATTACTCCTTAATTATTTAAAAATAAAGTGTCCACTGGCAATAATAGGGCTAGTGCCAACAATTGGGTAGCTTATGCAACTTAACGTTTTCTAACAGATATATTACAGAGACATTAATGAAAAAATTATAGTGCTTTGAGATGTGGATTTATCGACGAGTATTTCGAATAAGTTAGGTTGATCGAATAAGAAATGAAATAGTTTTACATCGAATGAAAAAGAGCACATAAATAACAAAACCGATAAAAATACGAAAGTTACAATATTTCGGTCATATAAAGAGTGAGGTATAACCTTCTACGCCTAAGGGTAAGATCGCCGGAAGGAGAGGCCCAGGTCGACGAAAATCATCGTAGCTCCGAAATCTCCGAGAATGGTATCAAATGACCACCGCTAATTTCTTTAGATCCGCCGTAAACACAGTTATTATTGCCAATATAATCGCCAACGTTCGATAATCGGACAGAAGACTGAAAGAAGAAGAACGTTTTCTAAAGTGCCACGTACTTATGACAACTTTATTTACAGCATTGATAAATAATAGTGACCACCACATGTTTGCGAGTAGAATCTTTTTTCTTTTAGTAAGTTGAAGTAATGAATGATGAAAAAGTTAAAACCTATTCTGTGATGATTTAGATTTTGAAATATATTTAATAAATTATTACCAACTTTGCCATAATTTAAATGGGGCAATATTATGTTATACTAGCCCCAGAATATGTTATAACTGATAGATGCAACCATACTTGCTATCTTACAACGAGTAAAACAATAACGTAAAAAATGAACGGGCTTAATCACAATCATGTTATTACCTTACAACCCTTACCTGGAAATTATCGATCGCCAAATTTAATTGCTACTACTCTTTTATAAAACAGTAAATATTGAGTTGGAGTAAATATAATTTGCACCTAAAAATACAGCATAAAAATTAGGTGTTGACCACTATCTCGCTTTGTTCAGACATGAGGAAACGTGTATTTTATTAACCGGCGTTTATAGACGTACAGGGTATTCCAAATTGGTATGTTTTGCAGGGTATACCGAAAACTACAGGAAATAGAAAAAAAGTAGATATCATTACTTATTTTTTCGGTAAAGTTACGATTGCTTAATCAAATTATCAATAGCTCTCCACATTAACGAAATACAGCTCGATTATTGAAAAATGTCGAAAACGACGAGATATAATATATTCTTTATTAACCCTCTGGTGTCCACTCCGTGCCGCAATTTTAATATTTTAATAATTTTTACCAATATTCTTCTGTATACGCTACTGTCTATTTAGACATGTGAACGTGACTCTAATTAAATTATCACCTGCTGATGTTGCATTTCCTTAAGTGTTGATATTGACCATTGAAGTTGGAGTTGTTTAATAGTGGCATTTCGTACCGCAGTTGTTCATACAGTTTTTAGCACTTAAATTTATTGATGTACTTTTTGTCATTTTAGAGATACAAAAAGGCCCATTACGTATTGGGTCACAGATTGAGGAAAATCTGTATGATTTTGATAAAGATATTGCTGACTTTAGTGATGCAGGTGGAGAACAAGAAATTATTGAAAATGATAATTACGACAGCAAATCGGAACTATTTGGTAGAAATGATAACGATGATATCGTATGTCCGTTACAAGAGCCAAACGATGGTGACTACCAATTTTATATGGGAAAGGATGAAGAAACAATTTGGAAAAGTACCCCAATCAACAACAGAAGAGCAAATAATCTATCTTGCCAGAGAGACAGAAATTGCAAATTAACCTCTCGTAATGAAATAAACCCTAACATAGAAACCCTAACACAAAATGGTATAGACCATAACACTATAGCACTTATTAAAAAACTATATTGGGATCAAATGGCGTCTATCAAAATAGACAATCGTCTGACAGCAGAATTGCTAATAAAAAGAGTAGTTTGTTAGGGCTGTGTACTTTCTCCACTGTTATTTAACATATATTCCGAAAAGATCTTTTAAAATGCCCTCGAAAATATCGAAGAAGGAATAAAAATCAACGGAGAATACGTAAACAACTTAAGATACGCAGACGACACCGTTATTATTGCGGACAGTGCTGAGGGTTTACAACGACTTTTAAATGTCATAACCAGAGAGGGAGATAGCTTGGGACTAAATATAAACACAAATAAAACAAAAGTAATGGTTGTTACACGTGCACCAAATGTCGACATTAATATTCGTATCTATAACAAACATATAGAACCAGTACAAAGATTCTAGTATTATGGTTGCTGGATAACAAACGATCTTGACCACGAGGTCGAAATACGTGCTCGTATAGAATATGCTAGGTCCGCATTTCAACGAATGAAAAAATTACTAATAAACTCTACATTATCGTTGGATATCCGATATCAATTTGTAAAAACGTTTATTTATTCCATATTGCTATACGGAGTGGAAACATTGACTCTCGGAATTACAAGTATGAGGCGTATAGAAGCCTTTGAGATGTGGGTTTTTCAAAGGATGCTAAAGATCTCTTGGACAAAGTACGTAACCAACAACGATGTGCTAAGAAGAATGGGTACTGAGAGAGAAATTCTAAATATTGTAAAAAACAGCAAAACGAGTTATCTAGGACATATTTATAGAGAACAAAAATACAAGTTCTTACCACTTATAATGGAAGGGAAAGTGGAAGGAAGAAGCAAATGTTCCTAGTTGAAGAATGTAAGAGACTGGACAGGTATGGACACACATTCGATACTAAGAACAGCTCAAGATAGAGAGCAATTTGCTGTAGTTATAGACAACCTTCAGTAATGGAGAAGGTACCTTAAGAATAATAAAATAAAAGTTTCGTTTGTGATCTTATTAGTTCTTGAAGCAAAAAAAGAAGGTCATGTAAACGTTCAAGAAATATAAGGACAAAGAACAGAATCGGCTTGATACGGGCCAGAGCTGCATTTGGTTATAAAAGATTTCTCTTTCTCCTTCGTGCCCTTTGTTTCGATGATGTTGGGACAAGAAAAAATTGTAAACAAAATGATAAATTGGCTGCTATTAGAAGTATATACGCATACTTTCTGACTAATTGTATAAGTAATTACTGTTTGGGGAAATACGTCACTATAGACGAAATGCTTCATCCTTTTAGAGGACGATGTGGCTTTGTACAATTCATGCCACAAAACTCAACAAGTGTTCAAATAAACTATTCAATATAGTAAAACGTTTAGTTTTTTCCATAAAAAACTCTAAAAGAAATACAACTATGGATAATTATTATACTAGTTATCCTTTAGCTCATTATCTTATGCAAAATGGCCTGACAGTTATTGACACCTTGAAGAAAACCAAAAACAACTTCCTCTCCAATTTCTTTCGAAAATAAACTACCAGTTATTAAATCTTTAATATTTCGGTTCCAAGATAATAGTTCCCTAGTTTCATATGTTCCTAAGACAGGCCATTCACGTTCCGACTTGTGGTCCAACTTCTGCAGTTGGATCTGAAATCGGACCGTGAGTGGGCTAGTTGGATTAGTTGGACAACTAGTGGTACGACTCGGAACATCTAGTGGGACGACTTGAAGATCCGATTTCCGACTGGCGACCAAGTCGGAGCGTGAATGGTGAAGTTGGAAGTCGGATCACAGGTTGGATCGGAAATTTTCTCGGTCAGTTGACCTTCGGCACCTGTTACGTATGGGATTTATTTATTATTAACAGAAAATTGCAAAAAACTTTCAATTTCACAAAAATTACCATTATTAAAATACACGATTCTTAATCATCATCTACTTTTGTTAGAACAAATCATTTTCCTTTCTCTAGATCTATTTCGGACACTCCCACACAGGTACAACTTCCAACACTTCGGATTGGTTACAGAAGACTTATCAACAAACAATGAATGGAAATTAAATCATAGTTGTAGCAAAGATCACTAGTTCGCAAATAAATAATAGAAAATAACTTTCAATTGCACGAAAAATTATTCCTATTAAAATATACGACACACACACAACAAAATAAATCCCAGCTCCAGTTTAAAACAAGTTTTTATTTCTTTCTATAATAGAATATAGGTTTTATACCTACACAAATCTTTAAAAACTATAATTTTTTCCTACATCTTAAAAAGTCATAAAAATCAAGAGTTGAAAAAATTAATTAGTTCAGCCCTAGACAAATAACTAGAGAAACGAAACCTAATTTTTAAACATACATATCATAACATACATATAAGGATAACAAGCACAATGCTGCCATTTTCCTTCCCCTAATTATATTTTGCGTAGTGTTTATTCGATACATTTTTTGATTAAGCGATGTACACTATCGTGAAAACAAACTAGAACTGAAGTTGGACCGCTAGTTGGATAGAAAGTCGGAGCGTGAGTGGAGACGAACATCCAACTAGTAGTCCTACTAAGTGGTACCACAAGTCGGAACGTGAATGGCCTGCTTAAAAGAAATAAAGCTGTAGTATTGTTATCCTCTACCATAGTCGATACAAATAAAATAGACGAAAATACAGGAAAACCAGTAATCATTTTGGAATTCAATAAAACAAAAAGTTGCGTCGATACGGTGGACTAAAAATGTGCTTTCTACACGACACAAAGAATTACCAGAAGATGGCCATTAGCAATATTTTGTGAATACTAGATTTAGCTGAAATAAATTCCGAAGTTATTTATAATTGAGAATACACTTCCAAAATTTCTGCTGCCTTTTCAATTTGCCAAAGAACTCACCAGCACGGTAAACCAAAGTTGAAGTGGATGGTGTCATATATGCAGTGCGCATACAAACAACAAAACAACCGTTTCCTGTGACTCATGCCAACGATTTGTTTAAAAAATCATAGCGAGAAAAAAATGAAGTGTAATATGTGTTTGTATCCTTCTATGTATTTAAAAATTTTGCTTTTGGGATCTTTTGTGAGAATATTTTTTATTGTAAAGGTTTTCTTTGTTTTGATATTTTTCTAAGATCGATTATTCGATTTTATATTTTGCGCCTGAGTCGTTACATTATGTTAAAGTCATACAATAAATTGTTAAAAATACCTCTTATCTTTTTTTGCGTCATTTACGAATTTTTCTAACAAAGTATAGATCCTATCGATATTTTTGAACTTTTAATACCGTTTTTTGTATGTGCGGCATTAATTACCGTAGTGTGTCCACTCATGTAACTTTAAGAGACGTGGCTGCCGGAGGGTTAAGAAAGATTTAAAAAACTTTTAATAGTTATATTATAGAAGGGTTAAGTTGGTCACAAAATATATGGGACACATTATATATATTTTATAATTTTTTATAATTTTTCGTTTACATTTTTATTTCTCTTTTATATTAGGGTAAACCATACAGTTATTGGACACTTAAGAAAATTTCAACTTTAAAAATTTGTAATTTACATTGTTTTCTGCAGATTAAATTGAAATTTATACAAAAAGTAGTCTAAACAGTTTATTACAATATGGCCAAAAGGATTTATAAAAAGTGTTAAATCTTTTTTGTCAATATATACCTAGTTATTAAAAATAGTTACAAAAATTATAGTTATTGGACAGTTTATTTAGTTACAGGACACTCAAAATTAGTTAATTGATGGATTCGACCGTTACTTGATAAAAATTCATTTTATGTAACAATAAAACAATGAAAACTTTGTTTTCAAACTTCCACAAAAATTATTTTAACTCTTATCACTACAGCTGTTTCGGCTGATTGCCTTTCTCAAGTGATCTATTTTTGGCTTGCGTTTACACTTTATAGTCTCTAATGAAATAGGTTGAGGAGGGGAGAACTGTTTGTCTCAAGTTGTCATTCAGAATTATATCTGTGTTTTTTAATTTGTTGATTTCCATAGATTCTAACATAGATAGCTTAAGGTCTTTATTTTGAATGTGAAGAATTTTAAATTTGTCATTAAAAGAATGATTATGATCTAGAAGGTGAAGTGCGTATGTCGAATCTGTTTTTCTATTATTGAAAGCCCTTTTATGTTCTGCTATTCGTTTATTAAAGTTTCTACCAGTTTGACCGATGTAAGTTTTTGGGCAGTCGCCACATTTAAGTTTGTATACACCACTATGTAAGTGTTTTTTATTTTGGCTCTTGTTATTTTTAATATATTTACCTAGGTTATTATTTGTTTGGAAAGCTGGTGTTATTCCTTCTTTTTTATGTGTTTGGCTATTTTTGTTGTTATTTTGCCTGTATATGTAATCGAGCAGAAGGTACTGGGCTTCTTTTGATGATCTGAAATGATTAAATTTTTTACTAGTTCTTAACCTTAACATTTTGTTAGGTCAATATGGAAACAATACGCAAACCTTGCAACCAGTTCCTACTGTTTCAGTTTTACCCATCGAGCAAAAAGACAAAAGAGGGAATGTAAAGGAAGTGGGGGCAAAAATATTGTTAGACAGGACGTGCCATCTTGAGAGGCAAAATAAAACAAGGAAAGAGAGTCTTTCCTTGTTTAAGAAATAAAATTTAGTTGGGTTATATTATTATTTGTCCCAACTGTCACATGAAATCTTATTTATATTGAAGTTTTTTAACAATTGTTTCACATTTTAGACTGTTATCGTTAATATTTAATTAAAACTTTCTCGTCTAAGACACATTCTGAAAACTATTTTATAGCTACTATTAATAAGTGTCGGAAAATTTAAATTTGGCGCATTCGCATTTCCGGATATGTCCGCCATCAGAGGCCACTTTTTTGGTCTCCTTTTCATAACGATTAGATTCCCTATTTTGTCTTTTTGTTTGATGGTTTTACGCCTTTTTTTATATAGAAGCAAATCCAACCTTATTCACTACCCCTCCTGGATGCTGTTTTCCCATTCTCTCACTGACTGCCACCAAGCTTCTTTTAGTGGACGGAAAATAGAAACGTCACATGGTTGTAAAATCCTTGTGGCGTTAGGATACAGCACAATAACTTTATTATGCAATTCATTACAAAATGGGTAATTTAACGGGTATAACACTTTAAATAACTTGATATTTTTTCACAAGGATAGAGTTAATATGAAAAAAAAAAAAAATCATAAATGTCTGCAATCTCCAGCAAAACAGTTGCCTAATAATGTGCCATATATGGTATATTCTACTTAAAATTAAAGGTTTTGATCTTTACCGGGAGTACGGAATTAAAAAATGGCATATCTATGATTATATTATATATCAAAATTCAATGAATATTGCCAAATATTCGGCTGGCCAATCCTGATTTGTAATTAATTTATCTAGTAAATAATATACATATTAATCCCTAAGTGGGTCACCGTTATTTTTAATCTAAACTCTGCATATTTCTAGCAAAATATTTCTTCTATGAGCAACATTTTGGGTAATAACTTTGCGATATGACTTTGGCTAAATAATACAATAAAAGGTAAAATAATAAAAGGTTTTATGTACCGCTTTTCAGAGAGATTATAATATGCCTCCTGCTCTTTATGGTTCCCTTTTATGTGTTATATCATTTATTAATATATTTTGCTCTGAGCCACTGCTAATTTTAAGCCTTATAATTATTTTATTTGTAGAAGTAAAATCGAATATTTAATACAGCGAACTTTTAGGAATCGTTAGTATGCCAGTAGGCTTTAGTGATAAGAGAATACAGACTCATTAAATAGTCGATAGAAATAATTAATGACTGCAAAAGAAATGCGATTGTTATAAAATAAATTTATTTGAAGTAAGAAGAGTATAACAATATTGTATTTTATTTTTAATAAAACCATATTATTTTATTAGAACTTTTTGGTGTTATTTTACTAATTTGGCCACATTTTTGGCAAAAAAAACTGCGTTTTTAGAAAATATTGAAATATGAAAAGATAAATTATGATACATTTTTAGAAACTCAATCCTTATATCCATTTTGGCAACGGCAAAAATAGAATTATAAAACTAATTATTATTAATTGTCAATTTCGTATGTATGTTTTCTGTCGACCGTACATTTATGATCAATTTTAACACCCTCAAAATCATTGATTAGTGACACCTATTAATGAATGATTTTCTATTAATGAACGATTTCATTATAGGTAACACAACATACATTGCTTGCATAAATTAATTAAACGCTTTGTGATTGGCAGTGACCTGTGGTGTCGGCAACCAAACATCTTCTTCTTCTTCTACTTTTTGTAGATCTTTCGATCTGTTTAATTCTGAAGTTGCCTCTGGTTAATTTCTTGGGAGGTAGATTGCCAACTATCCCTCCATCTTTTAGGTGGTCTTCCGGGGGGTCTTGAACCAGGCGGATTGTTTTCTAGGGCAATTTTTGGGAGTCTATTCTCATCCATTCGTCTTACATGGTTGTACCACATCCTCTTGCGCTGTCTTCCCCATCTTACAATATCTTGAATTTTGCACTGCTCTCTAATGTTTGTATTTCTCACTCTGTCCCTTCTTGTTTTCCCCATTATTGTTCTTAGGGTTTTCATTTCGGCAACCCTTAGCATCTGTTTCGTTTTGTTGGTATCTTCGCGCACTTCTATGCCATATGTCATGATCGGTCGTATGCAAGTCTTATAGATTCTAATTTTACTATCTGTGCGCATATACGGATTAGACCAGACTATCTCCCGCAGACATCCTGACAGTGCAGATGCTTTGTTGATCTGACTCCTCAGGTCCTTTACTGGGTCATGGGTGCTTGATATATCTATGCCCAGATATCTGAATTGCATCACCTGTTCTATGGGGTTGTCCTCAACCACTAACTTACATCTGAGCGGATCTTTTGCTATTGTCATACATTTAGTTTTGTTGGTAGAGATGTTCATATTTAATAGTCGGCTTGTTTGAAAGAACTGAAAGAGCTGCCTTTGGAGATCATCTTCTGATTCGGCAATAATTGCTGCATCGTCTGCGTAGCACACCATACCAATTCTTTTGTTGCCCATTCTATATCCGAGATTAAGAGATGTTACTTTGTTGATAATTTTGCCCATGAGAAGATTAAACAAGAAGGGGCTTAAACTGTCGCCTTGTCTAATTCCTCCCGGTGTTGGAATATTTTCAGTGAATTCGTCTCCTGCTCTAACTTTGGTTACGTTGTTGTTATTTAGGTTATGGAGTATCTTTGTTATACTGGTCGGTGTTTCATTTTCTATTAATATATTTAGAATGTCTCCCAGGCGAACTCTGTCAAATGCCTTCGTCAAATCAATGAAGCAAATATACGCTGGCATGCCGAACTCTATAGCTTTTTCTTTTATTTGTTTTATTACAAATACTGCGTCTGTTATAGACCGCCCTTTTGTAAAACCTTGTTGTTCTTCAGCATTAGTGATTTGCTTTTCCAATTTGTCCTTGAGAATACCCGTGAAAAGTTTCATTGTTGTATTTAAGAGGGTTATTCCTCTATAGTTTTGTGGGCAGGTTTTTTGTCCTTTTTTAAATATGGGGATTGTGATACTATTATGCCATTCCTCTGGTGTTTCTGTTTTGTTTAATATTTTGTTAAATAGTTGTGCCAGTTTACTTGCAAGTTCCGGGCCTCCATATTTTAAAAGTTCATTGGGTATACCATCCGTTCCCGGTGATTTTCTGTTTTTTAGCTTTTTGATCTTTGCTTCTACTTCTTCGTCATTGATTGTGGCACTCACATCTGTTTCGCCTTCGTTTATATTCAGAGTTTCTTCAGCATCATATAGCTCTTTAAAATGTTGTTGCCATGTTTCTATAGGTACTCCTTTGGTCTGCACGAACTCGTTAACTGGTTTTTTCCTGTTGCGGAGCATTTTCCATACTTTCTTTAACCAAACATAAAACATGTTATTTATATTCAATACTGTGTGACAGTGGTGCAGACTTTTCAGCTTTTAAAAGACTAAGTGGCTGGAAATCGACTGCTGTAGCAGAAGGTGATATATAGATAATTCTTCTTCTTTATGTGCCTATCCGTTTGCAATCTTTATTTTATCTGCAGCAGTTCGGAAAAGCTGCACAGATGTTGTATTGAACCAGATTCTGAGGTTCTTTAACCAAGATGTTCTTTTTCTTCCTGCACCTCGCTTTCCAAATATTTTTCCTTGCAGGATGACTTGAAGGAGAGCATATCTGCATTCATTTGGCATAATATGTCCGAAGAATTGTAACTTTTGAGATTTAATAGTGGTCAGTATCTCTCGATTTTTATTCATTCTTCTAAGGACATCCTCATTTGTGACTTGATCAGTCCATGGGATCAGAGAAGACGTAGCATCGCAGCATTCTTACTTTTGTATCAAGAGAGAGGTTGTGACTCTTGAAGAAGGCCCCCATCCGATTGAAGGTGGATCTAGCTTTTGCGATGCGTGCTCTAATCTCCTGGTTGTTGGTCCATTCTTCATTTATTATGGTGCCGAGGTAGTTGTAGTGCGTCACTCTTTCTACAGGAGATTGGTTGACGTAGAGTTGACCTTCTGTTATCCTTTTCTTGCTAATTATCATAAGCTTTGTCTTCTTAACGTTTATATTGAGTCCATATTGTTGACTGTAATACGTGATTTTGTTCATAAGAACTTGTAGGTCTTCTAAGTTGTCCGCAAATACTATGGTGTCATCTGCATATCTGATGTTGTTTAGCCGGTAACCATTTAGTAGAATACCTTTTTCAGTTTAGTGCAAAGCTTCGATAAATATTCTTTCAGAATACAGATTGAAGATTAGAGGAGACAAAATACAGCCTTGCCTCACTCCACGCATGATTTTCACATAGTCAGTGTGTTCACCTTCAACTCTGAGATTTGCTGTCTGATTCCAGTAAAGATTTCTAATTATTTTCAGATCTTGGTTGTTAATTCCTGCTTCTTTTAGTATTTGCATCATCTTGGCGTGCTGTACTCGATCAAACGCTTTCTCGTAATCAACCAGACATGCGTATACGTCGCAGTTGACGTCTCTGCATCTCTGGAATAAGACTTGTACTGAGAACAAAGCCTCTCTAGTACCAACAACATTTGTGAACCCGAACTGGTTGGGGGAAATTTGACTTTCACAGAGCTTGTAGATTCTCTTATGAATTACCATTAAGAACAATTTTAGAAGATGACTCATGAGGCTTATAGTACAGTAATCTTCACATTTTTTGGCTCCTGTTTTTTGATGTGCAATAAACTCAGATTTCAGCCATTCTGTTGGTATTTCTCCAGAGTTGTATATGTTGTTGAATATCTTTGTGATTATTGCTATTAGATAATTATATGCAGAATAAACTTAAGACGGCTGAAAAACTCTTGGGACAAAATACCACTAAACCTTGTCAAAGTACTTCCTTCAGCACCACAGCTTCTTCTTCTATCAGAGAATTTAGAATCATCATTTAGAATCATTTATCAATACCTTCCTTTAATTTCAGTAATTGTACTATTTCGAATATTAATGTTTACAATAATAAAACTACCACTATGGAAAATTTAACTTTGAATAACGTTAATGAAAGCTGAAAAAATTGTTGTTAATCGTTAAGTAAATAACAATTTAAACTAAGATATCTTTATTTCTGAAAAGTTTGGTTGACGGAAAAGTTTTGTAACGAACACTTATTTGTAACTTATTAATACACTTTTTGGTTAAATAACTATTACCCTTATATTGGGAGGTCCAAAACTGTCATATGAAGGCAGAAGGTGTCGCGTCAGTCACACACGGAGCGAATTAGATTTTAATTGGCGAAGTGAAAAATTCTTTGGTAATATTTTTTAAAATCCGATGGACACTTTAAAATGTCATTGTCTTAGGGCGTAAAACACCAATTGCAAAATATTTATTTGAATATTAGATTAGTTAGTTTAACACTGTTTCATTGCCGGGAAACTCCCGTCTTGTAATCCTTAAATTAAATTCGACGACAGCTGCTTGTGTACTTTACAGACAAGTTCCCTTCTCTTGCATACATAGTGGTTGTGTCAGACCAAAATTGCTTGTAATTAATAAAAAAAATTCTTTATCTTGTATCCTAAATAACTAAATAAGAAAAACTATAAAAATGTTTTTAAACTGCATTTTTGTGACATGTCTATGTTAAAATATAAGTGGTAAAAATATAAATAAAATATGTAACAATAAAACACTAAAACTTTGTTATCAAATTTCCACAAAAATTTATTTTAACTCTTGTCACTACAGCTGTTTCGGCTGATTGCCTTTCTCAAGTGATCTATTTTTGGCATGCGTTTACACTTTATAGTCTCTAATGAAATAGGTTGAGGAGGGGAGAACTGTTTGTCTCAAGTTGGTCATTCAGAATTATATCTGTGTTTTTTAATTTGTTGATTTCCATAGATTCTAACAAGAATAGCTTAAGGCCTTTATTTTGAATGTGAAGAATTTTAAATTCGTCGTTAAAAGAATGATTGTGATCTAGAAGGTGAAGTGCGTATGTAGAATCTGTTTTTCTATTATTGAAAGCCTTTTATGTTCTGCTATTCGTTTGTTAAAGTTTCTACCAGTTTGACCGATGTAAGTTTTTGGGCAGTCGCCACATTTAAGTTTGTACACACCACTGTGTAAGTGTTTTTTATTTTGGCTCTTGTTGTTTTTGATATATTTGCCTAGGTTGTTATGTGTTCGGAAAGCTGGTGTTATTCCTTTCTTTTTTATGTGTTTGGCTATTTTTGTTGTAATTTTGCCTGTATATGTAATCGAACAGAAGGTACTGGGTTTTTTCTCAGGTGGTGGAAATACTAATTTCAGGGCTTTCTTGTGTAGTTTTTGATTTAACATTTTATTAATTGTGAAAAAGACAGCAAATATTTGATTTCACGCAAACAGCGCCTTTGTATCTGTTGATACGTATTTCGACCTAATAGGTCTCATCAGAACAGTTATTCAAAGGTGTTCTCAACGTGAAAGATCAATATTTTCTGTCTTTTAAGAAGCAACAATAACATGGCTTCGAATACGGACGCACTAGCGACATCTAATTTAACAATCGTAAAATAGTTTCGAAACACAATTCAGATTTCTGCTTTTATCTGTGCTTTCTAAAAATTGCAAAGCAAAACAGACGTTGATAAAGGTGTTAAAAGAGACGTGGGGAATCTAAAATTTGCATTCCACGACACATCTTTTCAACTAAGCAGAAATCCTTAGCGAATTGGTTTCTTGTACTCGTACAGAGTAAATCCGAAAAAAGTGAAAAAGACAGCAAATATTTGATTTCACGCAAACAGCGCCTTTGTATCTGTTGATACGTATTTCGACCTAATAGGTCTCATCAGAACAGTTATTCAAAGGTGTTCTCAACGTGAAAGATCAATATTTTCTGTCTTTTAAGAAGCAACAATAACATGGCTTCGAATACGGACGCACTAGCGACATCTAATTTAACAATCGTAAAATAGTTTCGAAACACAATTCAGATTTCTGCTTTTATCTGTGCTTTCTAAAAATTGCAAAGCAAAACAGACGTTGATAAAGGTGTTAAAAGAGACGTGGGGAATCTAAAATTTGCATTCCACGACACATCTTTTCAACTAAGCAGAAATCCTTAGCGAATTGGTTTCTTGTACTCGTACAGAGTAAATCCGAAAAAAGTGAAAAAGACAGCAAATATTTGATTTCACGCAAACAGCGCCTTTGTATCTGTTGATACGTATTTCGACCTAATAGGTCTCATCAGAACAGTTATTCAAAGGTGTTCTCAACGTGAAAGATCAATATTTTCTGTCTTTTAAGAAGCAACAATAACATGGCTTCGAATACGGACGCACTAGCGACATCTAATTTAACAATCGTAAAATAGTTTCGAAACACAATTCAGATTTCTGCTTTTATCTGTGCTTTCTAAAAATTGCAAAGCAAAACAGACGTTGATAAAGGTGTTACAAGAGACGTGGGGAATCTAAAATTTGCATTCCACGACACATCTTTTCAACTAAGCAGAAATCCTTAGCGAATTGGTTTCTTGTACTCGTACAGAGTAAATCCGAAAAAAGTGAAAAAGACAGCAAATATTTGATTTCACGCAAACAGCGCCTTTGTATCTGTTGATACGTATTTCGACCTAATAGGTCTCATCAGAGACCTATTAGGTCGACCTTTATTAATTGTTTATTCATTGTATCCGTTGTGTACTGCTATTTGCTTAATTATATTTAATTCTGTCTCAATGTTTTATTTTGACATCGGAATTTCTGTTAATCTATGTAACATATGCGGCCAGTTTATCATGTGTTGGATAGGATGATGAATTGTGTATAGTCGTGTCAGTGTGGGTAGGTTTGTGAAATATGGAGAAGTCATGTTTGTTTTTAAATCTGATAATTTTTAAATCTAAAAAATTTATAGATTGATTTTGTTCTGTTTCTATTGTAAATTCAATATGACTATGAAGTGAATTAATATACGATAAAAATTGGTCGAGTTGCCTGTTAGTTCCTGTGAAACATACTAGTACGTCGTCTACGTATCTCCACCAATATAAAAACTGTTTAAATACGGGATGTTTTGAAATCTTTGTCTCTAGATGATCCATAAAAATATCTGATAGCAATGGGCTTAGAGGATTGCCCATTATAAGTCCTGCACTGTTATTTGTATATATTTGATTATTAAATTCAAAGTAGTCCTGGTTTGCAAACTTCAAGAAGATGTAAAATTTCAGATGTAATTATTGGATTTGTACTATTTTGGTCTAAAAGGTTTTTTACTAGAATAAAAGTTTCTGTAGGAGGAATACTAGGAAAAAGATTTTTTACGTCAAATGAAATTAATCTGGAGTTGTTAGGTAATTGAAAATGTTGTATTTTATTAACTAGTTCTATTGTATTTTTATGGTAAATTTAGGTGAAAATTTAGTGTGTTCTAGTGTGTATTCTTTTTATACTGCTCCGTCATATAAACTTTCAAAAAAACTGTTTGAGATTATTTTAGAACAGATTCTACATACGCACTTTACCTTCCAGATCAAAATCATTCTTTTAACGACGAATTTAAAATTTTTCACATTCAAAATAAAGGCCTTAAGCTATCTTGTTAGAATCTATGGAAATCAACAAATTAAAAAACACAGATATAATTCTGAATGACCAACTTGAGACAAACAGTTCTCCCCTCCTCAACCTATTTCATTAGAGACTATAAAGTGTAAACGCATGCCAAAAATAGATCACTTGAGAAAGGCAATCAGCCGAAACAGCTGTAGTGATAAGAGTTAAAATAAAATTTTTGTGGAAGTTTGAAAACAAAGTTTTCAGTGTTTTATTGTTACATAAAATGAATTTCCACCAAGTAACGGTCGAATCCATCAATTATAAATAAAATGTATAAATATTAAAAATATCATATTTATCTAGTGTTTGACGTTTTGATTTTCACTTCGAAAATCGTTTCTAAAAAAAATATTTTTAAAAATCTGCTAAAATATATAACCAACAATTTGTAGTTGGTAAGTTATGGTTTCGAAAATTAATGGTTGACTGATGGACTCGATCTTGTAGGAAACGGCATACTTGGGGTTAAAACAAATCTAAGGGTGGTGTTTTTACTCTCGGAATATAAAATTTTGACTCTTTTGTATGCTTTTGTATTATATGAGTGTATAAAGTGAGTTGTATATGTATTATCGTACAATCTCACACAATATGCACACATCAAAATTATCTAAAGGACAAAAACAAAATGCGAGATTATAAAATGTTTTAAAATATTTTAATACAAATATTTTTATTAAAGAGCTAAAAACAAGTGTTTCTGCTGAATAAAAAATTAACATTTTTTCTTAAATCAATTGTAAGATCTCTATATAAAATTAAAAGGGAACTCTATAAATGAAGAAATAATGGTAACAAAAATAAAATAATTTGTTGTCTGTCAAGTCCCAACAAAGTAGTCTTTAGGTTAAGTTAGTATAATATACGACATCCATACTTGTTGGTTACTATACTACATCTGTAAGGCAAATAGTTCCACTCCATTGAAAAGCCATCAAACAGTAGTTGCTGTTTTGTATTGAACGCAGTATTTTGTTGTAAAATGCATTTGCCTAATATGTCCCAACATGCTTAATTAATTTTAAATCTGGCGATTGGACAATATGCAGACCATGGTAGAACACCAGTTTTAATATCTTCAAGGAATATCCTCATGACCCTGGCAGTATGCGGACGCACATTGTAGTGCATTATTTAAAAATAAGGACCAGCTTGGTGTGCAAAGGGTACACTAGCGGGTTCGAAAATAATATATCGAGATAGTCTGTTGCATTTAGAAACCATTCCAAGTAAATGAGATTGGTTCTTAGACCAAGAGCACTACCACCTCATACCATTATACTGCTGCCTTGCTCTCTATCAACCCCTGTATGGTGGCCAATCGTTTAACATTGCCAGATCGTCTTCAAATTTTTCTATGTCTTGTATCTGGTGCAATTTCAAATCGGAAATAAATTGTAATAAGGTAGAAGACCACTCATTGTATTTTTGGGCCTATTGAAGTATATGAGCAAGATTTTCTTTCGATAACAACATTTACAGGTCTTCGAGCATGTTTTCCTACTTCATGCAGTCTATTAGTCATGTAGTCATGTAGTCTATCTTTACATTATTATATCTTTTATTGTATTTTTTATACGGACTTAAAACTTTATGTAAAGTGGTCAATAAACGTTCTATCTATCTATCTATTTCAAATTGTTTGGCCACTTACAAACACTTAATCGGTCATTTGTAATTGTGATACAGTTACAGTGCGATCTTGTAAAGCCCGTAACCTAATAAAAAGGTCTTTAATCTGTTTGTTTATCCTTGTACGGCCTGTATGACGTTCAGCAACATTACCAGTTTCTTATCAATTTATTGTTAAACGAATAATGACACTTCTAATCGTATTAAAAACCTCAGCAACGAATTTTTGACTTCTGTCATCTTGAAGCCCCCTGATAGCACCCCACTACATATTGTAATTTAAATAATGTCTTTCCATTATTATCAATTGCAAAACTAAATAAAAATTTACGTAGACATCAAAAACCAAGTACCAATAAAGAAATATTACTTTTTATCTTAAGAGCGTAGGCGCAAAATTTCGGGCCAATGCTTTTTAAATGCATTCATTTTTTTCAAATCCTGAGAAAACTAACAAATATTTTTAAAACATTTAAACGCAGAATGAAAGATTACATTATTACCGAGGGCCGAAAGTCCCTTAGAATAAACAAAAAGTTTTTTTGAATGAGATATTTGAAATTAAAAATCACACTAAATTTTCTCTTTTTTTTCACCCCTGTAACTTATTAAAATAAACATTATAGAAGTTTTCAGGGACTTTCGGCCCTCGATAATAATGTATTCTTTCATTCTGCGTTTAAATTTTTCAAAAATATTTATTAGTTTTCTCAGGATTCGAAAAAAATGAATGCATTTAAAAAGCATTGGCCCGAAATTTTGCGCCTACGCTCTTAAAGACAAAAAACGCGTACTGAAATTTTGTTAAATTTTTATGATCATTCTTATTAGCTTTACCATTTAAGTTAATACAATAATTGACAAAATAACTTCCACAAGCTGTATTGTAACGACTATTTTGCTTACCATAGGGTAAGAACATGGGGGACAAGATTGGGCAAACAAAATAATCGGAACTAGTGCGTACGGCTCTCAGTTGGTTGTTGGAGAACTGGGTGGTGGATAAGTTGAAGATATGGGGGTTGGATTGGGGCAACTACAAAAAAAGGAAATAAAAGTGTACTTATACAAATCTCTCCTACAAACAAAATGAAAATAAACCGGAAACACCTCAAGGAATTTAATATAGGGCGCCACTTGAGGTGCCTAATTATACCTATTACAAACACTAGTTGTAATAGGAAAATAATTATTTGAAATGCAAAACATAAATTTTTCAATTTAAACTCAAAAAAGGGTCAATTAAAAAATAAACAAAATGTTAAGAAAGAAAAAAATTTAACATTTATTTTTGTGTCACCACAAACAGTTGCAAAAATAGGACAACGCAAAAAATATTACCTCAAATATACTAAATACAAAAATACAAAAAAAACTAACATGTGTCATCTGTTTACAAACTCTGTTGCTACAAAACTATCAAAATTGCATAGAGGTTAAACTTTTTTTTTAACAAAACAAATCAACCAATTTTCCTATCAAATCAATCAATTTTCCTATTACAACACTAGTTGTAATAGGAAAATAATTATTTGAAATGCAAAACATATATTTTTCAAATTAAACTCAAAAAAGGGTCAATTAAAAAATAAACAAAATGTTAAGAAAGAAAAAAATTTAACATTTATTTTTGTGTCACCACAAACAGTTGCAATAATAGGACAACGCAAAAAATATTACCTCAAATATACAAAATACAAAAATACAAAAAAAACTTACATGTGTCATCTGTTTACAAACTCTGTTGCTACAAAACTAACAAAATTGCATGGAGGTTAACCTTTTTTTTTAACAAAACAAATCAATAAATACTAAAACGAGCTGGTATAAATTAACATTAAATTTAAAACAATAATTAAGATGACAGCTAAAGTTAAAATCTAAAGTTTACAATACTTTAATTATTAAAAATTTAAATTGTTACGAAAGCAATTATTGATGGAAAATGTCTATTTTTGCTTTAAAAAGTTCAACAAAAAAATTACCTGATTTTCACTAAATGTTATTTCTCCTTTAAAAGTTAAAAGTTCTGGGGTTGGAACTGGACTCAAAACTTACTGCAAAACAACAAATGCATCTCACAAACTGTGAAGATAGTCTGGAATGACCGGGGACAAATGAAATGAGGATGGAAGCTGGGCACTGGGACGCAGTCTTCAAAACTTGGGTATGTGGGTATCTTTTAAACTTATTTGGAACGCCGTCCTACAAATCCTCAGATGAGACACGGCACGAAAACAAAACAGTGATTACTCTGACAAAACTTGACATATTACATTCGAGTATAATTCACGTTTTTACAAACAAATTTGCCGGTTTCTTCAGGCGACCCACGCCGCGTCTTGTTTCTTCAAAATCTTTTTCCAACCTGCCTGTTTCGTTACTCTCTCAACCTCCTTCACCTTCGTTCCATTTCAAACCAAAAAACCCAAAAAATCCCCCTCCTGACCTAAATCTAATATCGGTGTGGGCGACCCTCTTTCTAAACGATAAAAACAACTTTTAAATATTCCAGTTTATTGCGTTTTAACGACGAAAGACAAATAAAAACTCTTTTTTATATTAGGGGGCATCATGAAATATAATCCCTTTATGCGACAAAAAACTTGTCGAAATAGATATAACATAATACAAATTAACAAAATAGCACGTAGTTTTTAAACCGGAGTTCTACCTGACTTTGTAACAAAAGGTTATGGGATTTGAAAGTACACATAGACAAAAAATATATCCAGCGTTATTTACGCATTTAAGATTTTCGTAAAAGACAAACAAAGATTGTATGGCAAACATTGACGTATTATAAAATTTAAAACGCTACAGTATGAAAGTCAAATTTTCCCCAACCAGTTCTGGTTTACAAATGCTTGTGGTATTAAAGTGGCTTTATTCTCAGTACAAATCTCAAGTACAAATTTCAGAGATGCAGAGACGTCAACTGCGACGTATACGCATGTCTAGTTGAATATGAGAAAGAGTTTGATCGAGTACAGCACGCCGCCAAGATAATGCAAATAATAAAAGAAACAGAATTTAACAACCAAGATCTGAAAATAATGTTTTCCTTATCAAAGTGTTATTGGCACGCTGCTGAATAATGTCCGTCATCCAAAAATATTTAAAAAAATTACATTGTCATCTTGACGTTTTGTATTCGGCGTCAATTTTTATATAGAAATTCGTACCCCTTATATAGAAGTTCAAATCGTTATCGTATATTCAAAGTAATCAAGTTATATATTAGTAGTATAGTTCAAATCAAAGAAGTATAATCGTTGGTAGAAATCTAACATTCGTTGAAGTGTATAAAGACTATAATTTTGTGCAGTAGAATCGGCATCTTGGGATGTAAAAATGGTGTTCATTGTCGTTTTGGAACATAGCAATTATTGTAATACTAAATAAGTTGAGTATCAGTATATAGTGTGTCCTCTTTGTGGGAGCGTTTCTTTACATGTAACAAGTGGAGTACCTGATTAGCATAAGAACTAGCAAAACATCATCGTCTCCACGTCTAGGCCTTTGTGAAGCAAGGCAGGATACATCGAGGTTCTATTCCAGGGCCACATAGGTAATAATCGGAACACATACATCGGAACTGTAAGTGCATTTTCTCTCTTTCTTTGACATTGTTGTTTACGAGCTCTATTTCGGACACGTTAAACTCAGCAGTTAGCGCATTTATTACTATTATTACTATTACATTACTATTTTATTTTTAGATGTTTTCACTGACACGTTCTTTAGATCGTACTCAATATTGTCTTGGTTTGAGTTCACCATATTAGTGGGAATTGTTTAGTTATGAATTTTCATTCAGTTTGGGAGTGGCTAATCGGCCACCCTACGGACGCACTTGGCGTTACGTATAGATTTTGAGTTGATCTGAATATAACGTTTAAGTTGTTTATTTAATCTTAATTGTTTGTTTTAAATTACCTGTTTTAGAATAGCCAAATTTATTTCTTTTGCATAGCTCATGTAATGTTTGTTTATTCTCTGTATTATAGTTAATTAATTTGATTTTATAATTAAATTTAATTCCCCACCTTTTTCACTTCCACTAAATATAGTTTGAAGAGCACATCGTGAGATACAGCTGCTTTCTTCATCTGAAGGTTATCGGATGATTCACATTAGTTTTCCGCAATTTGATAATCATTGCGGACCCTAAAGTTTATGTTAACAGTGGACAAACGTTCCCCCACACTGACTATGTGAAAATTATGCGTGGAGTAAGGCAAGGCTGTATTTTATCCCCTCTAATCTTCAATCTGTACTCTGAAAGAATATTTATCGAAGCTTTGCACAAAACTGAAAAAGTCTTCTACTAAATGGTTATCGGCTAAACAACATCAGATGTGCAAATGACACCATAGTATTTGTAGACATCTTAGATGACATACAAGTTCTAATGAACAAAATCACGTATTCCAGTCAACAATTTGAACTCAATATAAACGTTATAATGGCAAAGCTTATGATAATTAACAATAAAAGGATAACAGAAGGTAAATTCTATGTCAACCAATCTCCTGTAGAAAAAGTGACGCACTACAACTACCTTGGCACCATAATAAATAAAGAATGGACCAACAACCAGCACGCATCGGAAAAACTAGATCCATCTTCAATTGGATGGGGGCCTTCTTCAAGAGGCCTCCATCCGATGATATAAAAGTAAAAATGCTGCGATGCTACATCTTCTCTGTCGTTTTTAATGGTGTTGAATCGTGGACCTCGAAAAAAGATATATGCAGAAAACTGGAATCATTCGAAATGTAGCTATATCGGAGAATGCTTAAGATCCCCTGGACTGACCGAGTCACAAATGAGGAGGTCCTCAGAAGAATAAATAAGAACCGAGAGGTATTGACCACCATCAAATCTTAAGAGTTACAGTTCTTCTGACATATTATGTGAAATGAATCCAGATATGCTTTCCTTCAAGCCATCCTAAAAGTAAAAATATTTGGAAAACAAGGTCCAGGAAGAAGCAGAACATCTTGGTTAGAGAACCTCAGAATCTAGTTCAGTACAACATCGGTGCAATTTTTCTGCGCTGCTGCTGATAGGATAAAGATTGTCATGATGATCGCCAACATTCGTAACGGATAGGCACATCAAGAAGAAGAATAAGCACTCCAATTTTTTTTTACAGAATATGAATGTATTTTTTGTTACTTATAAATAAATGTTTCTTCTTTTAAATATATTTTTCTTATTTAAAAACGATTAACAAAAACACCTAACGTGTTTTTTTTTGGGGACTGGAATGGAATAATGCCATTTCAAAGTTAATTTCAATTGAGAAAATTGCTTTGACATACGAGCAATTTGACATACCAGCAAGATTACGGAACGAATTACAGTCGTATGTCGAGGTTTCACTGTATATTTACTTTAAGGGTATGTATAGTTAAAATTGTATATGCTTATAAATGATTACCAATAAGGTAGTTATATATAATTCTTCACGCTAATAATTTCTGTATTTTTATACTGGTTTTTGACGAAAGTTCCACTTTGTATTAAATTTTTTTGGTATATATTTGATCCGGTAATGGATAAGCTCTTAAAATCATAAAGTCACTAAACTTTAATGCAATTATATGACTGCTTTGAAGGGATCCACTGAAAGAATTTTGTCAGCTTTCGCTATGAAAACAACTATTCATCAACCGTGACACTTTGCGCCGATATATACATTGACTTTCACTTATTATTTCACATCCATCGAAGTTTCGATATATTCAGAAGCTGATTTATCAACCATTACGTGATCGGTTCTGGTGTGTTGATTATCGAAGAGAATACATCTCAATAATATTTTGAATCGGTGATAAGCCACATATCCACCATATAATGGATATAAATCAGAATTTTGTCGTTCCAATACTTTTTTTATTTACAGTTCCAATTACAGAATATTTAAATTCAATTTTTGAAGTTAGGCATTACTTTCAGAATTTACATTTTTTATCGGACTTTGAGATTTTACATTAGTTTTATAACGTACTGCACTTTCCTTGTAACGTTAACATTTAATATAAAATAAAAAATCATGTTTTAATTTTTTAATTTTAATGTAAACCTTATTGTGGTTAATTTTTGCCACATCAATCATGAAAGAGTGTTAAAAGACATTTTAAAAGATGTTAAAGATATTTAAAAGACTACAGCAGAAAGGCTACCCCAGATTTAGTCGATACATTGTTCCATGATATCATTAAGCTATAAAAATCGGTTTAACAGTTTTACTTATACGGGCGAAATAAAAATTTTCTCTCATGATAAAAAAAAACAGGATACTAAAAGATGTAATAATGTTGTGCAGCTTTTTGGACATTTTTTAACATTTTTGACAACCTGTATCATATCAGATTAACATTAAAATTTAAAATATATAAATATTAAATTATTTGTTTATATTTGTCGCGTTAATTATTATTTAACCTTAAATTCGCAGTTTTCCAAAGATTAGTTTCTAGTTTTTCATCAAAAGTTTCACTCTTACCTAGTTGAAGTAAAGTATAAAGTACCATAAAGCAGCTTAACTATTCCTCTTTAATTTGTATGTTTGTAATTACTGGCAACTTACTAAATACCAGTTTAACAAAACATAAAAAGAGCTAAGACAAAATTAAGACAGCTACAGGATTTAAAATTGCTTTTCAAAATTATATTGGTATAAAGAATTATTTAACAAGAATAAAAGAAAATACATAAAACGTACCTACCTAAACACAATTATGAAAAAATAACTTTACAAAGACAAATTTTACTTTCAGTGAAGGATGAATTATTCATTAGTGACTTTATATAAAAAGTTTTTTTGCTACTGTCCGCAAAGGATCGGCTAACTTTTGAATACGAGATCTACCCTAAAGCAAATCACAAGTTGCCGATTTAGTTTTGGGATAAGTCTTTTTCTTTAATGGAATTTACAGGGGTCTAATGGAAATTTAAACAAACTTTTTCTGTATTTATTTAATATTTATTGTCACAAGCTATTTTTATGTACTAAAAATTTATTAAAATATTAAAAAATAAAATTACTTCTCAAAATACACATTAGATTTTTTCTGATCTTAATGAGTGTACCAATAAAGGTACTATACTATAGTATCTACTACTACTACTATCGGTTTACAGCGTTCTCCGACGCCTTCCGACTCCTAACCGCCATTTTTCTCTATTCAACCATAGGCCTGGAGGGATTTCTCTTTCCTCTAGTTCTTTTTCAATTCCCTCTCTCCAGCTTCTTCTCGGTCTTCCTCTTTTCCTTCTCCCTTGTGGTGTCCACGTCAAAATCTGTTTTGGAATCCTGTCATCTGGCATTCTCTGTACATGGCCGTACCATATTAACTGTTTTGTTTTTATGTCATCAACTATTGTATGCTTGACTCCCATCATTTCTCGTATTCTCTCATTTGGTATCCGATCTCTTCTTGATTTGCTGCTGCTCTTCTCCAGAAGTCCATTTCTGTTGCTAGTAACAGTTTCTCTGTTCTTTGTTTCATTGGCCAAACTTCACTGCCATATGTGATTACACTTTTAAGTATGGTGTTGTATATGAGTTGTTTGTTCGCTTTAGATATTGTTTGGTCCCACAGAATGCCGTTCATCATGGATATGGCTTTTCTACCCTGTATGTTTCTGTCTTTTATAGCAGCATCGAGTGTTCCATCTTGAGTTATCTTCATACCCAAGTACTTGTATTCATCACAGTTTCTAATTTCTACCCCATCGTCTAATATAATGGACTGTTTTGTCCCTCCAATACACATGGCTTCAGTTTTCTTAATGTTGACTTCGAGACCCCATTTGTTATATTCTTCTATTAGCTTCCGAGTCATGTAACTCAAGTCGTCATGATCCTGGGCAATCAGTATTTGGTCATCAGCGAAACATAAGGTGTACAGTGTAGTCTCGTCATTGAGAGGGATTCCCATGCCATTACATTTTCTTTTCCATAGCTTGAGTGCTTGTTCCAGATAAATTTTGAAAAGGGTAGGCGAAATACAGCAACCCTGCTTTAGTCCTTTCGTGACCTTAAATCCTTCAGATATCCTTGATCCAGTTTTAATTTTTGCAGTCGTTCCATTATACAGACTTTGGACTGCTTTGATAAGACCATGCTTAATGTTGGTTTGCTGTAGGGTTGACCATAGTTTACTTAGGGGTACACTGTCATATGCTTTTTGTAAGTCTACGTACACCAGGTGAACTTCTTTATTGAAGGCTGTTTTTTTCTCAATAACTTGCGTAATAGAGTACAGGTGGTCTACTGTGGATCGCCCAGCTCTAAAACCAGCTTGCTCCTCTGCTTCGTAATCTCTATAGTCATTTTCTATTTTGTTCTTAATAAGTTTCCCATACATCCTACTTATTGTGCTGTTTACCGCAATTCCTCTGTAATTTTCACACTGATCCTTGCTGCCCTTTTTGTGGATAGTTGACATGATAGATAATTTCCATTCTTTTGGTAATTCGGCCCCATTCAAGCAGTCTTGAAAGAGTTTTCTTAACTGTTCCTGGAGTTTGTCTGTACCGGCTTTCACTAATTCTGCAGGGATGTCACCGGGACCAGGGGATTTTCCATTTTTCAGGGATTTGGTTATTTCTTCCATCTCTGATTTACTGATTTGTAATGGTGATGAATTTATACGTATACCTATCGTGTTGTCTTCCATGTTAGCAAATTCTGGTCTTTGTTCTGTTAGTAATTTTTTGAAATATTCTTCCCATTTTTCTGTTGTTATTGGTGATATAACGTCTTTTTTCTTATTATTTCTTATACTCATACATCAATCTCCAACTCTCTGTGCTTCTTCTACCTCCTATGTACGTGTTGATCTTTTGGCAGTTCTGTTTCCATGATTCGTTCTTTTTTTGAGTTATCTTTTTTCTTACTTTGGCTTGTGCTTCTTTGTAAATTGTTTTATCGTTTTCTGTTTTTGTTGTTAAAAATGTTTGGTATTTCCGACGTTTATCTTTAATTTCCTTCTCTATTTCTTCATCCCACCAGTACGGTTTTATTCCTTTATGATTTTCGTCACATTTCCCCAGTGCTTCTTCTGCTGCGAAATGAATCGACCTTTAGTATATAGTATAGTATTTACCACCTTTAAAAATAAAGCACTTTCTATGGATACGCCGCTTGCTCATTAACAAAGAACAACAATATACAATACATTAGTATCACTTTTAATAGAGTCCTTATTCTTATGCCTTATGCCTATGCTGATGATATCAATATTGTAGGGAGAACGGAAAGCGTTGTACTAGAGGCAAATGTAGTAACATCAAAAAAAAGTATATGATAATTAGCATGGAATCACGAATCTTACGACCACTTGTTATAGGAAACGACGTTATCGAAGCAGCGAACGAATTTGTATACCTGGAAGCGCTTCTTAACACTGAAAATAATATTACTGCAGAGATAAACCGCAGAATTTGCACGGCTAACAGACGCTATTCTGAGCTCAATCTTCTCCTTAAATTCACTTTAGAGCGTTACAAAAATAAACTCTACAAAACAACAATACGACTAGTCCTAACATATGATTTAGAGACCTGGACTCTAACAAAAAACTAATGAAAACATGGTAGCATGTAGAAAAAAAAGTACTATGGCGAATCTATGGAGCAGTAAATGATAATGGAGTGTGGAGAAGACAAACAACTTTTTTAAAAATATATCAGAAACCAGATATCGTTAAATATATTGAAATAGGACGTCTGAGATAGACGGGGGATGTAATGCGGATGAAACAAAATGACCCAGCTAGAAAAACGCTCGTTGATAGACTCATTGATCAGAGAAGAAGTAGAAAAATCAAAACAAGTTTTCTTGATAACATCGATTAAGACCATAAATATGGGAATACGTGCTAAGCAGAGGAAAACGATAGATAGGGATGACTGGAGAAAAAATCTTGAGGAGGCTAGGACTTACTCAGGGATGTAAAGCCAGAATGATAATGATGACTTCATTCTTAAGAAGATCACCATTACTGTCTAACAGCATATATTTATCTAGTTAAAAAAAGTAATAATACCTTTATCTATGTATATAAATTGATTATACATAAAAACGTGATCTACTGACTAATTTTTTACAAATCATTTTGCTGAGACAGTTGAAGTTACAGCAGAAATTAGCGAAACAAAAATATAGCAAATGTTCAATTAATTATATTCTAGAATAGAATAGAATTACACTGTTGTGTTTTAAGGTGCATTCACATTATACCATGCCTTGCTGATCGGTATTGCCAATCGGCAAAATCGATTGGTGTCGCTGGTGTCCACACAATATTCATAGTGTGTACGTAGCAGGTTTACAGTGTTGCGTGTCAATAATGTTCAGAAGAGGATAATATGATTCTTGCGGCTGCAGCTGTTGTAATAATTGCCTTTACTTCATATAAACGTACTCCGTTTGGAGTACCAAAAATTGAATTCACTACGAATTTTGACCATGAAGAACGGCATTTGGAATGCAATCTTAGATTTCCTTGCCGAGTTATTTATCAAGCTGTTTGCTTTGTAAGTTTTAGAAAGCACAGTTATTAAGTTTTGAATTCGATTTCGCCAGGTAGAAATCGTAGGATTTCTCTTTTTGTTTTTATTTTTATTTACTTTTATATCATTAAAATTAAGGTTATTGTGAAGGTGTGTTTTATAATGTAATATTTCAGTTGTAGGTACAAGTCAGTAGTTGTGCAATTGCAGCAAGAGGAAGACTTGCAGTAAGATTCTATCATAAACGACACCCAGATGTTCGGCAACTAAATACAACAACATTACAAAATGTAATGGAAACATTCAATCATTATATGAGTTTAAAACAAAAATAAAAACCGTTACAACAAAAGAAACCTAAAAAAATATTTAGTTACCTGTACTAAACATCACCTTACAAATATATTTTGACTTAGCATGACATTAGTTACGGCTCTATTTAGAAAATTCTCTCGAGACGCCACATGTACACATAACACATCCAGCGACACCGAGTCTTGGATAACTTCATCAATGGATATATATCATCTTAAATTAAAAAAAATAATTATTGTACATAAACGTTTTTCTGTGTGGCTTTATATAAATTTCAATATCTCTCCACAACAAATCCGTACAACAGAAATACAAAGAGGTATACTAGGTGGTCCTTAAACATTTTGTGTTTTATCTTTGACAATTGTTAACAATACACGGAGAGGTGTATTTAGACTTTTAGTAAATTATTTACCTGTTTTACTTGAAAAAGTATCACTCAACGTTCTTTAACCATCATCGTATTTACACGACAGAGATCTACTGCACTTATCCAAAATGAATTGAATAAGAAATTTCCTAACAGATCAATAAAAAGATGAGGCCCAATTCATTGTCCAGCTTGATCACCAGAAATCAAAAGTCGGTTTTTTGTCTGAGGTTACAGTCAAGATCTAGCATAAAGTGAATCTCCAACTACAATTGGTGAGATAAAGATCAAAATTACAAATAAACAAGTCGAAAAGCTCGAGTGTTCGGAAAAATTTTCCCACAAGATTTTTTGCATATTCATTTTTATAATACCCCAAAATCAGGATCAAGAGGTCGCACAGGTAAAAAGTTGTTAAAAACTTTCTAAACCTAAAAATCCAAAAATAAGATTTTTAGGGTTCACAAACACAAGCAAATAATATTTTTCCACTATTGGTATATGCCACTGCTATAGAGCAGTGGCATATACCTTTTGATGAAATGAAATGCAGTGGCACTACATTTTAAATCATTTGTACGGTTTAGTAATCGGACGTCCATATTATATATATATATAAAACAATCTCTCAATATATATATATATATATATATAATATATATATATATATATATATATATATATATATATATATATATATATATATATATATATATATGTATCTATATTTACCAAATTACCACTTATTTAATAAATGAATGTTCATTATCTATAGGAGCTGTACTATAAACCACATGTCTATATAATTAATTTGATTATTAAGGTCTGTAAGTTCTGTTGAATTATGCACACCAATTAAGGTGTTTACTTTGCTGGAACATGCAATACTACTGTAAATATATGACTTAGGGTTCCCTATAATTCCTTCTGGTTGTAAAATAAACTTATAACAGACGCGATATTTCTAATACAAAATTATGAGCTATGCTTCTGTATTTTAAAATTTGTGTATTTTGTAAAAATTACTTAAAATAGGAAATTGAAAAAAAAAAACACAAATAGAAATTAGCTTTGAAGAATTATTGAAACTACCAGTAGATTGTAGATTGTCGATTAGCTACAATATTGTCAAAATTATCTCGTAAGAGTTAAATATTTCTAGTAAAACTAATATTTAAATAAAATGATATTAGGCTGAATGCCCCAATAAAATGAACTTTGATCAAGTAAAAGGCAGATAAAAATGTTTCGTGGAAGGATGTTAAAGCTGTATGGTTTGGCGCAGCTTCAGTGATGTCAGAAAACTTTACTGGTGTGGAAAAGATGTAAAGAAAAAAAAATAAAATTTTTTATATTCATTGCCATGCTCATTGCTTTATTTTAGCACTAGTAGAAGCTTGCGCTTATCATATTAGGAATTCAAAAATTTTTGTTTTTTTTTTTTGGTGTAACACAATTGGTTTATTCTTACATTGAGAGAAGTCTAAAGAGGCACACTGTCTTTTAAGAGACTGTGAAGGTGACAAATAGTAAATAAAAACTTTATCTGAAACATGTTGTACTTGTGCTCAGACATTTGCTGTGGTCAAAGATCAGCTTGAAGTAATTATAGAAGCCATTAAAGACAGCTAATGAAGCAACTAATGTAAGAGTCAGAGCTAAAGATAAATGAATACTAGATCAACTAAAATTTGCACCAATTGATAATTAAAATGCCACAAGAAAATAGCTTCAGAATAATTAAAAGATTATTTGAGGTCAAAAAACATTTGAGGTAAGTTTCTTACGCAGGACATTTACCAACGAAAACAGAGAATGGATACCCTTATTTTCATTGATTTCTATAAAGATCTTTAAAATTTTTCTTATAAAATCTAATTTTTTTGTATTTATCTTGAATTCTGCATGTCCGATGTCTCGCAAATATAACATTTTTGACGTAATGATTGTTTTTTTCTTTAATCTTTGATTTTTAAACAAAAAATGTAAGTAATGTAAAAATAAACATTTTCGCCTTTATGTACTCTGTTTTAAACCCATTGGCGTCTGTTAATGCTATGTTTAATTTGAATATAATATTTGAAAATTTTATGACTTTAATATCGTCCGTAATTCTAATTTAATCTGTATTTATTATGTAATTTTTGTTTTTTGCAATTAAACTTCTTCTTCTTCTTCTTCTCGTGCCACTCCTAGCGGAGATTGGAAATCATCATGGCCACTGCGACTTTGTTAGCAGCGCGCCTAAAAAGTTCAATCGAACTACACCCGAACCATTCACGTAGATTACGAAGCCATGATATTTTTCTTCTTCCCACACTTCTTTTGCCTTAATTTTGCCTGCATGATGTTTCTTAAAAGTTCGTACTTTTCACCTCTCACAATGTGCCCCAAGTATTCCATCTTTCTAGTTTTTATCTCATTTAGAATTTCGCATCTTTTGTCTAAAGTTTGGAGTACTTGCGTGTTAGTGACGCGGTCCATCCATGATATTCTGAGAATGCGCCTATAGCACCACATCTCGAAAGCTTCGATGTTTTTTATGGTCAACTGTTTTAGTGTCCAAGCCTCAACTCCATATAACAGGGTAGAAAAGACATAACACCGCAGCATTCGTATTCGTAACTTTATATTGATATCACGATTGCAAAAGAGTTTGCGCATTCTATTAAAGACTGATCTAGCGATTTCTATTCTACATCTAATCTCTTTTGTTTGATCAGTATCGTCTGTGATCCAAGCACCTAGATATTTATAACAGGGCACACGCTCAATCGTTGTATTGTCTATTACAAGATTAGCTCTGATGTTCTTTGATTTCGTGATTACCATAAATTTAGTTTTTTTCAAATTAATTTTCAAGCCGTAACTGTTACAGTATATATTGAGACTTTGAACGAGATGTTGTAGTTCTACTAGCGTTCCCGTTAGGAGAACTGTATCGTCAGCATACCTTATATTGTTGATCGTCTCACCATTTATTATCAGACCAAGATCTTCTTCCTCGAGTGCTTGTTCACAGATAGCTTCACTATACAGATTAAATAAAAGTGGCGATAAGATACATCCCTGCCGGACTCCTCGACGGATTTGAATTTCTTCTGTTAGTCTGCCCTCAACCTTGACATTTGCTGTTTGATTCCAATATAGATTGCATATAATTCGAATATCTCGGCTGTCTATATTTTTCTTTATTAGAACTTGTCTTAGTGGTTCATGTTGTACTTTGTCAAAGGCCTTTTCGAAATCAATAAAGCAGGCGTAAATTTCTTGGTTCATGTCTAAGCATCTCTGTGAGAGAACGTTCATTGCAAACAGAGCCTCCCTTGTACCCAGCCCTTTTCTGAATCCCATCTGAGTGTTACTGATGTCTACGTCTAATTTCCTATAGATCCTATTATGGATTATTTTTAAGAACAGTTTTAGAGCATGACTCATCAAAGCTATCGTACGATATTCGTTGCATTCCTTTGTATTTGCCTTTTTTGGCAGTAGTATAAAGGTCGAACGGAGCCATTCCCTAGGTATTATTCCAGTTCTATATATTGTGTTAAATAGATCTAGGAGTATTTTAATAGATTCATCGTCCATAAGTTTGAGCAGTTCTACGGGAATTTCATCAGGACCGGGGGCCTTACCACTTTTTGCTTGTTTGATTGCATATTCTATTTCTTCTCTGATTATATCAGGCCCTGTATCATCTGTATATTCGTTTGAGATTTCTTGTCTATCTTTGTCATCAAACAGTTGTGATATGTATTCTGTCCATCGGTTCATTTTTTGTTGTAAATCTGTTATAATTATACCATCTGTATCTTTGATCTGTCCTGTCTGTGTTGTTCTTCTCCTTCCTGTCATTTCTTTAATCTTTTTGTGTACATTAAAAAAGTCATATTTTCGCTCCAATTGTTCCAACTCCTGGCATTGCTCACTTAGCCATCTTTCTCTAGCTTCTCTTATTTTCTTTTTTATCAGTTTATCTGTTTCTTTGTATCTTATCGGATTATTTGTTTTGTGTACCCTTCTTTCACGCATCAACTGTAGTATTTCCTCATTCATCCATTCTTTATGTTTCCTTTCTTTCGGTGTTAAATTTTCTCTCCCTGCCAACATTACGACATGTTTAATATTCTCCCATTTTTGGTCTATGTTATCAGTATATCTATTCAGTTTCTCTATATTTTGTAAATTTTCTTTGATGTTCACTACGTTAGTTTAAATATTTTAAACCAAAATAGGTAATTTAGTTAACAGAAACTACAAAAATATTTTCCAGCCATTGCATTTTATAATAAAAATGCCTTGGGAAAAATCCGTTGTTTTATTTTTACATTTGCTTTCTTGAATAATAATCCTCACGTTCTTTTGTTCAGAGAAACATTTTACACTAAAGCTTACAAAAATTGAAAATGGAGTAAAAACGAAATAAGAAATCGCCATCGCAAATGGAAATGCATGTGAAGGTTTGAAACTATCGCGTAAGAATTTATAGCATACAGGATGATCAACTTTTGTGATAAATTCCGTTATATTTGGTATTATAAGAGATACCATAACAAGTTTTTTACAAAAATGGGAAATAGTTGTAAGCTTCATATTTTAAATTTAGTTACAAATATACCTGTCTTCCATATCACAGAACCGCAACAAAGATGTTTCTTTACAACGAAACACTTTATTTAACACACTGTATTTTATTTTACACTAAGAATTCTCTTCACTTCTTTGTTAAAAGAATACAAAATTGTTTTTGTTTTATAGAGTATCTAAAAGTGTAGAACCAAATTTCAATAAAAATCGTAACAAGCTCAATACCCTGTATAACTGAAAGGAGGTACAAGAGCAACAACTTGTTGCTACTAGTCAATAACTAGCCATATTTTTTATTAATCGATCACATTCATAAAAATAATCGGTTTTCCTAATACTCTTTAAATCCGATACAGTACAAGTCAAAACACAAATGATTTATATGCTGAGTATTTTGAAATGCACCGCCTCCGGTAAGTGCTGGGTGGATTAAGTAACTCTCATAGAGATATCAGATATCAACTTTTATTTGTCAGTTCGTTAATGTCTGTGTCATGTTTTACGTTTTGGTAAGTCATATATTTATACATATTTTACAATATCTGTTTGTCCTTATACATATACATTTTAGAATCTTGACAAAGGCAAGGGTTTCCTGCCGAAACGTTGATTGATTGCTATGGAAAATAAAATCTAGTTCCACATATAATATATCCTAATTGAACCTAAACCCAAGAAACAATAATTTTATATTATATATATATATATATATATGTATATATATATATATATATATATATATATATATATATATATATATATATATCTACATATACATAATCTATCATACATATATATATATATATATATATATATATATATATATATAGGAAAATAACGTACCATCTGTTTCTACAGAAACTTGTATAAATATTCAAAAATTAACGTCTTGTTGACTCAAGTGGTAATACCGTCAATTATTGAAGCTGAAAAACTCAAGGGTTGTCCAAATCCAGCTGGGACAGAAGTTGTTTTAAAAACAATTTGTCGAATCGATGATCATCCGAGGACCGTGGTCATTAAAAAATATTAAGCGACTATTTGAACAGTCGATGAAGCCAACTTGTAACAATGCATTTACTTAACGCAGATACAATAATTAATAGAAATTTCGCTAACAACCATCTACAATTGATTGGAATGAAAAAAACTAACAAAACATTTTCAATTTCCATCTTGTTTTTCTATTACAATCTTGTTTTCCAATATTAAAAATTGTCATGATTGAATTATCACATAGCGGGTGATAAAGAATGTGAGAAAATTGCTTAAATTTTTATATCTTCAGAGATATACCAATAAAAAGTAGGGGTTAAACTTTTTTCATTAAAACTTTTTATCGTTCATCGGTTTTCTCCACGTATGCAAATTCAGTTATGTGTTTAAGTTGGGAGGTTTATGCCTGGATAAAACCCGCAAGCATGATGTTTATTGGATTATGCTGGTTACATATTTGATATTAGGTCAGAATTTATTATGGGTCATTATACTGTTTGCGAGAATACAATTTAATGCTATATTCGCATATACATTTTATAAAATATGATAAAAGGATGACACAGGTAACAAGTGGAATAAAAAATATCAAAATTAAGATTATTTCCACTGTATAGTTATTTTTATAGTTATGTATATATTTTATCTTTTGTCAATAGCTTTACTAAGTTTAAACAGTTAAAATAAGTAAATTATATCAATTCTTAGATAATAAAAATGGATAGAGAATGTTATCTTCTTTTTGTAGAATTCATATTAAGAATGCAATATTCTGCCAAATTATTCTGTCTCCATGTCTATTTTCAAAAAAAAAAATACAATAATTGAAAAGTGGCCGAGCTAAGTGATCTCTACCTAAGTGCCAAAACAAAAATTTTGTTTTTTTTTAATCAATACGATCTATGTTCCTGTGCCAATATTCCCCTATGAGATCTAAGTGCCAACTTTACTCTAGTGGTTGCAAATGAAGCCCAAAGATGGAGCCGCCTGTAAGTCGGGCATCATGTACTTTGCTAATTGATCTAAATGCCAGTATATGTTGACACGTTGTCAATAGTATTAATTATTGTTGTGTATTTATTTGCATTTTAACGTAAATACAATGGATTCTTGTGCGTTTGGTGACAAAAAGAATACGAAATCAATTAAAAAAAAATAGAGTGAAGCTGGATTGAGTGGAAAACCCCATGTTACACAAAAATGTAACCTGAAAACACCTGGAAAAGCCGTTCCAAAACATGAGGTCAGTCCCTCACGGGCTCTCCGAGAGCGTAGTGCTCTCGGGGCTCTGCTTTCTTTTAGATTTTTCCCATACTCTGTGGCTGAGTATTATTTCAATAATATTTTTTTGCGCAAATCGCCAGGAAATTTTGACATTCCTGTCAAAATTTCTTGAAGAAAAAGTCAGGACTTCCTTACTGTAAGGAAATGTCATTTCCTTACTGCAAGGAAATGATATTTCCGTACAGTTGTTAGTGTTCTACATAAATGATAGAAAACACATTGCTTATAAGGAATTAATTTATATTTTGAAAACATCAAGTCATTGCTGAATACATTTTTAAGATCAATTTGTTATATTTACAGTAATTTGACAGTTAGTACAATTATTGAACATTGGAGGAACACTCTTAGAACTATGAGAAACATTTTGGACAACATGCAGGGTGGAAGTGTCATTTTGTTGAATATTTTGTACTGTGAAAATTTTATTTGCCACCTCAACCTATTGTTAAGCGATTCTTCGATATATCCTTCAGCAACGTTTGATGACTTCCATCCGCCATGCCTCTTTAAACTAGTTATGTCGGCACCAGAGTCAACCAATATTGTTGCAGAAGACCGACGAAAGCAGTGACCAGTATATTCTGTCGGATTTACCAAGTTCAAATAAGTAGCAATTATTTTGGGCATTTTTCTAAATTGATGAATTCCTACCACTTGTCTACAACCCTTTCCGCTTTGATATTTAAAGAAAAATCGGTCACTGTTCATATTTTCTGGTCTTAACGAAACATACTTTCGATAAACATTCAAGTAGATCTGATTAATTACAAATGATCTTGGTTTGTTGGTTTTCGAATCAGGTATGCTGATTAAAAGCTTAGATTCTAAGTCTTCTATATCGTGTACAGTCATTCGGACTAACTCATCCATTCTACAGGCCCCAGAAATACCAAATATTACAGCCACCTAAAAAATAAATAAAGCTATAATCTAAATAGAAATTAAAACCTTGTAAATTACCTTAATCATTAAATTTTCTTTATCTGGAGCTTCCTGGATAAATTTTTCAATTTCTTCCTTCGTTAAAATCTTAGATTTCTTTGCCCTATAACCTTGAGCTTGCCGTTTCAATAAAGAACAAAGTTTTGAGTATGTAGATATATCTACATTGTGTTTAAGTGCAAGGGTTGACTTCAGCATTGAATAATTGGCCCATAATGTTGAAGATTTCATCTTTAAACAAAGGTCTAGGAAGTATGCCATTACAACATTTTCTGAGAAAGAACTCGTATTTTTACTCATGCGATAATCCATAAAACGTCTGTATGCATTTTCGTACTTTTCTCTTGATTTCTTTGGCAATAATTCTAATGAAGCAGTATTCACTGCCTCAACCAGCTCTGGAGGAGTCCCAGGAATGGAAATTTCATCATCACTTATCATTTTACTTTCGAGAACACCAGCAATTAAATTTATAAGCGTCAAGTTTGACAATTCAACCTCAATACGTTTCCATAGTAACCCAAGTAATTTTATTAGGAATTTCAAAGCACCATTTATTTGGGAATAAAATTATCGCGTTTTTTTTTAAATCAATCAATATCTGTCGAATTTTAAACGATTTGCGGAAAAATAGTATGTTTACCTCGTAGGAAAAGCCACATTTGTGTTGCCAAGTCTCGGCTTGCGCCTCGACTTAGCAATCTTCACAGTCGTCCAGGAATGTTAAGCTTTTCCTACCCGGTAAACAATGTACTAGTGTTTTATTTCGACTACTATTTAGTCATGAAAGAAATATCTTGCCTTTTTCAAGGCAAGTCACTGAAGCTGAGAACCTGATTTCTATTTCGACAACTTCATTGTATCTCATGTAAGAAATAGCTCGTGTTTTTCAAGACGAGCTCATCAGAAGAAAATTTTACAATTCTGTATCCAGTGAATGGACTTGGGTGGAGGTGCATACGTTGACGTCTCCGAAGCCCTCTATAGAGCACCCGGAGGTAATAGAAGGATGTTAGACCGCTATTTGTTCCCCCGCGGTGACAAATAGCTACCAATGCTATTCGATGTTACAACCTAAAACTCTTTTTATTGTTACTTTGGCTTTATTGATATAGCTTTATTAATTGAAGGATAAACGAGAAGGTCGAAAAAAATTTCACGAAATGCCCCTGATGATGCTTTAAAAAGCGAAAGTACTTGGGCAAGATTTAATTAATAAAATTGTTTTGGATATCTGCCTCTCATTTTATCTAAGTTCAATTATATATTTAATTTATTTTTTTTAATGTTCAAGTTTTTATTTTGATGTCTGTCAAATTTTAATTTTGGCACTTAAATTAGCTCGACCACTCTTCTTTTTTTTAAACCATGATTTATATTCTACTTTTTAAGAACCAAAACATATTATATACATTTTGTTTTTTAAATAATGCAGAATAGGACAAACTAATAACAAAAAATGGTTAAAACTGTGAATACATTTTTAATTTCCTTTATTGTTCTAACAAATACATAACGATAAAATTTTGAAGCATATTTGGACACAATTTATTAACAACAACAATAAAATTTTGAACGGTTATAGAAAATTTTCCGGATTAAATATTGCTCTGAAATTATGTTCTTATACATATTCAAAAGGATACGTATAGGGTGAATTTGGTGGCCATTTTATTTTTGGCATATTTTACTATTGAAAAATAAATATTCTCCTCTTTCGTTTTACACGGAATAAACGAATATTTTAATATTGTTCTATAACCAGACTATACAATCTGCCACCGATAGGAGTAATAATCTGTCTTAGCACTGGAAGACACATCTACTTTTATAACATAAACCTCACGTTTTCGACACGTGGGTATCAGGTATCAGGTAGGGTATCAGGTATAAGTAAATTATGTCATGATCTATAATTCTATTTTCTCCCCCCTAAAAGTAGCAACACAAAAAAATACAAATATTTTCTAAAAAAAAACAGAAACCCAATCTAAAACATTTGATCATAATTTATCTACAAAATAGTATTTCTTTTTTACACCTTTTAATTATAGAACTTTATTCCTTTATTCTTAGCTAGGTATTTTAATTTGACTCATTTTGATGACCATATTCACAACACAGTTTGGCTCTACAGATTGAACCAAATTAAAATGGAACATACAATTTAATACATGCCTGTTTGAACTGCATTTGAAATAGTGGACCAATATAAAACTTGGACAAAAATAAATCCATACCTGGGTATAGACATTGTATAAAATATCGTTCAACTATCTGTCTCGCAACAAGTTGTTTGCGTAAGACGGGTTTGTCTAAGGAGGCGATAATAGTTCAGGAAATGAAGCTCGAAAAAAGTTAAAACCTCGCATTTTTTTCGTCCTGCATGTATCCAGTTGAAATTTTAGCAGAAGGTAGGTAATAGCCCAAGGATCAAAATCTATATCGAACCGAAGTGCGCTGAAGGGTTTTAGGGGTGAAAACTACCCCTAATTGTCAAAAATTATAAAATAACATATTAAACCTGAATATGGGTAAGATTTGGTTTGAATTAGTTAAATAATGATTATTTTATACTTTTAAATAGAGTTCCATCATATTTCAACCCTTAAAAAGCAACCCTTGTTAGAGATTAATGTAAAAAATTACTAATTCTAAAAAAATGATTTCGCCTTGGATCGATTTGGATAAAAATTTGGATTTAAGCTCAATTCACCCGCTGCTTTATAGTTTATGTCATGTCGACGAACCCTGATTGTTCTTAGGGGTGAAAACTACCCCTAATTGTCAAAAATTATAAAATAACATATTAAACCTGAATATGGGTAAAATTTGGTTTGAATTAATTAAATAATGATAGTTTCGTGCTTTTGAATAAAGTTCCATCATATTTCAACCCTTAAAAAGCGACCCTTATTAGAGATTAATATAAAAAAATTAGTAATGCGAAGAAAATGATTTCACCTTGGAACGATTTGCATAAAAATTTGGAATTAAGCTCAACTCACCCTCTGCTTTATAGTTTATGTCATGCCGATGAACCCTGATTGTTCTTAGGGCTGAAAACTACCCCTAATTTTCAAAAATTGTAAAATAATATTACAAATCTTAAGATGAGTGAAATTGGTTTGGATTAGTTAAATAGTGATTTTTTTATACTTTAAAATACAAATTCATACATTTTCAACCCTTAAAAATCAATTGTTATGAGTGCTATAGGTGAAAACAATTTTTTGCCAAAATTTGCAACTTTTCAACTTTGAAAATCACCCTTTACAACATTGCAGTTTTTATAAACTAATTTATAAGATATAAATTGAAAAAAGTAGAATTAAATACAAAAAAATTTATCAACATAAAAAGGCACCATAATTATATTCTTATACATTTACATAAATAGTTGAAAATATTTACATTTATAGGTAAAACAATTATAATATTAATTTTATTCGTCATCAATTACATCTTCATCGTGATCTATGTCATCCTCATCTTCTTCAATTATTGGTGGACTATTATTGCACCCTTCACCTGAGCACCCAGAACAAGTAGAGTTACAGTATAAACCAACTTTTCTGCACCCACATGAAACGCCGCATCCTTTTTTGCATTGGCAAAAAATAATTTTCAAAAGTTCATCGGGTGCAGGTTGTTTGTTCATGCGTACGGGTAATAACAAACCATCTTTGGAATACCATCCCCAATCTGTTGCTCTGATATTTTTATTGCCAAGCCATAGACATATGAGCAGATGTTTTATTCTGTTGTATGGGATTTCAAAATAAGAACGCTTAAAATTTCGAATGTATAACGCCCCACTAGCTAATATACCGGTTTTGTAGATTATTATGCTCCGAAATGTACTGTACTATACTAATGGAATTTTCCGGAAAAAAATTAACTGGTTTTTTTAACGTATTTCCTTTAATTTTTAACGATAGAGTGTTTCTTCAAAAACGATTTGTAGAGGTTTTTAAGAGCTACAAGGATCTGTGAATTAAATCTTTTTGGAACCCTTGGTTTTTAAATGGGGTGAGTTTAAAGGGCTCGAAAAAGATGGTGCTTGATCGTAAATCGATGCTTTAAACGGCTATATCTCGCCAAATATTCATTGTACAACAAATCTAAATAAAGGATAATTTTAGTCATTAAAAAAGCTACAATTTGGTAATTTTTATTTTTTTCATATATTCAGTATTTTCGGGCATATTTAAAAAAAGAAGGGTAAAAAATATGAAATTGTAAATCGTTTCTCGCTTTAAGCTGTACTTTTTCTAAAACTAAGCATTTTAAATGGGTCAAACTTCTTGGACGTATTAACAATACATGTACAAAGGGAATTGCAGAAGGGTGAAGATCGATTTTAATTATGGAGGTGGTTAGGGGGTTGTTTTCATCGATTTTTTCGTAAAAAATGAGGTATTGACCTTATTTTTATCATAACTCACTCAATTTTTGAGCTAGAGTCTTTTTTATGATAGGTCTATTTATGCTCTTTAAAAAAGGTTTGTGAGTTTTCTTCCAAAAATGCATCATTTTCCCGATATCTGACTTTGAATCTTTCAAATTTGGCATTTGAAGAAAACCGCTGAACATTGATAGGCCGTATTTCGGTTCCTATTATATCGCAAAAACATTTTAAAAAATGAATTGTATTTGTCTTTTTAAAAGCTACAAATTTGTTCTCTACAATTTTTTGATAAAATGCACCATTTTCGAGTTATTCGCGAAAAATCGATTAAAAACGTGGATTTTTTCGTCTAAAAGTTGTTACTTTCAATCGCGAATAACTTGAAAAATATCATTTTATAAAAAAATGTATAGCACATTTTTTGTCTAGAATCACTTTTTAATCGAAACCTGTAGTTAAAACGTAAAAAAAATTTCACCCCGGAGATGGGGTGGCAACCACCCCTAGGCTTTGGCGCACTTTGGTTCGATATAGATTTTGATCCTTAGGCTATTACCTACCTTCTGTTAAATTTCAAGTCAACCCACGCAGCACGAAAAAATTGCGAGGTGAAATGATTCATTTCCTGGACTATAACTGGTTTGACAGCATAATAAAATCGTAGATTTATGTGTAGCTTTCAATTTTTATGAGTTCAGAATCCAGCAGCCCGCTGAAGTATGGGATTTTTATAATATAATTATTTGACAATCTTCTGTTGGCCAACCACCTACAGCAGAATTGAGCCGAAATACATTATATTCCTATGTTCCGAATTTATTTCGTTCAATCTGTATGTTTCATGTAGTGAACAGGCCGGACATGGCCTTCCTTTTTCTATCTTTTCCTTTACTTAAACACCTAGCTGTCTTTTACTGAATGAAACATTTACATAAATGTTAACATTTTTTTTTACAAAAAAAATTAATGTGGGACTACGAAGGTATATTTAGAGTAAAAGTAAGTATATTGATCAAAATTTATTATGTTCATACTAGTTAAAATATTATTTATTTAGAACACCCTGTAAATTTCTTAGTTTTAATTTGAAGCTGCTGATAGTCATGACATCTTATTACAAAAAGTAAAGAAACAAGTTTATTTATAATTTCCTTGTTGAAGTCCGAGAGGTAGAGGATTTTAAAGCTGGCTCCTGAAAGCAACGAAGACACAGTTCGTGGCGAAACTTTGGGAAAACTCTGAAGTGAGCAATAATATTATACACTTCTGAGAGGCTAATGGAAGGTAATTAACTTTATCTCAGTTGCTGCTCTAACGAAAGTTAGAGTTTTGTTAGGAGTTACCTTTAGGTAATTTCTTTCGTGTTAATTTCGCTTGCTTGTTTACATCAGAGAATCTGGAATGAGTTTTATCATTAGTCTCGGTTTAATATGTATACAGTAAGTATTTTATATACATGTTTTTGAAATGTTCTAAATTCTAAATTTATAAAAATATTTTGTTTTCATAGTTTCGACAGTTTTCGAATTTTTAACGGGCTCTGTATCACACTGCAACGTAAATGTACAGCAACCAGTAATTGACTCATTCATTTAATTTAAAAATTTATCCACAGTATACAAAAGGCAAAAATTTTTTGAATGCAATAAATGTAGAAATTAACCCATCAACCGCCAAGCAAAGAATTACTGCAATAATATGTAATATATTTTATTAGCTATGGTAAAATAAACTTAAACATTCGTAAAAAATTTGTTTTACAGAAAATCACAGGTGTCACAACAAAAAAATCGTTCGTTGTCGAACCTTTGGCGAAACTGAGATAAAAAAATTGAAATATACCAATTTATTTTTTGTGAAAAATTTCGAAACATTTAGAGTGTAAATGGACTTAGTATTTTTGACAAATAAAAACAGTATGGTTAGAACACTGCCTGCATCTTCTTCTTATCTAATCCAAAGAAAACTAATATTTTTAAAAAATTTAAACGCAGAATGAAATATTACATTATTACTGAGGGCAGAAAGTCCCTGAAAAGTTCTACAATGTTTATTTTAATATGATATGTACCAGGGGTGAAAATAAAAGAGAAAATATAGTATAATTTTTAATCGAAAATATTGCATGCAAAAGAAACTTTATATTTATTCTAATAAATATTTTATTCTGCCTTTAAATTTTTCAAAAATGCTTTTTAGCTTTCTCAGGATTTGAAAAAAAAATGGATATATTTAAAACACATTGAACATTTTGACAGGCGACATGTTACGCCTTTCCCCTTTAATACCTTACGATTACAGCTACTATTACTTACCTTATATAATTACGATTAGAAAACTATTTTTTTTTTATTTAGAATTTGCTTCAACCACAAAAGGGTTATTAGCAATGAACAGTATTGATATCAAATTACAAAGCTTATATTAAATTTGGTTAATGAGTCCTATAGTACGTAAAAAATTGAGAGTCTTAGATGAATTATTTCCACTTAAACAATCTTTAAATGTAGTTGGTAACTGTTGATGTTGTCGTTCTATAACGTAGAGGGGACAGTCTATTATTATATGTTGCACTGTTAGTTCACTATCACACACATAACACATTGGAGGGGCTTCCTTCTTTAATATAAAGTCATGGGTGATCTTCGTATGACCAAGTCGTAATCTGGACATGAGCACTTGGTCTCTTCTCTTAGTAGGATGTTTCGACGGCAATACATTTTGTTTGATTTTTCTTAATGTAGAGTTTGATTTATTCCAATTTGTTTGCCATTTTGTCATGATCTTGTTCTTAAAATATTGCTTTAGATCAGTATGAACGCAAGTAGTTATGATGTCTGTTAATGGATGCTCACTCGCATTTTTTGCTAATATGTCAGCTTTATCGTTTCCAGTTATCTCGCAATGTGAAGGTACCCAGAGGAACTGAACTAATCTTTGATTTTGTTGGCATATCAAGAGTTCCGACTTAATTAAAAGCAGGACAGGATGTTTGGGGTATATTTGCTTTAAGGCTGTTAATGCACTTAGGGAGTCGCTAATGATTATTGAGAATTTAATGTCATGTGTGTTAACAAATTTTAATGACTGGAGGATAGCAAAGAGTTCAGCTGAAAATATGGAAGTTTGGGGAGGGAGCTGGTAGGAACTGTTATAGTTATCTGTTGTGAAAGCCGCTCCTACTCCATTTGCAGATCTGGATGCATCGGTATAAATATGAATGTGATTATTAAAATAATTTAATATCTCTAATAATTTCTGATTGAAGATTTTTGCTGGTGTGACACATTTCTTGAATGCAGATAGGTTTGTATTACAATCAGGGAGAACAATTGTCCATGGTAGCATGCTTTGACTGACTTTAAAAATATTGTAAGTGGGTGGAATTATTGTGTCTAAGCTTTGTAGCGTTGCTCTAACTCGATGATAAAACGGAGGATCCAATCTTTTTCCCCTATTAAATGTCGATGGAAATCTATCTGTAAATGTGTTTTTATAAACAGGTAGCTGTGGGTTAGTTGATACTCTAGAGGCATACATGAGGCTAAGGTATTCTCTCCTAAGTTGAAGGGATGGTTCGCCTGATTCAACATACATACCTTCAACTGAGCTTGTGTAGTGTGCTCCCAGTGCAATTCTAATTGCTGAATTATGAACCGTATCTAGCACTTTTAATAGTGAACCTTTGGCTGAGTTGTAGGCAACAGCAGCATAATCTAGTTTTGAACGGATTAGGGTTTTGTATATAGTCATAAGAGTTTGGAAATCGGCACCCCATTGTTTATGAGAGATACTTTTCATTAAGTTAAGGCCGTTTTGAACTGACAGACGGAGGGAGTGGATGTGGTCTTGCCAAGATAGTCGGTTATCCAGTTTTACTCCCAAGAAGTTAATCGATTCTGAATACTTTATTGGTAAATTTTTTAGGTAGAGTTTCGGTGGATTTATGTATTTCTTTGGAGTTTTACTGAAAATCATTGCTTTCGTTTTAGTGGGTGAAAATTCTAGGCCAGTAGTATTAGACCAGTTCTCTAATTTGTAAATGGCTTGCTGTATATGGGTCGTCATTGTTGATATATTTTTACCACGACAGAATATAACAAGATCATCAGCAAATAGACGGGGTTTGACTAATGGGCTAAGTGACTTAGCGATGTCATTGATGGCAATAAGGAAAAGTACAACACTAAGAGTAGACCCTTGAGGAATACCATTTAATTGGATTTTGGAGTCTGAAAGGAAGTTGTCTATTCGAACTTTGAAGTTTCGCCTATATAAAAAATTATTAATAAATTTGATAATATTTCCTTTAATCGACCAACTTGACAGAATTTTTATGATATCTGATCTCCAAATTGTATCATATGCACGCGTTATATCAAAAAATACAGCCAGACATACTTGACCACATCCAAATGACTCATGAATTACGGATTCAATATCCACTATGTTGTCTAATGTAGATCTGGACTTTCTAAATCCACTTTGTATAGGGCTAAGTAGCTGTCGATTTTCTAGGTACCACGTTAGTCGGTTGCTTACCATTTTTTCAAGTACTTTACACATAGTAGAAGTTAGAGAGATTGGTCGGTAAGACTCTGGGTCCGATTTATTCTTGCCTTGTTTAAGAACTGGTACAATAATGGAATCATACCAATCAATTGGGAAAACATTATTTGTCCAAATGAAATTATAGAGAGCCAAAAGATATTGTTTGCCTTCCGTTGGCATAGCTTTTAAAAATGTCGTAGGTATGTTGTCAGGCCCTGGGCTAGTGTCTTTAACTTTGTTTAACGTTTCTAACAGTTCATCCATCGTAAATGTAACATTTAGAGGTAAATTATTGTGGTCATCAAGATTTATACAGGCATTATTAACTTTATTTTTATGGACTAGGAAAATTGTAGATAGATTTTCGTCACTGCTATGTTGTTGGTATACGTTTGCTAGTACGGAGGCTATTTCTTGCTTAGTTGAATAAATATGGTTATCATGTTCTAGGTAATGAATGGTGTTAAATGATTTTTTCCCGTACATTCTGCTTATCATTTGCCAAACCTCAGAAGTCGAGGTAGATGAATTTAAAGATGATACATAGTTTTTCCAAGCTTCTTTCTTACTCTTTTTCAAGGTGTATCTACAGTACGCCCTTAATCTTTTGAATTCAAGCTGGTTATTTAAAGTTGGGTGCCTTCTAAATTTATAAAATGCCTTTTTTGAATCTTTAATGGCTGCCTCGCAATGAGAATTCCACCACGGGACTGGGGCACGTTTTTTTGGAAATTTTGAATAACCTATGGACTCGTGAGCTATTGACGTTAAAAACTGTACGAAATGGAGTACTTTGGAGTTGATATCAATATCTGTATCGAAGGGCTGAACCAACTGAGAAATTTTTTGTGAAATTAAAGAGGAATAAAGAGACCAATCTGCATTTTTCAAACACCATTTATTGGATGGAACTGATGAGGAGATATGGTTATTGTTTATAATTAGGATAGGAAAATGATCACTTCCATGCAAATGAGATGTCACATCCCACGACAGAGTTGGTTGTAAGACAGAGTCACAAAGGGATAAATCTATTGGTGACCCATTTCCGGTGGAAATATTGAACCTTGTGATTCTTCCATCGTTAAGGATATTCATATTAGAATCGGTAACAATTTGTTCGATTTTACGTCCCAAGGAATCTGTTTTTTTGCCTCCCCAAAGTATATTGTGAGCATTAAAATCACCTAGTATAATACGCGGTTCTGGAATTTGATTAAAGAGATCAGTTATTTCATTTATGGACGGGTCTAAGTCCGGAGGAAAATAAATATTACATATATTAACTTTGTGGGGGCCTTTTATAGATACTGCTGTTGCCTCCAACTCAGTTCTTAAACGTATTACTTCGGTATTAAATGAGTTATGGACATATATTACTACTCCCCCACTAGCATGGCTAGCAGTTATTCTGTTCTTATAATACGGAGTATAGTTTCTTAAATTATGACAGTTATCTTCTTTGAAGTGGGTTTCTTGTAGGCATATTACAGATGGTTTAAATTTAGCTATAATTAATTTAAGTTCTTCTAAATGGGTGTAATACCCATTTAGGTTCCATTGAAGTATACAGTTGAATGTTGTTGTATTAAATTTCAGCAGAGGCGTCGCTGCTGTGATCACTGTGATCAGTAGAGAAAGAGGATAATACCTGTTTATTAATTTTAGATTTTATTCTTGTACAGCGACTTTTCAGATACTTGGGAGTTAATGCTGGATGGATTTTAGTTAAAAAATTGAGTAGTCCTTCGATATCTTCTGTATACGTTTTAGCAATGCTGAGAGGATCAGCAGAGCCGTGTGCGTTTTCGAAGAAATCAATTAATTCTTCCTGGGTTAGATATCCGTTATCAGAATTATCTTGGAAAAAAGAACTAGTGCATTTAGTAAGATCTTCTGCTAAATCCTTATTAACTTCAGGAACAGTTTTTGCTTTCTTAGATTTACGGAGAGGTTCTTTAAATGGGTTCTGGTCTACTGATGTTGGAGGAGACGTTATTTCTGATACCGTTCGTTTAGACGATTGACTGTCAGAGGACGTAGGAGGTTGATTTTGGCTGTGAATATTCATTTCAACGTTATCTGGTTGGATAGGTGTTTGAATAGGATTTGAATCTAATAGAGAAGTATTGGTTGTTTCTGTTGATTGTGAACTGGTAGATTGTTGTAAAGATTGTGAATGATGGATAGTTTGCTGTGCATCTGTTATGTTGGGGTGACAATTTTGGATATAATTTGGTTGAGAAGTAGGTGATGAGTTTTCGATAGATGTTTGAGTGTTCGTATTTTTTGTGCATTGAGAGGCTAGATGACCTTGTTGTTTGCAAATGTAGCATGACTGTTTTTCAAGTGAAAAATATATTCGATAATTGATTTGTTCGTAGTTAATTAATATAGACTCAGGAATATTTTCTAGATTTTTAGGAGTAATGTAAGTATAACGTCGGAAACTCAAGATATGCTTAAATAAAGAATTAGTTGTTCCTATTCTTAGAAAATCCAATGGAGTTATTTGATGAATTCCAATATTTTGTAGTTCAGTCTCTATAATACTGTGAGGTATTGATGGGTGGATATTAGAAATTATCAGTTTTTCGCTTGGTGTGATTAACTTCCTGGCTTGGATACGTTCCTGATTGATTAGTATGGTTCCATTATCTCTTCCTAAAAATTCGGTGACTGTCTCTTCAGTAGTAAAATATATGCAAATACGATCATTTGCAATCCTGGAAATGGCGAGAATTTTATTGGGATCGACCTTAGTTGCTATGGCATTTAAATAATCTTCAATTTTGGTATTTGGAAGTGAATTGAACAAAATGGCTTGGTTTTTGCTTGGGAATTTTTTGTTAGGTGTAGTCAGAGCGGTTGAATATAATTTTGATTGATTGGATGGATTAATGACATCTTGAGAATTTTGAAGTTCAGAAGTTCTTTCCTCTGAAATTTCCTGCATATTGGGCCTATGTTGCCTGATTACGGCCCTAATGCTTGGACAGGTTCATAAGTAATAAGTAATTAAGCTACTTAATTACCTCGCTACTGGTATTTATAACCGTTGTTTACTGCTTATTGATTAAAAAATAATAATAAAGATGGTCTAACTTACAGTTTGATCCCAAAATTGGATTAAGCACTATATAATACACTATTATACCAACTTTGATAATTTTCTATCAAGTAAAACCACCTTAATTTTGATAAAAACTAAGAGCTAATCGGAAACACTGTTTACTCGTCCAGCGGGTATTAGAAAACTATTCAAATTCAAAATAAATAGGATCAACTTACAGTTGATCTATTAGTTGATACTATTCAACTTATAGTTGAATAGTAGGGTGGAAGTCTAAGGAATGTGATGTTTCGCTTTTTCACCATTTTGTAAACTACGTATATCTTGAACTTGGATTTGTGTTGCCGGGCAATTTTTAAAAGTTCTGTTTTTACCACTCCATCTTCGTAAGGCAGATAGTCAAGATATTCTTGACTTACTGCGTTCCGCAGTAAGTCAAGAATATCCTGTTTCTTCCATGCAGCCGTTGGAAGTTTTCTACTAGACTTTTTCTCTCTCTTTAAGTGTTCGTTTGTATTTGGGTTAGCTATACCGTGTTTTTTCTTTCTGATAGGAACCTATGTATAGTTGACTCCCCTACGCCAGTCATGTTGGCACAACTTTTGACTATGTTGCGAACAGTGTTTGTGAGATTCTGAGAAACCAGAACATCGTAAACATTCAAGACTATAGTCTTCTCTCTTGGAGAATAGACAGACTTACCGATTGTACGCAAAAGTACTGGTCTAAAACTTGATGATGTTGATGATGAAGCCATCACAAACAATCCAGCAAACGAGCACGGTACGTATATGTTCGTAGGTATATGGAATAAAAAATCACTCATTCCATCCTAATTATCTTGCAACAAAGGGTACCTTCGGATATGAATTCCAGGTTTTCTAGTAAAGTCATTAAATGCGAAGATTAGTATTGAAATATCCAAAGAGATAAGGTACTCTTATTTACAAAATTATTAATGGTTAAATTCCTATTTTTATTAATATAATATAGTAACCAACATTAGTCGTGAAAGTTTTAATTGTTTTTTGCTAAATATATTAGTATTAAAACATTATTAATATTGATAAACATTTTGAAAAGGAAAATAAATGTATAACGCATTAATTTTATTGAATAAACAGCTCAGGAACGCCTATGATGATACAAATTTTACGACTGTTTTATGACTTTAAGGCACATTTCGTGCTCTCAACAATTTGTGAACGGATTATAAATACATACCGCAGAAAATATTTAAAATCCACATTAACTAGTTACATTTGAAACATACTGTATGTATTTTATGTCTGCTAGTTAAGTTATAACGTAATAACCCTTGACGTTTATACAAAAACCTTTTCCAATTTATAAATTTACAAATATCGAATTTATTCACTCGGGAAATCAATTCAAACAGCCTCTCATGCAAATTCAAACCGTTTGTGTTTATCAGTTGCTAAACTTTGACATTTCTATTGACTTAAAAATATGTTTTTATTAAACTATACAGGTGTTTTCTATTAGAAAGAAAAGATAAAACGGGCCAAAAGAAGGCGTTGTAGACGCCTGTGGGATCTTGAAGAGGTTGCAGAATTGGGGTTTTAAAAGAAAACGAGACCGGTTTTTTTTTAAAGAGCGAAATTATACACAAAAAAGGTTTAAAGTAAAATAGAAGCTTTTATTAAAATTGAAAAAGGAAAAATACTGGCAATACAAAAGATAACTGTTGTTTGATTTTTGGATACTATTTGTAATAAAAGTATTTTAGAAAAATATACGGCATTGCGTGTTTTTCAATAAGATAGTAACGATGCAGCTACTATATAAAATATATTTCTAGACCTAGTTTCTATAAACTATGTCAAAACTATCTTATTAATTAAATGAAACCATTATACTCAGAAACGCAATAATCGTATTACAAGTCATTAATTCCTGTACGTCAATATCAACAATACGTTACAATATGTTAAAAATCAACATTTTTGACTACGTTTTGAACTACTTTTTTAATGCTGTAGACAATAAAATTTTATAACTTTCTTGAAAACAGCTACCGCATGATAAATTATTAAAATTCGAATTGATAACTTTTCCAAAAAATCAACGTTCAAATCACTTTAGCAGCTATAGACATAAGTCTTTTGAGTTACACCTTGAAGTTATTATAGACGAGTATTTAAAAATCCACTTTAGAGATCGTTTTAGATAGAAGCGGTTTTTTGGATTAAATGTTTTGTTACAGAAATGTCGAGATCAGTGTGAAAATATCTCTTTTGTTTTATTCAGTATAAAAAAGCAGTATGGGAAAAGGCGACAGAGATCATAGATAGCTCAGAAGGTAACTTAAGGTATAATAATAGTTGGCGATCTCAATGGTAGAGTAAGCGTTAAAGAGCAAGAATCCTTGGATGTACTAGGACAGCACGGAGAACAAATGAGAAATAATAATGGTCAACGAATTATAGACTTTTGTAGAGAGAATGACCTGATAATTATGAATTCGTTTTTCCAACACAAAGATGTGCACAAATATACAAGCGAAGTCAAGCAGAAGAGAAAAGTCCATTATTGACTATGTATTGGTGAATAGACCCTTAAGACAATGTATCAAAGATGTCGAGAGTCAACAAGTAGTCTGGAACAAAAATGCACACAGAAGGCACCAAGAAAAAGAGACAAAACCCCAATAAACTTCACCAAATCAGTTATAAGGTCATACAAGTTAGCAGATAAGAAAATAGTACACAAATACAAAAACTATGTGAACAATAGTCTACAAAAGCACTTAAACCAACCGGAACTATGGCTTAGAAGAAACTTGACAAAAACTTAAGGGATCTCTCCTAGATGGTGGCAAGCAAATCTGCGGAATGACTAAAATCAATAAAAACAGACAATGTACGAATTGGTGGAGTAATTAAATAAAAGAAGAGGTCAAATCCAAGAAGTTAGCGTAGAAGAAATATCTAGGGAACCAGAATGCAGAAAGCTATCAAACATATAAGCAAGAGAGGGCAAAAGTAAAAGATATAATGATTGAAACAAAAAAGAAGAGCTGGAAGTATTTTGGGAATAAGCTGGAGAAAGACTACCACACTAACCAAAAACTATTTTACAAAACTCTGAGAAGCCTAAGAACAGAGAACAGACAACAAACACCAAAACAAATTAAAAACAAAGATGGCCACATCCTCTGCGAGAACGAAAGTATTATGAACAGGTGGAGAGAATATTTCGAAGACTCAGACTCAAGAAGACTCTAATAATGAAATAGACAACACTGAAGAAAACCCACATGAGAACCCAAATCAAAACGAAATAACAATAGTCCTCTATTATATCCTCTAATAAAAGAAATAATACTCAGGCTCAAAAGAGGAAAGGCAGCTGGCTATGATAAGATATCTGCGGAAATGTTAAAAAATATGAGAGAAAATGGAAATGAAATACCTAGAAAAGTTTGCAATAAAGCATGAAATCAGAGCAAAATCCCAAAATATTGAGAAGTGGGCGTTATTTTACCCATCTTCAAAAAAGGTACCAGACGAGACTGCAGCAACTACAGAGAAATAAATCTCCTAAGCATCCCTTCCAAAGTTAACGAACGAGTACTGGAGAAAATACTACCACAAGAAGTAGACCATAAGCTGGAGCAGTCAAAGAGCGGTTTTAGGAAGAAAAGAAGCATCCATGACCATATTTTTACACTCAAGCATTTAATACAATATGCACGAAGTACAAGCACGGAACTATACCAAGCCCTCATAGACCTCGAAAAACTCCACGAACCGAAATGGACAAAAGTCTAAAAAACAGAAGTAGACAGCAAACTCAGAAAAGCTCAGTTGAGCCTATACAAGAACACAAGAAACAGAGTAAGAACAGATAATATGGAGTCAGACGAGTTTATAGTCAATGATGGCTTACGACAAGGAGGTGTACTAGGCCCCACCCTGTTCAATATTGTACTAGATAATGTAATAAAGAAAACTAGAGAAGAAGCATCGAGAATATTTGTTGGACATAGAAACCTGGAAATGATACACATAGCGGAGTGTGCATTTGCAGATGACCTCGTCGTATTTGGAAGAAACAAGGACGTACTTAAAATAAACCTCTAAATATGGAGAGATAATTATTAATGAAAGTAAAACCAAGGTCATGGTGTTGTGGGGAAACAGACCAATATACAAACATTAAAATCAATAACGATACTTTAGAACAAGTCGAAACCTTCAAATACCTGGGAGTGTAACTAGAGAGTAGTGATACAGAAGAATCAGAGATAAACAATCGAATAGCAAACGCTTCCCAGATATACCACGCAATTAAGAGCACATTCATATCAAAAAAAGAAGTATACCAAAAAGCCAAGATAGCTATCTACAACACAGTTTTTGTACCTATCTTAACAATTGGATGTAAAAGCTGGATGACACAACATGACTATCAAGAATGCGGGGTGTCTGGATAGGGGGATAAAGAGTAAGTTGTTTGTAGCTATCCTATAATGTATTTAACAATCGATCTTTTAAAATTTTTATAGGTGAATAGGAAAGTAACTTGGTTAGTATTCCCAAATTTTCCAGACAGAGCTTTTAGGAGTCTGGCTATATTTCATACCCTGTCAAGAGTGTTTTTAGGGTCAGCGTTCCAGTTGAGTGTCTTTGTGAATTACAAGTAGGCACTGACGGTTTGAATTCGAGCCTTTCTTCGTTGAGCATTATGTGGTTTCTTTGCTCCTGCATGTGACGGGAGTATTTGAGAGGCCTGAACATTTTACTGGATTTAATGTAACTCTTCATTTGTTGCACCATTTGGCTATTTGGTCGGTTTATGCTTGAGCTCTATTGAACACAAAACGACAGTAGGTAGGTGTAGTTGTTGGTAGGTTATTGTTATAGACTATAAAGTATTGGCGCAATTACTAAACCCGGAGGTGATACTATGAGAGGAGTGTATGCCTTAGAAAGTTAATTTTGGACTTTGACGGAGCTTAAATAAAATTGTACGAAGGAGCTTGTATATCATGCCTTCTCTCCAGACTGTATCGTAGGCCGCTGTTAGGTCTATGAATGCGGCTGCAGTTTTAAGTTTTCTCTAGAACCCTGCCTCAATAAATGTGGTAAGTGAAAGAACCTGATCTGCGCAGCTTCTTTTCGGTCGGTCTGATCAACCGGTATGAGCTCGCAGTATGGCTATACAGAAAAAATTTGATTCAACGTTTATGTAGGTAGGCTATATTTCCATATTCTACTTGAACCAACAACCTTAATATTCTTTGATGATATATTCAAAGGAGTTCTAATCCATAATAAATTGTATTACATTGCTTGATATTACTTATCTTTTAAACAATTTTAAGCAAAATCATATATTTCTTAAATAATCGTGAGTTCTCACTTACATTTTTAACAACGACTTTTATTAAAAAATACAGTATTGTTAAATTACGATAAAAGTTAAAAGTCAGTAGAATTCATAATAATAAGGATTCAGGAATTTGATATCCATTAGTAACTTCTTGAGTTAAAATGCGAGAGAAACATATTATTGGTAAACGCCTAAGGTAAAGATCAGTTTATGTGAAGTAAATTATTAGCAGGCTCATTCAAGTGAAAAATTATCTGCTTTTGCTTTAATCTACTTAGGCGTACAATTAGTTACTGATTGAAATATCTGACAAATGTGATAAAAAATTAAAAGAAAAATAAACATTAACTTATTGTATATTTAACGAGTAAAATAAAAAGGAATTTCAAATATTGTGTTTTATGTAATAAGTTAGTGGTATTAATATTTATCAAAAACTATTAATCACATTATTTTGGTGGTCTTTCTTTAGTTTTGTGAAGTTCGTCTTCGTAATACGTCTTGGAAGAATATTGTTTTTCTATGTCATTCGTATACATTTCGGATAGTTATAATCTGTCTTTTTTTGTAAATAATATGTTAAATCAGTATGTTACCAAAGAATGTATGGGTTGACCAAGAGTGTCAAATCCGTTGTAACTCATAACTAGACTTAGGCAAATATGCAAAAATAAATAATTATGAAATATGCTCATCAATATACAGTATTTTATGCAAAATATGCATATTTATCTAGAATATATGTATGTAGTTAAAAATATGTACAATATTTTTTTAATTACAAAAATACAATAATATAAATACATATCATAACATATACAATTATTTTAACTAATATAATATATAAATTATTTTGAATTGTGGTAACCATAGTATCAAATAATGATGTTCAAAATTAATTTTCTAATAAAAACATGGCTTCTATCTAAATACATATATTTGTAAATAGAAAAACTTCTTTCGACATCAACTGATGTAACTGGAGCATTTTTCAAATTTACTATAATAGATGGTTCTATATTAAGTGGTTCGGAAAATGTCCCAACTAGTACTTGAATCACTTCAGAAATAACCTGGTAACCACCATTTTTTGCTATAGTTACTTTAAATTTTTGAAAAATTTCCTTTCCGATAGTACCTTTAACGTTTTGACACAATCAATCAAATTCTTTTATTAAAACTGTACTCACTAACAACGATAATTAGGAGGATTCTAATTGAGTTATAGTTTTAAACTTAATTAGATTTTATGAACGATAGTTGCTGTTGGAGGATGTAATTTTGGAAGGCCAATAAAGATTGGCAACTATCATTTAACTAAAAAAAGGTTAATTATTTGTAATGGTTAATTCTTAAGTTGGAACAAAGACATGATACTTTCAATCTACATAAAAAAGTAAAAGAAGCCGCTGGAATATTTAAACAAACTCCTACGTCTTTCATCGAAGATAAACATGGGAACCCGCTACTGAACATAGAAGATCAAATAGGTAGATGGAGAGAATACGTAGAAGAGATGTTTCAAGACCGAGAGAGGACGAACATTTACATGCAGGAGGCATCGACTGGACCTTATATCACAAAGCAAGAAATTATCAAAGCGGCAAATCAGTTAAAGAACGGAAAAACTGTTGGGGAAGATAATATCCCAATTGAAATAATAAAGATATTACTAGACGAACACATCGAAGTAATGGAGGATATATTTAACAAAATATACGAAACAGGCATAATACCAAATGATTGGCTGACATCGATGTTTATACCACTACCAAAGAAGAGAAACTCCAAGAAATGTGAAGACCATAGGATTATTAGCCTGATGAATCATATGTTGAAGCTTTTCCTACGAGTAATACACAATATAGTATACAATAAACTAGACGAACACACTGGTCAAACTCAGTTTGGTTTTAAGAATGGGTTCGGAACAAGAGAAGCACTTTTTTCAATACGTATGCTAGTTGAAAGATGTAGAGATGTCGATTCTGATGTATACTTGTGTTTTATAGACTTTCAGAAGGCGTTTGACCTGGTGAAACATGATAAACTAATAGATATTTTAAGGTCATGTAATATCGACGATAAAGACTTAAGGATCATTTCAAACCTCTACCAAGAACAAAAGGCTAAAATCAGAATAAAAAGCGAAACATCTGGAAAAATCAATATCGAGAAGGGAGTAAGACAGGGATGTGTCCTATCACCTTTGCTGTTCAATGTTTACTCTGAGATATTTCAGAAGCTTTGAGGCACCTCGATGGTATAATTATAAACGGGCAATGTATAAATAACCTGCGATATGCTGATGACACTGTCATACTGGCAGATAATGCTGAAGCCCTGCAACGCTTAATGGACCGAGTAACGACAGCCTGTAGAGAATTTGGAATGAAATTGAATACAAAGAAGACAAAAACGATGGTCATCAGCAAGCACCAAAACAGAAGGGTGAAGGTCAATGTCGACGGAACAGATCTGGAAAGAGTAACAAGAACAACGTACCTTGGAAGTAATCTTGATGAAACTTGGGACCACTCACTAGAGATAAGAATACGCCTGGAAAAGGCACGTACAATGTTTTACAAAATGCAAAAAGTTCTATGCAACCGCCAGCTGGGCATCTCATTGAGAACTAGAATACTTAAGTGCTATGTTTTCTCCACCTTGCTCTATGGTGTTGAAGCCTGGACAATGACAGAAGCAACACAAAAAAGAATCCAAGCATTCGAACTCTGGTGTTACCGTAAAATGCTCAGAATATCCTACATGAGCCATACGACAAATGCGGAAGTCTTGCGGAGGATGAATAAGGAAAGAGAGCTTATGCTTATAATAAAAGAACGGAAAACACAATATTTTGGTCACATCATAAGAAATCAAAAGTATGAACTGCTCCAACTTATAATCGAAGGCAAAGTCAATAGCAAAAGAGGACCAGGAAGAAGACGCAACTCTTGGCTTAAAAACCTACGGCAATGGACGAACATGACCTCCATAGAACTATTCAGGGCTGCTACAAATAAGATTAAATGGGCAAATGTAATGGCCAACGTCCTTAAGGATAAGGCACCGTAAGAAGAGAACAAAATGATCAGCATAGAAATTGTATGCTTCCATCAATGTTCTCCAACGTGTTAAAATGGGTTGCGGTGGCAGTAGAACAGCAGAACGCATATCTCTGTAACATTGTATTCTTACAGGAATTTCAGGAACTTTTTGATGCTAGCTAATAAACTGTTAACTAGTGGAAATTTTTTCTTACTTCCTCCGCAACTCTGTTTATTCCATGTGCTAAATAAGTGACACGTATTAAGTTTGGATAACATATTTTTAAATTTTGTCCCGCCTTCACCATATATGGTGCGAAAAGCAAGAAGAAAAAATTTGAAAAAATTGCATTATATGCAAAATATGCAATTTGAATATTTGCCCAAGTCTAAACATAACAAACGAGCAACCCAAAATTATTGCAATCTCCCCGATATCGGTTTTAGTAATTGTTTTCTTTTTTTTTGTTTTTCATAAATTATTGTTAATTTCTTTTTGGTGGATTCGAAAATAACAACATACAAATTGCGAGAAAAGATTTTGTAATGGCTGTCGATTTCAAAGATCTTGTTACCTTATTATCTACCTTACAGGTGTTTATTAGAGGAATCTGGTATCTTGGAAAAAGCTGACAGTTAGTGTAGATCATATTATATTTTTTTCTTTGTTGTTTTAATCCTGACTTGTTATCAGCACTGGCACTTGATTATCTGCGGGATCTTAAGCTTCATTTCCAGAACGTTGTTCATTGTCACTGTTGTCTTCTTCGTCTCCTTGATCATCCAAATCAGAAGATGTTTTATCTGTCTTTTAGTTTTGTCGCTGTCGTCAAACAAAAATAAAGAAATGAAAGGCACAAATATAAAAACCGTCATCATACCAATAATGACATATGCGGTAGAAACACGAGCTGACACAGGGAAGGCAAAATAAATATTAGAAACAGCAGACCTATAAACACCTAATGGTAAAACACTATCGGACCAAGCTAGAAGTACAGATATACGACGTAGATAAATAATAGCTTTATTACCCAACACTTTTCCATTTCTAGGGTAAAAATTTAAGATACATTTTTAATTAGTATACAATCATCAAAAGGTGATACAAAAATATCAAGTGAAAAAATAAGTGTAGAAACTAAGTAGGTGAAAAACAAAATAAAGAGTGAGAACAATATAATTAAACAAATCACTATGTAAATAAGAAAAAAAAATACACACAAAAAATTAACAATCTAAGTTACTCCCTAAACCAGTGCGCTATCAATCAGATGATTAATTGAGCATGAAAAAATATCACAACGGTTGCATATTTTGTTATAATTATCGCACATAATAGAAATGGGTGACTTCAGTAACATATTTGTTCTCGCACGTGGACAAGTAAACACGATAGTCGACCTGGAAGTAATTCTTGGCACATTAAATCTAATTTGACAATATCACTGCAGTCAATATAGTTGCGTAACAACTTATATAAAAATGAAACCGAAAATATAATTCTTCTACACTCTAAACTTACAATATTAAACCTGTTACATAACAAATCATAATCATAACCATGTACGGGATATACTCCATCAACCTTAAATGCTAAATATTTTAAAAGTTTCCGTTGTACCTTTTCAATCTGTTGCATATATCATTTATAAATGTTATATGCAACAGTATTGTAGTTTAATACCAAATTAAACTACAATATTCTAGTTTTGTTCGCACTAGATGCAAGGTGGAGAATATCAAGTACTGAGTAAAAATAAAATAGTAAAACAGAAGGATCATATAAGCTTAATGACAACAAATAGAGTCTTAAAGACGGCAAGTGATGCTTCCCTAATAGGAAGACGATCAGTAAAAAGACCACGAAATTGATGGAATGTCAACCATACTGTTTCATTGGAAAAAACTGACAGTTATGTTTGAATAAAAATAAAAAGAAGAAGGTATTAGTGAAGAAAGCTACTTAATATATAATTTAGCTCTCCAGGCCTAAAAGGCCCATGGCTGGGTTTACTATTCTTTTCCATTCTTTTCTGTTTGTTGCTTTATTTTTCGAGTTTGGTATTTTAAGTTTTTCTTTGTCTTTTTCAACATACTTCTTCCACCTTGTTTTCGGTCTGCCTTTCTTCCTTTTCCCTTCTATTTCTCAGTATACTGTTTATTGAGAAGCTTTTTAGTAATGTCCGCCCATCGCTGTGGAGATCTTCCGCGTTGGCGTTGAGTCTGAGGCCTTCCTTGGACCACCAACCGCTCCATTTTGTGATCACTTTGATGGATATGGCCAAAAAACTTTAAAATACTAGAGTAAACGATACTAGAGAGACGCTGATCCGGTTTAATTTCATCCAGAACCGAGTTATTTGTACGGCGAGCTGTCCATGGAATTCGAAGCAGGCGTCTCCATGTCCACATTTCAAAGGCGTCTATACGTCGTCGATCTGATTCTTTGACTGTCCATGTCTCGCATGCATAGTAAAATATGGAAAAGACCAGAGTTGAAACGAGTCTCTTTTTGTTTGTCATAGTAATGTGACGATCACGCCAGACCCCGTTTAGTTCACTCATTGCTGCTCTTGCTAGTTGAATGCGTCTTCTAATTTCGGGTTCACAACTGCCTGTGTTGTTTACTAGAGCTCCAAGATATATCATAGATGAGACTACCTCGCATCCCGCAATAGTTTGGGTTTCAGGAAACTGTTGTTGGCGATCAATAACCATGATTTTGGTTTTGTTGTAGTTAACCATGAGTCCAAATTTAGCACTTTCTACCTCGAGTTTTTTTAATAATTTAGTAATTTCTTCTGGAGTAGAAGCTAGAAGTGTAGTGTCGTCTGCGAAACGCAAGTTAGATATCTTAACTACGGTTCTCCATACATCTCCTTTAATTCCATATTTGGTCTTTTTATCCATATACCGTTCCATAATTTACCTCCAAATATTTTCCTGAGGACTCTTCTTTCCCAGACTTGCAGCAGGAATTGCTCGGATTTGTTCATTGTCCATGTTTCACTGGCATATAATACAATAGGTCTGATTACTGTCTTATATATTCTTATCTTAGCCCTTCTAGATATATTTTTGCTTCTTAATAAATTGTTTAGTGCAAAAATACAACGGTTACCTACTTAATGCAACTGCTAATATTTTATCTATTAATTCTGTAGGCGAATACTTCCTAGTATTTGATGGTTGAATTTGAGAACAAAATTGAAGTCTTCTTAATAATCGACTAAAGTCTACTTACATACTGAACTTACCAGAAATATTTTAAGTCTCAAACAGAACTACAAATTAAGTAGCCAATATTAACATCAGCAACACTTTGAATAGATTATTGTTTTAGCTTTAATAATATATTGCAGAATTATATAAATACCCAATTTTATATACCTTAAAAATAAGTATAAAATACGAAAGCATAAATTTGCAAAATTCAAAAAACATGTCGGCCTGTAGGTTATTTTTAAAGTATAAAAAAGTAATTTGGCAAAGTAAGAAAAAATAATAATGAATCTTTCTAAAATGATATGGAAAACTTCCCTCAAGGCAATTGTTAAAATTACAACACAAAAAAATATCTAATTAATAACCTTGTTAAAAGGTGTCAACAGTTTTAACAGTATAAAATAATTAGAAATTTAATGATAAAAGGGCATAACCTATACAGGGGCAATACGAAGAGAAATGGAAATTGAACTGAATTAGTAGAAAATTGAAACAGAAAGATAATCAATAAATATTAAATTTAATTATAAGACAATTCTTCACACAAATCGGGAGACAATAAGTGAAAGTAGTGATTTTTTAATACAACGTCAAAGCACTATTTCTGTATCAGTTATGCATAGATGTCCGAAATATTTGTAAAAATACTGTATGGTAAGATAAATATTTGATATGATAAAGCTCAATATTTTATAAGCACTTTTATACATTTAGTGCGATGGATAAGTTCCCATATTTCTTACAGAATATTATGCTTTTTTCTTTCTCTACTATGTTTTCTTCTTCTCCCTCCGGCCATAACCCTTCCTTACCAGTTGGCAGTTTCTATCTTTGATATAGCCTCTAGCAGTTGGTCTTCCCATCTTATTTTTGATCTTCTTCTTAATCATCTAGTTATTACTGGTTTTCAATTCCTTAATTTCCTAACAAGTTCATCTTCTCCTTTTCTTTGTGTATGTATCCAAATCATCTAATAATTGTACCTTAATAAATTTTATTATATCTTCCTCTTTGGCTATATCTATTATTTCGTGATACATTAGTCTTTTGTATTCTCCATATTCTGTCTTATCTGTATTTATTTATTTAATTATTTCAAGCGTTTCTTTTACTATTTTCCTAAGATACATTGCTTTTGTACCATATGTTATCATTGGTCTAATTTCTGCTTGATATATTTTTGTCTTCTGGTCTTCTTGTCTTTACTTCGGTGTCGGCCGATATGCGCTCAACCGTTTTGCGCCCTTACCTGAAATCTGCCGGTTTGCGCTCTAACACTTTCTTAATGGAGATGTATAGCTAATTATTTTCTTATATCGACTGTTTTGCGCTAACTTGTAATCGACGTTTAATTTTATTCTACCATAATGATTAGGTAACGGTTAGGCTAGTAAAATTAGTTTTAAAAAATCATAAACTATAAAAAAAATAAAAATAAACCATCTTCCCTTCACACTTTCATTCAGGCTTAGGACTGTCATAGTTTATACATAATATAAACATTGGCGTGTTTAGAAGATGTTTTTTTTTATTTTTTTTTGTTTTTTTTTCGTTTTTTTTTTTTCAAATTTTTATACAGTAAAATCCAAAAAAATTCTTGAGAATAAAAAATTGGCTATTTATTGCAGCTTCTGGATATATGCCAATGTCCTTAAACACAGCCTTAAGTCCCTTGTATCTTTATATTTCTGTAAAGTTTTGGATATTCTTTCATCAAGATTAATATATGTTGTCGCGCCGCTTTCCTTCTAGATTGAAAGTAAATTGATTATAAAGGTGATCACAATATTCTGCTTCTTTAACTAGGCACTTCACTAATTGGAATAGATTGGGATGTGGTCCTATTAATGTATTCAGACGATGATTCCAACCTTCTAAAACGTTATTACTGCGATGTCTTTGATCATGGCAATTCCACATTTCCTCGGTAATGTGAGTATTTTCTAACCACTGTTTGACAAAGTAGTCATAAAACTGATTTATTTTTTCAGAAACAGGAGAGGTTTCTTAAATGTATAACCAGCCATCATCGATATCTTCTATGGGTAGATACGCTAACGCAGCACACATTCTGATGTGCAAACGTATCTCTTCGTTGTCAATGTATTCAGAAACAAGTCCATAAGTTTGAACTATATGAATATTTTTCCATATACATTGATTGAAATGAAAATTACAACCAGAAATTTTGGCTTTGGCAAAATAATTTTCTAAGGCACCAGTTTTATAAGAGATGGTTTCCAATTTGGTAGTTTCTCTTTCATGGATGAAAATAACATATAGTATGTCTCTTTGGTTTTGTTTGGAAGTAACGCAAATATCAATGGAATTGTATTTGTCTTCTCTGACGTACTACCAGTATCGATATGAACGGTATATATTTGACTAAATTGCTTACTGCAGCTTTTGAATGTTCCATCCATAAATAGAGTGTCCTTACTGTTAACCAAAATCTCCCTAGCTTCGTTGCTGGCAAACACCAAGATTTTTTATTTCGAGGGAGTGGTCATGTCGATAAATAAAAATTTCGTTTTGTCGCTCATTGTAATTACTTCTGGAAATACTATTTCGGATGCTGCCGCTGGATCTGTGAGCAGCATACGCGCACGTTTTCTACAATCATTTAAACCACTTTTCACTGAAGAGAATTTTGGGATGTCTGTCACGAAATCCAGTCCTTGACTATATAATCTTTGAAATTAATCTTGATATATTTTTGATATCAGCAAATAACTATTGTCTTCCCTAGCTCTTTTTCGAGCATTGAAGACAGACTGCTTCACTTCTATCGCTGCAACATTCGACTTACACACATGTTCGGCTTCTTTAATTATTGTTTTATTATCCATAATTATGTGACCTTGACATTTTTCAGTTTTTTCTTTCACACAACTTCGAATAACCAAACCATCTTTATTTGTTTTTTTCATACAAAAACTATATCCTTTATATAATGCACATGGTTTTTCCTTCGAAGTTTCAATAATTTGTACATCCATTTTTAAAAAAATAACTCACACTAACTCGCACTGATTCACAATAATTCTTGATCCTACTATCTCAAAGAACGCAATAGAAATGATTGACCATCAATATGGTCATTATCACGTAGAATTTTCAGGTAATTTTTTTGTTACCATACCCTTTGTTAATGTTAGTTCCAGCGATTTCTCATTTTGGGAATTCTAGTTACTAATTATATCTAAATAATTAACTGCCAGGTAAAAGAATTATAAACAAAGGTATTAAAGATTAAAGAACACTCTGTTGTTCGACAGTATTAGAAAAAATTAATAATTTTGTTAGTTTTGATTTGACATTTTTGTTTCAAATCTAAAGGAAAAAGATTTTTCTGTTTATTTGACATGTTAGTTTGTTCATTGGAGGTTCACCAGACTATTATTGTCGAATGAAATTAAAATTATATTGCAAGAGACCGCAAATCGGCCGATTAAGGAAACTACAATGGTTAGATATTTCTATTATGAAAATTGCAAAGCGCAAACCAGTCGATTTCAGGTAAGGACGCAAAACCATCGAGCGCAAACCGGCCATATTCCTTTACTTCATTTATTAGCATTAGTGTTTCTTTTCTATTTCAGTCTTTGATTGTTACGACCAATGCTAGGTCGTCCGTATATCCTATGATTTGTGCTGACTCTGAATAATTTTCCTTTTCAGGCCTGTCTCTGATTTCTTCTTCTTATATATGTATTTTTAATTCTCCCATTTAAAATGTTAAACTTTCCGGTGTAACTTTTCTTTAAAAATCACTGCACATTTGATAGTTGTCAAGATATATTCTATAATTCCTATTTCCAGTATTAAGTTTGTTTTTTGCAGATTATTACTTATAGTTTCTTGATATTAGTCATATTCTTCTTCTTCGCGTGCCATATCAGATTTATCCGACGATGGATATCACCATTGCGAAGGCTTTCCGATCTTCTGCAATATGGAATAATTGTCCTTTAATAAAAATACATTTTTCGATGTTTAATAGTCTTTAGCAGTTTTCTGCCTTTGTTGACGCTCCTTAGTACTACTTCATTAGTTTTTCTTGCTATCCAAGGTATTTTCAGCATTCGTCTATGAACCCACATTTCCAATGCTTCAATTTTGTTCATGATCGATACTTTTAGCGCAAACACTTCTGCACTATACAAAAGCACATACAAAACATAGCGCTTAACCAGTCTTTGCCTTAGTTCTAAACTGAGATGGTTATTGCAAAGAAATAACTTCATTTTCATAAAAGCAGTTTTAGTCATTGCTATTCTACGTTTTATTTCTGTCTGGATCTAGTTGGTCTGTCATCACAATTCCCAAAAATGTCATTTTGTGAACTTTCTCAACTTGGACTCCGTTCAATTGAAGCTTTGCGTCGGGATGTGGGTCACGACTAAACACTAAAAATTTGGTTTTGTTTGAGTTTATTTTAATGCCCATTTCCTTTCCTACCTCGTGAATACGATTAAGCAGTCATATATCTTTCTTAAAAGTAGATTAGAAGGCATTATAAGAGAAAAAAAAATGCTCTTTGTGACAAAATGTAAAATTTTAGTAATATATTTTAGAATTAACACTAGAAGTAGATGCTAATAGGTATATTATATATGGCACTGAATAGTCCCTATTCCTCTTTACCAAAATTGTTTAAACCAATTTCCAAAATTTATCAGTTCCAATACGGCATTAATCAGAAATAAATCACTTAAGTCATTGCGTAGGAACGCCTATTTTAATTTGGGTTACATGCGAAGTGTTGATACAATAAACACCAATATGAGCAATTACCGACAATGGGCTTACGCAATAATGCTGAAAATAAAAGCGAGACAATTTGTAAATAAAGCCTCCCTGGAAATCCCCCTTTAACCAAGAGCTGCTAGTAATCTGATCAATACAGTAAAAGTACACGACAAAATAATTCAGTTCTGCTGTTCGAATAAAGCTATTTTCAATAGAACATTGTTACCGCAAGTGTATTATAATTGACAATAAAGTTTTGCTGAATGTTGTCAATTAATCGATAATTTTTTAGATATTTGGAACCTCTATAAAGTATATAGTAGGGCTTTAGCTTAACAATGTTTTTTTACTTTGCAGTTTCATATAAAATATTTTTTTATTTAGAAAATAACCGCATTAACCGCGAATGTCAGTTATGAGGTAAAGAAAAAACAATAGGAGCATAAAGTATAAATTTAAGTACATTATTTATGTTACTTCCTAAGTTATATTTGTTAAGGAATTGAAAAAAAAATTAACAGTCGGTTTTATCGGTTAATAATGTCAGGTCTAGATTGTTTGTGAGCGTCAAATTAACTATATTCTGTTCTTCTTCTTAAGGTGCCATGCATTTCTACGTAGGCGTCCACCGTACATCCTCTTGTCAGGTGAGATGTTAAATAGTCAGGATTAAATAATTCTGTTTTTAGCAGCATTGCGAAGCATTTCATAGCTGTGGATTCTTGTCCATTGTCGAATAATGCGCAGCCATGACATTTTTTTTATGTCGCAGACCTCTCCTACTCTCTATCTTCCCTTTGAGTATCAGTTGCTGAAAAGTGTATCTTTCTCCTCGTAATATGTATTCTAGTCTCCTTACTTTTTACATATGTAAAAAGTTCCCTAAAAATTTCTGACCCTGTCCGTCCATGATATTCTGAACATTCGATGCAGGCACCACATTTCAAACACATTAAGTTTGTTAATGGAACTGGCCTTTAACGTCCATGCTCCCATTACGTACAAGAAAAGAGGCCACATGTAACACTTAAGCATCTTGTATCGGAGGTTGAAGTCCAATTTGCGATCAGTCAGAAACTTACGAAGCCATCAAAAAGCATTTCTGGCTTGTTCAACTTTGCTCTTTATTTCATTCTCGGTGTCCCAACCCTCGTTCAGCAAACAACCCAAGTATTTAAATTGCCTGACCTGTTCGATTTCTTCTCCAGAGACATATATCTTTGCGTTGGGGTAATCATTTCTACTTATAATTAGACTTCAGCAAATATGCAAATAAAAATGTAGAAAATATGCGCATAAATATGCACGTGTTTACCCGAAAATATGCAAGTATTTTACAAAATATGCATACAAATAAATAAAAAAATCGTAAAATAGTAACAACTTTATTTAAAAAAAAGTGTACATAACTAAATATTTCCTACTATTCATTAAGATTTACATTTATTTTAAGTAACTACATCATTTTTAAGTATGAATAAACTTATTTAGAATTATGGTAACAATAAATGACCAAGTGGTGTTCAAAGTTTTCTAACAAAAACTTGTGGCTTCTGTCTGAGTATATATATTTATATATGGAAAAACTTCGTTCAACATCAACTGATGTAACGGGAGCATTTTTCAAACTAACCAAAACATTTGGTTCTAAATTAATTGTTTCCGAAATATTTCCAGCTAGAACACTGACTACTTCAGAAAGAATATGGTAACCTTTATTTTTTTCCATAGTAGCTTCCAAATTTTTTTAAAATATCTTTTCCAATATTACCTCTAACGTTCCGACAACATGACACAAATTCTTTTATTAATGCTGTACTTTCGAACAATGACAGTTTTGGTGAACTTTCATCTGTTAACGTATCAATTATGTTCTTTATTTTAACAAAATGATCTGCATAAAAATTAACTGCCTCTAACCATGTTCCCCATCGCGTTAAAATAAGTTGTGGTGGAAGAGGAATGTTAGGTAGCATTTCTTTATAAAGTTGAATTCTTATAGGAGATTTAAGAAATACTTTTTTGACACTGGATATCATGGTATTTACAGGAGGAAACTTTTTTCGCATTTCCTCTGCAACTCTGTTTAATCCATGCGCTACACAAGTAACATGTATTAAATCTGGGAAAAATATTTTTAAATTTTGTCCTGCTTTCACCATATAAGGAGCAGCATCCGATAAAATAAGCAGTAATTTATTAGAAGGAATAGTTGTCGGAGGAAAAAAAGTTGCTAATGTTTCTTGTATAAAACGCGAAATTGTTAAAGCATTTGTTTTCTCAAGTTGCTGGCATGAAATAAGATGAGATTTTGGTAAGGTATCTTCTTTAAGAACACCAATCAATAAATGAGCAATATACTTTCCTAAGGAGTCAGTGGTTTTGTCTACAGATATGTAAAAATAATTATCTGCAATTTCTTCCTTAATATTAATTAACACCGACGAGTATAGCCCGTTCACATTATTTCTTCTTAGAGACCGATCACTTGGAACATTAAGTTTGCAATATTTTTTTAGAAACGAACTAAAATTTACATTTGCTAATTTTGAAAGCGGTATGTTTGCAGACACTAATGCGCGACACAAGTCTTCATTAAAAGTTTCTTGCTCATCTAATTTTTTTGAAGTAGATTCGAAACATTTAGCCATTGAAGTTTGATGTTTTCCTCCTATTTTTCCTTTTTTTGCAATGTGTGAAGCAGTTCTCACATGTTGGTCTATCTGAAATTTCTTCTCACATGCTATCTATAAATAAAAATAAAAACCTTATTAACAACTTAAAATAAAAATATACAAGGTGTTTTTGGTTAATCAAATAACTGGTTTGGAAAAAAAAAACACTCGCTAAGTGTTTTAAATGCAGTATTAATCCATAAATTAGTTTTTGTTACTAACTATTAGTACATCATATAACTTATTTTAAAATTCAACAAAAGTTTTTTTTTGTTAATTCAATTACAATAAAAATAATTGTGTTTTAGAAGAGCTGACTTCATAAAAAAAGTAAAGGTGAAAAATTTTTCTAAATACACACCATGGTATTGTACCATGGACAATTTTTTCTCACTAAAGGAAGCTATTTTTCATTTAAAAACAACCTACGAGTACTAAATTTCAAGTAAATACGTTTATTGGTTTTAAAGTTATTGTTGTTATTAACTAAAAGAATTTAATTTTTTTTAATTTTAACACCCTGTATCTCGAAAAGTAAATAAGTTTGACCCCTCATTAACTATATCGTTTTGTTCAATTTTTCGAGAAGTATCTACAGTCAAACGTTGTAAGTGTCATTTGGAAACACCCTGTATGTATGAAATATTAGATATTTAATAGAAAATATTAGATACTTACAATTTTGCCACAGACTGAACAGTAGATTTTTCCCATATCCATAGACAGCTCTTTATAAGGTTTAATCCAAGTTGAAGCACTGGTTGTTTTAGGCATTATAAAATCACAATCTTCCTTTTTGTTACGCACAACGAGTGTTTACGCTTTGAATATCAAAACAAAAATGATTTACAAATCTGAGCATCAAATTAGAAATGTTTAGGTACCTAATTCAATAAACTGGGAGATTTTGGAAAATCCCTAAATTAGGAACAAAACTATTAGCCGTTTACCTGCTGTTAAGATACAATAAATTGTAGATAGATTTGGGGATTAGATCATAAAATGCAAATGAGCGAACCCTTAGCGATTATCCAATAACTGAATGCCTCAGTGACCGAGACTTTCTAAGAATGTTGAGGGCTACTTAAATTGATCTTCTTTGAAATTGTAAATGTTTTGTACCTGTAGAGATTACGTACTTAGATCATTTCTTGATTAAAATGACTACAAAATTTTATACAAGAATTGAAATAAATTGGTATGTTTAAAAATTTTCAAATACAGTTTAAAAATCTGAACTTTTATGCACTTTATGCAAACTTTTATACAAATATGCCAAAATATGAAATATTTGCATAAAATATGCACAATATGCAAAATATGCAATATGCATATTTGCCGAAGTCTACTTATAATCATTGTTTTTGTCTTCTGGATATTTATTTTCAAACCCCGAGCTTCACTAGCAAGAGTTAGATAATTTAAAAGGCATTGAAGATCTTCGATGTTATCTGCCACTATGGCTGTATCATCGGCATACCTGATGTTATTAATAAATACGCCGTTAACTTTAATACCCTTATTGGAGTCTGCCACTGCGTCTACGAAGGCTTTTTCTACGTAAAAATTGAACAGCATTGGAGACAGTATACAACCATGCCTTACGCCTTTTTTTAATGGAGAAATCTTCTGTTTCGTTGAAATTTCGAAGACGTACTGTTGCTGTCTGGTTCCAATACAGATTGGCGATAATTCTTATATCCTTGGCGTCCAATCCCAGCTCTTGTAGGTATTTTATAATCTATTCGTGTTTTACATTATTGAATGATTTTTCATAATCGATAAAACAGACAAAAACATCCTTTCTTTGATCTAAACAATTCTATATTAATGCTTGCATACTAAAGATCGCTTCTCTCGTGCCAAATCTATTTTTGAAACCAAACTGATTCCATCCACTGACCTCTTCACATTTCTGAACAATCTAGTATGCAGTATTCTCAGGAAAAGTTCTAAAAAGTGACTCATTAGGCTTATTAGTCGGTGGTCCTTGCAGAAGTTCGCACGTGGTGTTTTTGGTAGGGCGATACATGTAAAGAGAAGCCAATCTTTTGGAATCTGGTTCGTATCGTAGTTGTCGTTAAAGAGCTTGACAATAATGTTTAGGTTTTCTTCATTAAGTAACTTAAGTGTTTCTGCGTACATATCATCTGGTCCTGGGGCTTTGTTACTTTTTAATAGTTTGACAGCATGTACAATTTCAGCTTTCAAAATACATTGAACAAATTGGCTGTGTACAATTTCCAAGAATTAAGTATATCGCTAGGGTCCGTTATCGCTAGATTCTGTTAACACATGTTTTATTGTTATTGGTATATTACACTTGCTGCAGTTTGGTGTGTGGGTATTGTATTTAATTTTGTAATACTCTGGGTTATTCTAATTTAAGAATAAGAATTCACAAGAAGGAGAATTTGGAGTAAAAATATTAAATGTACTAATAAAGAATAGCCTAGCTTAGAAAAATAAATGTAAAGGGCCAGAGGGACACCAAATTTCAAGGGAGAATTCGGACTAGATTTTCTACACTCAGGACTGGCTTTGGGATAAAAGACCAATATATGGGATAATAAAATTATATAAATAAGTAAATATACGAAGTTGCCCAAGGTGTTGAATGTGAACCAATTTGTAGCTTTGTTATTTTTAAAATTTTAAACGTTTGTCTTTTTCTCGTATATTGTTAATGTATAATTATTTTATTTATGACATTCTCAATAGATTGTTGGATACGCCAAATTTGACGAAGTAAGTCTAACACGTCATATTACATAAAATACTTTTATCAACCATCAACTGCGAGTTTTTTATCGAAGTTAATTAATTTTTTTTAGTTGGAAAAACGATTCTTGGCTTATTTTAGATGCCCCTGAAGATGTTCTAGGAGCGAAAGTACTTGGGCAAGATTTAATAAATAAACTATTAAAAAAATATTGCCTCTATGTATACACATTCTTAAATAGTTCGGTGTAGTTATTTCTATCACATATAAAACCATAATACAGATTGAACGAAATAAATTCGGAACATAGGAATATAATGTATTTCGGCTCAATTCTGCTGTAGCTGGTTGGCCAACAAAAGATTGTCAAATAATTATATTATAAAAAATCCCATAATTCAGCGGGCTGCTGGATTCTGAACTCATAAAAATTGAAAGCTACACATAAATCTACGATTATGCTGTCAAACCAGTTATAGTCCAGGAAATGTAGCATTTCACCTCGCAATTTTTTCGTGCGGCGTTGATTGACTTGAAATTTAAGAGAAGGTAGGTAATAGCCTAAGGATCAAAATCTATATCGAACCAAAGTGCGCCAAAGCCTAGGGGGTGGTTGCCACCCCATCTCCGGGGTGAAAATTTTTTTTACGTTTTAACTACAGGTTTCGATTAGAAAAGTGATTCTAAACAAAAAATGTGCTATACATTTTTTTTATAAAATGATATTTTTCAAGTTATTCGCGATTGAAAGTAACAACTTTTAGACGAAAAAATCCACGTTTTTAATCGATTTTTCGCGAATAACTCGAAAATGGTGCATTTTATCAAAAAAATTGTAGAGAACAAATTTGTAGCTTTTAAAAAGACAAATACAATTACAAATACAATATCAATGTTCAGCGGTTTTCTTCAAATGCCAAATTTGAAAGATTCAAAGTCAAATATCGGGAAAATGATGCATTTTTGGAAGAAAACTCACAAAACCTTTTTTAAAGAGCATAAATAGACCTATCATAAAAAAATAAGGTCAATACCTCATTTTTTACGAAAAAATCGAGGAAAACAACACCCTAACCACCCCCATAATTAAAATCGATCTTCACCCTTCTGCAATTCCCTTTGTAGATGTATTGTTAATACGTCCAAGAAGTTTGACCCATTTAAAATGCTTAGTTTTAGAAAAAGTACAGCTTAAAGCGAGAAACGATTTACAATTTCATATTTTTTACCCTTCTTTTTTTAAATATGCCCGAAAATACTGAATATATGAAAAAAATAAAAATTACCAAATTGTAGCTTTTTTAATGACTAAAATTATGCTTTATTTAGATTTGTTGTACAATGAATATTTGGCGAGATATAGCCGTTTAAAGCACCAATTTACGATCAAGCACCATCTTTTTCGAGCCCTTTAAACTCACCACATTTAAAAACCAAGGGTTCCAAAAAGATTTAATTCACAGATCCTTGTAGCTATTAAAAACCTCTACAAATCGTTTTTGAAGAAACATCTATCGTTAAAAATTAAAGGAAATACGTTAAAAAAACCAGTTAATTTTTTTCCGGAAAATTCCATTAGTATAGTACAGTACATTTCGGAGCATAATAATCTACAAAACCGGTATATTAGCTAGTGGGGCGTTATACATTCGAAATTTTAAGCGTTCTTATTTTGAAATCCCATACAACAGAATAAAACATCTGCTCATATGTCTATGGCTTGGCAATGAAAATATCAGAGCAACAGATTGGGGATGGTTTTCCAAAGATGGTTTGTTATTACCCGTACGCATGAACAAACAACCTGTACCCGATAAATTTTTGAAAATTATTTTTTGCCAATGCAAAAAAGGATGCGGCGTTTCATATGGGTGCAGAAAAGTTGGTTTATACTGTAACTCTACTTGTTCTGGGTGCTCAGGTGAAGGGTGCAATAACAGTCCACCAATAATTGAGGAAGATGATGATGACATAGATCACGATGAAGATGTAATTGATGACGAATAAAATTAATATTATAATTGTTTTACCTATAAATGTAAATATTTTCAACTATTTATGTAAATGTATAAGAATATATGGTGCCTTTTTATGTTGATAATTTTTTTTGTATATAATTCTACTTTTTTCAATTTATATCTTATAAATTAGTTTATAAAAACTTCAATGTTGTAAAGGGTGATTTTCAAAAGTTGAAAAGTTATATGAATTTGTATTTTAAAGTATAAAAACTCACTATTTAACTAATCCAAACCAAATTTCACTCATTTTAGGATTTGTAATATTATTTTACAATTTTTGAAAATTAGGGGTAGTTTTCACCCCTAAGAACAATCAGGGTTCATTAGCATGACATAAACTATAAAGCAGAGGGTGAGTTGAGCTTAATTCCAAATTTTTATGCAAGTCGTTTCAAGGTGAAATCATTTTCTTCGCATTACTAATTTTTTTATATTAATCTCTAATGAGGGTCGCTTTTTAAGGGTTGAAATATGATGGAACTTTATTGAAAAGCACGAAACTATCATTATTTAATTAATTCAAACCAAATTTTACCCACATTCAGGTTTAATATGTTATTTTATAATTTTTGACAATTAGGGGTAGTTTTCACCCCTAAGAACAATCAGGGTTCGTCGACATGACATAAACTATAAAGCAGCGGGTGAATTGAGCTTAAATCCAAATTTTTATCCAAATCGATACAAGGCGAAATCATTTTTTTAGAATTAGTAATTTTTTACATTAATCTTTAACAAGGGTTGCTTTTTAAGAATTGAAATATGATGGAACTCTATTCAAAAGTATAAAATAATCATTATTTAATTAATTCACACCAAATCTTACCCATATTCAGGTTTAATATGTTATTTTATAATTTTTGACAATTAGGGGTAGTTTTCACCCCTAAAACCCTTCAGCGCACTTCGGTTCGATATAGATTTTGATCCTTGGGCTATTACCTACCTTCTGCTAAAATTTCAGCTGGATACATGCAGGACGAAAAAATTGCGAGGTTTTAACTTTTTTCGAGCTTCAATTCCTGAACTATTATCACCTCCTTAGACAAACCCGTCTTACGCAAACAACTTTGTTGCGAGACAGATAGTTGAACGATATTTTATACAATGTCTATACCCAGGTATGGATTTATTTTTGTCCAAGTTTTATATTGGTCCACTATTTTAAATGCAGTTCAAACAGACATGTATTAAATTGTATGTTCCGTTTTAATTTGGTTCAATCTGTATATCTATTTTTATACTTTATACCTGTTGTATGAAATAAAGCCTTTATTTTGTATTATTTGGACAAATTACAATACTATGAAATATTTTCAGAAAGGATTGACACTTTCTACTATATATATTTCTCATAAAGGTATCAATTTATCTAGATGACTGACCCTCTTCAAATAAATAACCCGTATCAACGCATCTGAAAAACTTATTCAAAAGAAATATTATATTCGGAATCCCTGCAGAGAGGATGCCAACTTTTATCTACTGTCGATCTAAAAAAGTTTCAAAGCTCGCTTAGAATCTTACACTTTCTGAAAATGTAACGTATTGTTTTAAATAATACTAAAAATGTAATTCGAAATGGGACATTTTTTAATATTCTGCGATTAATAACTCGAGTTAGAAATAATTTAAAACTCTAAGTGTAAAATAAAAACATAAATAAAAACTAAATAAAGAATTATTTATTTGCACGAGTAATAGTTCCTACCCTTTAGGGACAATTTTTATGGTGTTTAAAGGCAGGGATGTTTTAGTTTCTTCTTGTTTCTTCTTAACTAAATGAGTTTCGTCCAGTTGGACATCTTCAAAATGAACTTCGCAAATTTCTTTTGGATTAGGATGAGGAATAACTATATTTGGAAGTGATAGTGGCTGAATTTTAGAAATGAGGCGATTATTGCTAAATTTTTTATCTTCTGTTCTAAACTGGCATTGGAAAGGAACTGTGATGAGATAATTTCCAGAAATTAATTGAAGATCTGTGTTATAATAGTACAGTCTATTTGGATTTTGGTTTTGGTTACCAAAACAGCGATGTAGTCGGACTCATCTTTTTGTTGGATCATAAGTTCAAATAGACAGTCTTCAGTCTTTTCAGATGATTCTCGGGACAGAAGAATTTTGGCTTCAGATTTAAGCATGGTTCATATGTGTATTAGTTAAAATTTTCATTCATTATCAGATGTTAGGGAGCACTATGTTAGTTTGTTTTACAATAGCAATCGAGTATAAATAATTATAACAGGAGTATTTGTCGAGATAAGCTATTGGAATATAGGCAAACGAAAACAATTGTCAAAATTAGAGTAGTACGCTTATGTTTTTGTAAGATATTATAATACTTAATTATGTCTGATGTGATATTCGGATAAATTAGTTCGTTGCTTGAATAATATTTCACAATTTCAGTTAATATTGACTTCAGTTCACTATTCTTTACTATACTACTATTTAAAATACCTAGTCTCGCAAATGTTATAGAGTTTTCTATTTCTATATAATATTTATACTGATGTATACTTAATTGATCTAAAATATTTCTAGTTATAAGGAAAGCTTTGAAATTAAAAATAAATTTATTAAGGTTTGAACGAATAGATTCCAAAACAAAGAAAATTACTTCTTGATTACTCTTTATGTTTCTCTACAATCTCTGTTAATAATGCAATTTATTTATTAAGTTTATTTACAGGGTTACGCAATTGGACTGTTACCTATTCAAACGACCATAAGTTTTTGTGTGAAATTAGTTTTTATTGATTCAAATGACAAAAATGTGTGAAAATAATCAAAATTTCAGAATACACTCACTTTAGCTCGATGTGGCCACCTTTTGCCTTGACTATGGCCTTCAAACGATCAAAAAACGAGTTGCATGCTGCACGAATGTGATCTTCCGGTATTTTGGCCCATTCACGTATAATTGCTTTCTTCAGCGCATCCATACTGGCATATTTTTTAGTCCTCACCTTGCTCTCCAAAATGGAACAGGTTTTTTAGCCATTCTTGGTTCACACCAGCTTTATGAGACGGTGTCGAGTCTTGTTGGAACGTCCATGGTCTACAACCGAAATGTTTGCGTGCCCACGGCTCTAATGCAGCTTCTAAAACATTTTCCCGATACTAAGTTGCATTGACTTTGACACCAGATTCGATAAAAACGATTGGAGAGCGTCCATCGGCGGTTACAGCTGCCCATACCATTACTTGAGATGGGAACTTACTTCGGGTGGCCGTTCTTAGCTCAAACTTTCTTAGGTGCGTTCGGTCAAGTAAACACAATCATTTTGAGAGTTTATGAACTGCTTAATAGGAAAATTTTTCCCATCAGAGAACACTATGTTCGTCACATTCGTGCGGGCGTAACAACTCCTTTGCTCTTTCAAGCCGAACTTTTTTTTAAATGAAATGAGGTTGAATGCTCGAATAAATGGACTTTGAAAATAAGGCTATTATCGAGCACAAGTTAATTAAATCAAGCCCAAGTACTTTCGCTTATAATCCCTCCAGAAACTGACAGAGAATGTAGCGTAGAAGCAATTTTAAACTGTTTGTCCTCGTTTTAGTGTAGTGTTTTGTATAATTTATGTTAGTTTTAATGTTTCCACTTCTACGCTTGCTGGATAGATCTTATTTTGACGAAATGCCCCTGAAGATGCTATTATAAGCGAAAGTACTTGGGCTTGATTTAATTAACTTGTGCTCGATAATAGCCTTATTTTCAAAGAACTTTTTTTTGTTTCGGTGTAAGATTGTGTGCTTTTTGTAACTTGTAAAACTTGACCTTGATCTCCTTTTTCAATATTCGTTGCATGCTTCGCTGAGATATTTTCAGTTCTTTGGCCATTTGATTAGCACTACGACGTGGATTTCGCTCAAGTCTAGCCATCACGTACCGAACCATTTCAGGTGATGTTAATGTTTTTTTTTTTCGTCCACCACCATAGCGTTTGGCAATGCTACCAGTATCAATATAACGAGTTAATACACATCATGGTGCAATACACAGCATTTTATTTACTTTGATGTGTTTGAGCTAACGAACAAGAGCTGGTTGTGATTTTCCAGTCAAATGTAACACAATCACACTATAACGTTTAAATTCCATTGCAAATAACTTTTGTTGTATATTTAAAACTTACATGCAGATGCTTTTGACGGCTTACAAACAATTCAAACGTCAAACAGGCCAACTTTGACGTAGCTGTCATTAACAATTTGCCGTGCGCTATCATAATGTCTTGCATCTCCTGTATCTAAGTTTCCTTTAATACTTTTAATAATTAAGCCTAGTTTGTCTATAAGACCTGTTTTTGCTTTATGGTTAGGTGAGAGTAATTGAAGTTTTTGTTCAGCTAGTTGTAGCTGATTGAAAAGGACACGATTAAAATTTTCTAATTCGGAATAGGTGGAAGGAAAGTCTTAAGGTCTTAATTTCTTTTTGGATTGGTTCTTAATTGACATAATGAATAAATTATTGATGACTGGGGTTAATTTTTGCAGTAGGTACCTAATTTATAAGCGAGTATTCCGGGATTGTCTTCAAGATTTATAGATGTAATTTCTTTAGTCTCGGCTTGTTGAAGAGCCAGGGCCATCATCCTTGTTATTAGGAACCCGCAAGAGATTTTTCCGGTTAGTTTTTGGTCGTCTTAAGTTTTGTTTGTGAGTATTTTTTGAGTAGAAACTTTAATTTTTGCATCTTTAAACTTTATCTTTCATAAATTTAAGGTTAAGTTTATTGCATACAAGTGGAAACATCACTGTCCTCTTTGTAAGTGCGTGGTTCGTGTCGATCCTGATTGTTATATTCAATACTTTTTTCTTTTTGTTCGATCAACATTTAATTAAGTTCTTTATAGATCTCTTCGGTCATATCTCTATCATATATGTTTTTGCATATAATTATTAATCAGTTTTTGGTCTATGTTCATATCAAATATTTCTTTGGTGTTAATGTGTCTATTTATAATATCTATAGGCCTCTTTTGAGTTACGGAATGTATTGAGTTATCATATCCTAAAATAGCATAAGGCCTTTAATTTAAGATATCAATTTTTCCATCTGATTTTTTCGAAATATTCTTAGGTGTCGTATTAAAGTAGAATGAAATCTCTATATACATCCTTTAGATTGGGTACTTTGTAGTAACATAATAAGTTTTTACTTTATGTATCCCTTATGTTTTTAAGTCATGAGTATTTCTTTCTTATGATTTCCTTCTATCTTCCCTTCCATAATAAGCTTTAAGAACTGGTACTTGGAATTTCGAAATATATGACCCAGATAAGCAGTTAAGCAGCAGATAAGCAGATTAGCGAAATTAAACAGCTAACTGAAAAGATCTTACTGGTAAAATCGAAACATGTGTGTCGCTGGAGTTATCAACAATTGTAATTCTCACATTGACAGCAAGCCATTTAGGTCGTACCGGGATAATCCTGGTATGATCCACGCTTGGTTGATTGGGAACACGTTTGCCGATATAGTTGTATCTTTATCAATTTTCGTGACTTTATTTTTAAGAAATCTATTATAGTTTTCTTAATTTCTGATTTATTTCTTGTTCATAAGATGAGAAAACATGTCCAGCTACGTGTTTATGAGAGTGGAGTGAAAGCAGTGTCTGCATTTTATTAAGTTGTTCGCTGGGAAGCAGTTCATCCAGATATTCAGTATTAAATATATCCGCATAGACCAAGTGTATAGTAAAACAACTAAAATTCACTACAATTTTTTTTATTTTTGGTACCTCTGCTAAAGAAAATTACAAAAAATAAAATGTTCATAATGTTACTTGCTTGTTAAAATACAAAGTGGTCAATGAAGTGTTTAACGAATGTATGATATCAGTACAACAGAGCTACTTTTCTATTTTTTTTTGTAATGATAATAATGATTATGATCGAGGTAAATTCATTATTTTGTAAAATGTATATTACATGGCCAGTTTTTAACCATATTGAATTTTGGATTCAGCAATAAACATAGCTAGTAAATAACCACTTTATAATTATTTTTACTTCTCTACAAATATTACCCTCTTAGACAATAAGCAATAAACAATTTTAATAATTTTTGATAAAGGTCACATAAGCTGAATGTGATTGTTTTTTTAAGCATGTTTTTAAGATTGTTTTTTTAAGCAAGCATGTTAGAATATTAAATCTATTTGGTCGATTGTTTTTATTTTCGTATGAATTATTTAACATAAACGAGGGTCATTCATTAAACAAGGTTTCCATGAATTTTAAAAATATACATCTTTATTTTTGTTCTTAATGTAACAGAGCGTTATCAAACTTACGCTATTTTTCTACTCAATCGGAGTATTGTTCAAATAATTTTGCAGACGATACTCCAACTTTTCTATGTCCATGTTATAGAATTTTCCCGCAAATCCTTTGAAAAATCAATTAGCTCCTTCCTTGACTTCATCATCTGTACTGAAGCGTAAACCATTCAAGTGTTCCTCACGTTTGTCTTTTTTATGTCTCGCAATATCTGTGAAAGTTAACTGTTGTTCCATCAGGCAAAAAGTCGATTAAGAGTAGGCTTTTTCTGTGCTGTTTCAAAAAATGTTTACCATAACTTTCCCAGCAGACTGCGTTTGTTGACACTTCTTCGCCTTCAGCGAAGTTTAGTAACGCCATTCACGTGATTGCTGCTTGATTTCGGGGTAAAGTCAAACACCCATTTTTCGTCGACTGTAATAATGGAATCTAAAAACTCCCTTGTCGTCTTCATATTGTTGCAGAAACTTCTGGGCACACTCTACACGTTACTGTTTGTGATTTTCTGTAAGCATTTGCGGTACCCACCGCATATAACCTTTGTGATAGCCTAATTATTCTATCAATATCTTATTAAATGTGGTATGAAAAGTCTCAGAAATAGCAAAGCAAGTTTAAGTACTTTTAACTATTTCGACAATTCCGTGTAAAACTGAAGGCTTTTGCTCTGATCTTCATCGTGAATTTCCATTCGGCCTTTACTAAACTGTCTACACCATTTTCGAACGTGTTTAACATATATGCTCGTTTCCCTTTAATCAACTGACAATAAATGTCAATAGGTGAAATCCGTTTTGGATGTGAAAAACGTATCACAGTACGAATTTTGCATCTGGTGGTAACAGACCAAGATCGGTACTGAGCAATGCAGTAGATTTCTTCTAGCACGTCGCATTCTTTCTCAGGATCATAGGGAAATTTTTATTGATCCTTGTTTAATTCTTGAGTGTTCCTTGTCACTTAGAGAAACGATAAGATGTCGCTTTTTTTATTTAGTTCAATAAGTTTTAGCTATTTTTCTTTTAGTGAGTATGAATCTGTTTTTCACTTGTTTTCTGACTTGGCTATAAATTTATCGTTTTAGTATCCACAGCCTAGATCTGTTGACCCACTTTCTATATATGTACTTTAGAACAGCTAAGAGTCAGTGGCCTTGTAAATTTCTTCGAAAGTTAAATTCGAAGTTTCTTCGTTTAATCTAAATTTAATGGCACAATATTTTTTCATCCAGGTTTATTGCGCGTTACCCAGGTTATTTTTATATATATATATATATATATATATATATATATATATATATAATATATATATATATATATATATGTATGTTTCAGATCACAGAAAAAAAACGAAAATACTTTTTCTTCGACCTCGTGCTAGTTCCAATAGTTTGTTTATAAAAAAATATTCTTTTTTGTTTCAATCTCCAAAAAACAACGTTGTAGTAAATATTGAAGTCTATAGGTTTTGTTCACTTGGTAAATTTAAATACACAAATATTATCATGTTGAGTTATTATCGAGACTGCCGCCTCGCATAATTCTCAGAGATAATGCCATTCTATAAAGTTGTCCCAGGAAGTTGGGACTGATGTAGAATACTAAAGAAGCAGCATGAAAAGGAGATGACGAATAATTCCATTATCTGATAAAACAAATTTTACTATTCTCTCGAAGTCATGCGGGTGAACTGATGAAAATCCTTTATATGTAAGATGTTGATCGTCGATGTTTAAAAAAGAGGATTAATAACTAGCTAATACCCGATAAGAAAACCCATAAAACTCATTTTTATGATTTTAAATTTTATCTTATATCTTGTGATACGTGGATTTAAAAAAGTCGTAATAATACATAAAGGACAGAAACTGAATTTATTTAAACTTAAATTTAGATTTGTCTATACAACTGAATAATATAAAGTGTGTTCCTAAAGTGTAGTGTTAAGTCTTTATTAATTCTAATTTATTGTTTTTATTATTTTAATCTACTAAAGATTCAATATTTATAACACTCATGAATTTATCAAAGTCTTCATTTATTTTACACTTAATAATTACAAATAATTTATTTGCGTGCGATACAATTTTTAACCCGATATCCGCGATCTTCTTTTGACTGCCCTAACCGCTTAATGAAAATCTTCCGTTATTTATATTATGAAACCAGCTGGTAAATAGAATGTTGTCGAACATACGATGCCCTCCTCGACGTAGACAGAGCGGTAATGATCTAAAAAGTGGTATCGGTGCGGTTCCAGAAAGCTCTTATTTGTTGTTTTTATAGCGAAGGGAACCCAACGTATGTCAGGTAGATTTTGACAGTTTTATACGCCATAACATTTATTATCGTAACAGTAGCAACGATTCATTACCGTACAAAATAATCGGAGCACACTAGGTCGCTCCCAAAGTTAAAAAACCCTTAATTACAGACTAGTTCGCTCCGAAAACCGTAACCTAGTTTGCTCCCGTGGTCAAGCGTATTAAGTATTTATCTATTAAGTTCCAGGAAAATCAACACCAGAAAAATAGGTACTGAAGCTTTTGTATTTTATATTAGAAATTATATCAAATATTGGTAGATACATATTGGATCCATCTTTTGCGTTATTTTGCCGGTTATTAGCGTGCTTATTATTGTTCTGTATTTTGAAAAATGTTAGTGATTGATTTAGAGATTATATTAGACATTTTTAATTGTTTTTAAAAATTACTACAATAATTTTTGTGCCTATTCTTAAATGTAGGTATAATAAGAAAGCAATACAAGTGTAAAAACTAACATAATATGGGATATGCTCTACCATTACAAAATTTAACAAATATAAATTAAAACGAGGCATTTATTTCACTAAAAATCTAAATGAAGTACATTAGATAAAATCTACCAATTTTATTTTGCTTTAATTCCGCTATTTTGTGATAAACAAATTTTTGACGCTTTAGAAGTACTTTTCGGTACACTTTTTTTGGTTTCACAGAACTTTGTATTTTTATATAAGTGTCAATTTGAATATCTTTTAAAACTTCTAAAAATTGAAATATATTAGGGTGCGGATTGTAAAATAATGAATTAAATTTAGAATGGAAACTTTCACAGGCATTGGTTGTACGCTCAAGTGATGAACTGTTTTCCGCCCACATCTCAGGAGGGAAGTCTACCTCTTCAGAAATATAGTTGTCCACCAAGTAGTCAGCAAATTGTTGTACGGCTTGGTGTTGTGCTGGTAATATTTCACTAAAGTCTAAAGCAAAACACTCACCTACTTCTAATGGATCTAGGAAAGGTAGACCAAACATATATCTAAGGTATTGTCCGACTTCATTGTCGTTTGAATACTCAGTAGCCAGACCAACTTTTTGAAATTTTTCTCCACCATGATTGTCCGAGATGAAACCTACATCCTTTTATTTTCGCAGATGGAAACACTTCACTTACAGCTGCATGGATCGCTTTTTCGAAATCGGCATACACAACCTTGGGACTAAAATTTAAGTTCAATTTTTGACACTCCGTCTTTAAACAATTTAAGGCAGTCACATATGAGTTTGTTAACTTATTTGAAAGCAAAAAGAATGCCAACGGCACATAGTGTCCATTTTCGAGTCCGTGAACTGTAAATAGTTGAATAAAAAATTTAGTGCAGTATTTAAAAGTTCCATCAACATAAATTGTTTCTAATTTACTTAAAAATGTTAAGTTAGATACACAAGAAAAAGCAACAAATTTTTTTACCGGATCATTTTTCAATAAAAATTGTTCTTTTTGGTTGGTTGTCACTTCCACGGAGTTAAACGAGTCATGTACTTCCTGTGCGCACTTCGGAATTTTGGGAATAACTTGTTTTCTGCCATTATAAATATTTTTTCTAATCAAATGTACATCTTCCACAGTAAGACTTTTAGTGCCTGTTTGTTTAATTTCGCTGTGTATCAACTTCAATGGTTTTTCACACAAATCATCCATTGCCTTCCGCTTAACACTATTACTTAATTTTTGCCGGTTTAACACTGTTTTCATAAACTTTCAAGGGTATGGTTATGATTACATTCGACTACACTCTTATAAATATTTAAAGTTTTAACAAATGCTTGGCAACTAACATTGGCTTGCCCTTTTCACCAACCATTTTACTTACTTCAGATTTCTCCGTCATGAACTAGGTATAACGACATTCAAACTGGAACTAAACTAATAATGTTAGGATTCGCACCATCCCTATTTCTTATCATAAAATTTCAGATAGACTACTAATTACCTACCAATCTTTTCAAAGAAATATATCAATTGCAACTTGTGATACAGAAAAACCCAATCAAATATTGAATAAGAAAATATGAGCTCTAACATCATAATACTTTAGTGATATTATCGTTATAATATTAATATTTTTTTTAAGTAAGAAGTAGTGTTATATAGTAGCATTGTTTAAAAAAGACTCATTCTTTTTTAAACAATGATGGTAGTGTTGTATTAATAGGTAAATACAAAGTTTGAGAAGACATTATTCAAATATCTTTTCTAAGAAATATATGGCCAGAGCGAATTTACCTCTGTGTAGTAGGTGCCAGTTTTACTGCATTTTCTAGGTCTTCATAAAAGGTTTCCACTTCCTCGTCCGAGTGTGTAGCTGTAGTAGATGTAGATTATATGTAATTATTTATGGAAAAATAAAAGACAAATGTGGTGCTAAACGACGAACAAAATACTGACTAAAAATTCTTCGCCACTGGTATGTAGTTGGCACCACAACCCTACTTAGGTCCACTGCGGAAGAAGTTATGATCATGTGGATAGTTACCAATATTCTTGGAGGAAAAAGCACTTTAAGGAAAAGAATTTAAATTCTGTATTCATAAAGCTTGTTGATTGAGCTTAAAGTTTAAATGTTCCAAAATTTTTAATTAATTTTTAGTATATAAAAATATTCAATTATGAGATCAAGTCTCTTTTGTTGTAAAGTAGGTTGCTTGGCATGAGAAAAAGCATAAAAAACTTTTGTTGTTATGTAAATTTAATAAGTGTCTAAAAATCGTAGATTGTTCTTTTTTATAATTAACGAGATACATTTATCTGAAAGATGCGGGGATTGTGAAAATTTGAATTTATTACTTGAAATTTACTACAGTTCTCTTAGGAGACATACCGTCTTTAGAATTAATTGCAGTTTACAATGATTACATCTCTTACTTTCCTTTCTGATCTCCCTGTTGAGCGACCCAATTAATAACTTTTACATGAAGATGGTTTTCTGTACGAAAACTCAGTTTTATCTTTTGTATATTATAATATTTATGGCATTTTTAAACAGATAAGACATTTTATGCACATATTAAATGAACCATTGAACTTTTTTAATAAATTTTAACATTTACTTATTTATTATTTTTAAAAGATAGTTCTGAAGAAACGGTATGAACTTCCTATCATTTGGAAGCGGTTTAGAAAAAGTGATGATTAATTTCCTATCTTTAAACACTTTTAGTTTAGCGGCTTTCAGCTTTTTTCTCTTATACCAAGAATACTGCCCATCAAATTTCACTTGGTGTTTGATTGCGCAGTTTTCACGCATGGGGACTTGCCAAGGAGCTACCATTTAATAAGCATAAAGTCGCAGAATAAAAATTATTTATTAAAATTTTGGTACAATCGGTGTTTTAATTATTAAAAAAGTTAATTCGCTCATTAACCATTTTGCTAATGCATTTTTGATTTTTAAGATAAAAGTTTAAAATTTGGTACGCATATTCTTTTAATTTTTGTTTAAAATTTTTGGCCTACTCAAAATAATTCCTGTTACCCATTTTAAGGGATGTGAATTGTACAGTATATTGTACATTGTGAACAAACGGTGTATACGACCTGTACAATATATTGCACATTGTGAGTAAATTGTAGTAGCTCTTGCGACTTTGCGACAGAAAACAAAATACAATTAAAAATCATATATCTGCAACTAATTATTTATTTGTATGATATAACATAAAACAATTTTGTTTTTTGAAATACATAAGTGTATATTGCACATTTTACATACGAAATTGGTTCTAGAACCACATTTAGGGAATTTGCACCTAGAAGAAAAGGATTTGTCATCTATAATTGGCAAATGACCAAATCCATCCAGCCTTACTTCTGCTGCTGGTCTAGTTTCTGTTTTTTGTTTTTTCTGTGACGGAGATGACGTCGATTCTCTTGTATCCAAAGGACGTCCCCGTTTTCTGGAGGATACTTTGTCTGATTTTATCAAAACTTCAGCGACGTATGCCCTAAAATGAACCAAATCCAATATTTTCTTGTCCGGAATACCTAAAGCAATCGCCTTTTGCCTGTATTCCAGCCAGGCATTAGAACAGGCGATATCGATACTATGTGTAAACATACGAAGTGTCCACTTACTGGAACGAATAAAGGTTCTGTATAAAGTAATCAAAAAGTCGCATTTATCAACGCCGCCCATATGTTGGTTATATTTTCTAATTACTTCAGGTCGTTTCACATAAATATATTGTTTCTTATTTTGTCCACCGTTTACATTCATCTTCTTTTCCTATTCTCATAAAATTAGATGCCATGAGAACACTTTTATTGTCAAACCACTGAGTGAGAACAACTTCTCCATCACCACTTACATATTGTACGGAAAATCCACGACCTTTCTTTGAAATCTCCTTTTCAAGCAGCAAAGGCGGTTTGCTAAACCTATCTCCTCTTGCTGTACAAGTAGCATAAATAATTTTATGCAGCAACAATTGCAATAAATTATAATTGGAAAAGTAGTTATCGAAAAAAAGTTGAACATTTGGTACTGCAATTCTTTCAGATAATTTCAAAACTACTGACGCTGCTAATCCAAAAACTTTTAATTGATTTTTGTCCAATTCCGTTGTAGCCCCTTGATAAATGAGAAAATCATAAATTAAACCACTCAGGAAAAATAAACCCAAGTTTGGCTTTTTGCACAATGCTAACATTAAATGTCCCTGAAGGCATTTGTACGCTAGCATAGTTCAGTTTCGATCGGCAAAGACAAGCATTTGGATCTAATTATGTCATACAAAGGTCGTACCTTCCAAAAGCGATCCTGATCGGTTTCACCAACATTTATTCTTTGGGTATCTACAAAATGTAAATGAGTCCTTAGCGAATAAAACCGATTTATTGGCATACTTTCAGAAATTTGTGGTACTTGTAATTGTGGGTTCCAATAAAATTTTATACGTGGATAATGTAAATTCCCCATCAGTATATGAATTCCAACAAATTTTTTTAGTTCGCCTACATTTGTTGGAGCAAACTTTTTCATATTCTGAACTGCAAACAAGTTTGTATTTTCTACCATTATTTCAAATAAAGCATCTGTAAAATATTGTCTAAAATAAAAATATGGACTTTCAAGCTCTACGATATCATCTTGCTGTTGAGTATGCCAATTGATGTACTTTGGTGTTTCATAGCGGTCAATTTTGCGCCAAATAATATCTTTCTTTTTACTCAAATCATTGTTTGTCAAGAATCTATCAATAATTAGAAAGAAAAAGACAGTCAAGTTTTGATTTCACGTACAATGCGTCTGTGTATCTGTTTATACGTATTTCGCCCTAAACGGGCTCATCAGAACAGCTATTCACAGGCGTTCTGAACGTGAAAATAAATGTTTTCTGTCTTAAGAAGAAACTCTAACATGGCTTCGTATAGACGCAAATAGCGACATCTGATATTAAACTCCGTAAACTAATTTTCGAAACCAAATTCAGATTTTTGATTTAATCTGTGCCTTCTAAGAATTGCAAGGCAAAACAGACGTTGATAAAGATGTTAATAGAGATATGGGGAATCTAAAATTTGCATTCCACGACATATCTCCTTAACTAAGCAAAAAATCCTTAGCGAATTGGTTTCTTGTACTCATACAGAGTATATCCGAATAAAAAGAAAAAGACAGTCAAGATTTGATTTCACGTACAATGCGCCTGTGTATCTGTTTATGCGTATTTCGCCCTAATAGGGCTCATCAGAACAGTTTGCAATTCTTAAAAGGCACAGATTAAAGCAAAAATCTGAATTTGGTTTCGAAAATTAGTTTAAGGATTCTAATATCAGCCATGTTAGAGTTACTTCATAAGACAGAAAAGATTTATTTTCATTCATTCATTGTACATAAAATCAAATCTTGACTGTCTTTTTCTTTTTATTCGGATATACTCTGTATGAGTACAAGAAACCAATTCGCTAAGGATTTTTGCTTAGTTAAGGAGATATGTCGTGGAATGCAAATTTTAGATTTCTCATGTCTGTATTAACATCTTTATCAACGTCTGTTTTGCCTTGCAATTCTCAGAAGGCACAGAAAAAAACAAAAATTTAAATTTGGTTTCGAAAATTATCTTACTTGATTCTACTCTTTGTTCACATTCCGATATAGTTACTCCAGCATCTTCAAAATGAAGTGGTCTTTCCTGATTTTCAACTAATCTCTTCCTAACTTCTTTCCTCTCTCTTGCCATCAACAGCAGAACGAATAAGTTCCCCGTTGTCTGTACTGCTTTCCTTTAACTCATTATCATCATAACTGCTAACTTCTTCCTCCCTATCCCCCAACCATAATCGTCATTGTCGTCATCACTAAGCCCGTCAATGTCTGATAGGCCGGCCTCAATTAGCTCTATTAGTTGTTTTTCATTTAACGGATTTCTTTTATTCAATTTTTATATGTATTTTAATACTGCAAAATAAATGAAGTATAAACAACTGTAAATAATGTCTGGTTTTGTAACATACCTGTCGACCTCCGTATGTTCACACTGTACAGTATACTGTACACTAATGTTTACTCAAATATAGAAAAAACAAACAAACTTATCGGAAAGTGGACCGTAAATGCAGCAAATACAAGTGTTTCTAGTCATCAACAAAAATATATCTGACATTTACAACCAATCTGTAAATTATTAAAAGCCACCTTACATCCAGACACTGAAGTAACCGTCACAGCAACCTACTTCCTTGAATTTAATTTTTTTTTACTTTAAACTAATCAACGCTAGATGGAAGCAACTGTTTGAAATTAAAACTAATATGTATACATTATAATGTACATTGTGAATAAAGCGTATAGAACCATCTGGTCATTTTGATATCAGTTAAGTGATGTAGGGTTAGATGAAGGGTTAAATATAAAATATAGCAGAATTTGTGTGCGATATACAAGAAACAAAGTGCAATAAGGATCTTAAAAAAAAAGACTATTTAGTAACAGAAAACTTGAAAAACCTCAGCGAAAGAGCATTTTAGAAATTAACTTACTTTTTTAATACCATATGTATTATAAATGCTCCCACAAGACTGACTAACACATAAATAGTCATTTCCAAAAGGAATAAGGCAAGAGAACTGGCGAACCATAAAAAAATCTTTATGCGGATCAATCTTTATAGAGAAGTAATTATCACTTTTTATTTTCTCTAACCTTCTTTTACACTTTATAGTTTCACTACCAAGTTCTTATGTTTCTGTCTTTATAAGGCCCTTCACCAGATGATTTTACAAGCACTTCCTCTCCCACTTACACTAGACTTTAATTGTTGGCTTGCTTTTTCCTTAAGCTCTGTTACCACTTTACTCTTAAAGATTATTGCCAAATCCTTATTCTTCAGCTTCCACAACTTTACTTTCCAATGTCTTAATTGCTCTTCTTTGCACCTCACCTTTACTTCAGTATCCGCTATTAGCAACCGGTGTTGACTAGCTACACACTCACCCTTTATCACTTTACAGTTAATAACCTCTTTTTTGGCTGACTTCTTGGAATAATTAAAAGGATCTAAAATATTTACCAAAATAACACAATATAAGTAAAAGTGAAAGTCCTCTATTGTTCAACCTGATTATGGATGAGATAATAAAAAAAGTACTAACTAAAAATAGGAGAAGAACAACTTAAAATAATCTGCTATACAGACGAAGCAATTCTACTATCTTAAAGTAAAGGCGACTTACAACGTATACTGCTACTAAGATGTAAATTGGAGCTGGAAGGTCAGATAATAGAACAAGTGATGGAGTTTAAATATCTAGGCATGCAAGAAACGATTCCCCATATAGAAAGACGATCAGTAGGAAGACTACGAAAACAATGAAATAACAACTTACTGAAGGCACATTAAAAACCAGACATGAGTCGTGTCTGCATAAAAGAAAGAAGAACAAGAAGGTGACCTCTTCCACATAGTACAAAATCTATCTGATTTTCCCTTCCCCCGCTACCATACAACACGTGAAACCTCACCAGGCCCGGACACCGGAAGGATTGACAGATTGAGAGGTCTTTCTTGATTCGGTAGGTGGTGGTCCATGGCCGTTCTTAGTTGGTGGAATGTTTTGTCTGGATAATTCCGATAACGAACGAGACTCTAGCCTACTAACTAGGCGTATTTCGACATCCCATAGGTCCGTCGGTGGAGTTTCCTGCTCTTGCTGTACACAGTTTTTACTGTCGGCGTACAAACAATTCTTCATAGAGGGACAGGCGGCTTCTAGCCGCACGAAATTGAGCAATAACAGGTCTGTGATGCCTTAATACGTGCGCTACACGGAAGGAATCAGCGTGTCTTCCCTGGCCGAGCAGCCCTGGTAACCTACTGAACCTCCTTCGTGCTAGTGATTCGCAGTAAGCGCTAGTCATAAGCTCGCGTTGATTACGTCTCTGCCCTTTGTACACACTGCCCGTCGCTACTACCGATTGAATGTATGCTGGTCTTCAGTCTTCTTAAAGAACATATTATTGACCGCCAAATCCCCTGTAAAGTCAATTACAGTATTTCCTTCATTATTCTTTATTTTCATTCCCAAACCTCTAATAATTTTTTCTGTTCACGCGTTTTCTCTACCTTTCAAGTTACCACCAATAAAACACTTTTCGACTACAAAAATTCTTCTTTATCCTGTTTTTCACACCATATATGACTATTAATTGTATTCAGATAGACACTCACTATTCTATCCCTTCTGGTTATCCTTACAAGATGTTCCTTCCATTCGTTGTTTAAAATCTTACATACTTTATTTCTTCCGTGATTCCAAAGCACACTAATCTTTCTTTTCTGCACGAAATCGGCGAGCTCTTTTCCTTTACCTGCCATTCTTCAGACGTTGAGAGTTGCAATTCTCAGGACTAGTTTCTTTGACACCATCTATCTTTTACGGGGTAGCTCTAGCTCAGTTTTCGAAGGAGTTAGATGAGGTCAAAGTCAGGGAACGCCCTAGCGTCTAAATAATTTTCCATATTTTTCCATAGTTTTAGCAAGATTTTTACTGCCGCATGCCCTTTCTGATGCAAACCCCCCTCCTTTATCCGGGCTTAGGTCCGTCACTGATAGTTGCAGAGCTACTCAATTAACCCAGCAACGACCAGAGGCAAAGTTTTTTATTAGACAATATATTTACATTAAATATTCTGTTACAGAGGTATCGATTTATAGTAGATTAGTCAACTGCGGTAAGCAGTTTCGGTTAATGAACACAATAATATTGGAATATTATAATGTCAATATCTAAAGCCAATGTATTAAGTTTTGTTGAGTGACGAGAACATTAAATTCGTCATATCCCTAAATAGACACTCAAAAAAAAACTGTTGTAAACAAGATGTTATTTTAATTTATTGATATTCTTATATCTATGTATCCCTATGTATCCTACAAATTTCTAATTTGCAGATTTTTGTAGCTGGCTTCGAAACAAAGATAAAAAAGAGTTATCCACGACCAATAGGTACCGAGATAGCATATTTTTTTTTATCAGAGGCTTTATTAATAAAAATTAAGAAACGAATCTGTCGTCATTTACTACTTGGAAACTTGAAGATATACTTCAAATATTTATATTCTCCTTAAATTAAAATCAAAAATTAAAAAAAAAATCAAAATATAAGAGAATGTGCGAAAATTGTAATGGAGAGAGTTGCGAAAATTGCCCTACTGCTGAATATGAAGATGATTTTGCTAGATGACGCAGAAAAAAAATGTGAGAGTGAGATGGATGTTTTGGATGAATTGTTATATGATTCCGAGGAAATTGTACAACCTACTAAAAAAAGATATAAATAAATAAAAACTAAGCATATTTCTGATTTTATAAATATTGAATCTCATTTTAAAACCATATAAATAAATTACGATTATTTTACTGTTTATATCTTTGTTTTACTAATTTATTATTTCACATTCACACTTACGAGACTGAGCTAGGCGATAGACGATAAGATCCCATGGTTGATTGAGGTAATATTTTTATCGTTACAATATATATATATATATATATATATATATATATATATATATATATATATATATATATAGTTTAATTCAAGTTTAAATTTATAATTTTGGAATATCATGGTTGTAGTTTTTTTCAGGGTTTTAAGAACAATAGTTAATGTTACATTTAGAACTTTGTCAAAGAACTGGGGACAATTCTTTGAATTCCCAGTCATTCTATTTTAAATAAAAAGACTCCCTCCGTAATGCACAAAGCAAAATAGCTACATTAAAAATACAGCTATGAAAGTTACTTCACGGTATGAAATATAAAAGTGACTAATGAACCAAATTTGAATATAGCGTAGAAATAAATTCACTACTCTTTTTCCTCCTAAAAACTTCGTAGAAATTATTTGATGGATTAAAACTTTGTACAGCTGCGTATTAATTGAAAAAATGTGTTTTTTTTTTGTTTTCTTAAATCAATTATGCTTTTATGTTTTGAAATCTTATAAATAATAAAACAATCAATTAAGATAAAATTGAACAAGTAACCAGTGTATATTTCCGCATCTAATTTATATTTGGCCTAGATTATAATTTTTTGTCTTTCCCTTTTGAACTAAGTATATGTTTATCTTGAATACGTTGGGTATTAGAAATACAATTTATTAATGTTTTCAGTAAAATATAAAATACAGGGTGTTTCATTTAAAATTATAAACTTCGTTTATTAAATATCCATTTCTTTTAGGACTATGAATCATTCCATATAACCCTAGTTCATTATTCCATGCGTGTTTACATATTTGGGATCTATCAAATGCTCTATTTTTAATATGAGATTGATGTTCAGTTATTCTAACATTTAACCGCCTTGATGTTTCACCTAAATAAAACTGATTGCATTCACAAGGTGTTTTCCTGGATGTTTTAATCTCTAAGAACGATACTGGATATGAGACTCAGGTGTACAGAAAACCAACACACACCATTAGATATTTAAATTTCAAATCAAATCACATTATTCATATTAAAAAGGAAATCATTACATCCTTATAAGATAGAGCCAAAATTGCTAGTTCTAACGAAAATTGGTTCTTGGAGAAAAAACATTTGTTTTATTAAAAAATGATTATTCTTTATCGTTTATAAATAGGGAATTTTAAACAATCGACTGAATAGATGCGAGACCAAATCAAGATGCGGATAGTGAAGTGCTACGTTCTTCCAGTGTTACTATATGGAGTTGAAGCCTGGACACTGACGCAAGCTGTTTCGCAGAACAGTCAACAAAACCATGATAGCCTTGATGATCGCCAACATCCGGACCGGATAAGGCACCGAAGAAGAAGAAGAAGACCAAATAGAACGACTTAGAACAAGATCCTACAGCATACACAAGGAATAATACAAGGAAAATAACAATACCATACAGCAAAAGGATAGGAAATAAATTTAACATTTCAACAACATTCAAAACAACACATTTAGATCTATTTTGTCTAAAACCAAACCTAACAATGAACAAGAAAGGACAAAGAATTGTATTAATAAAATACCTTGTGAATGCAATCAGTTTTATTTAGGTGAAACGTCAAGGCCATTAAACATTAGAATAAGTGAACATCAATCTTATATTAAAAATAGATAATTTGATAGATCTCAAATATGTAAACATGCATGGGATAATGAACATAGAGTTCAATGGAATGATTCAAATATAGTCCTAAAAGAAACGGATGGTAAAAAGAGAAAAATCAAAGAAGCGCCTCTAATTATGCTAAATGAGACCAATTGTGTCGCAAATTCCTCGGCAGAATGTAGTAGGATCTGGTTACCCATATTAAAAGAGGAAGTTATTAAAAGGAAAATACCAGTAATAGTAAGTCAGTAACATATAAAGGATACATTATTTATGTTTTTTATTTAATAACAAACATATAAAATCAGAATTTGGTGTTTATTGAAAGTAAACTTAATGCACGACCAAATACTTACCATGTCGGGATAGTATTATGAGGTTTTTTTCCTGGTTTTTCCCTCATAATTTACTATGGAATCACTAACAGTAGAATTTTACTGTCATCATGGCATGTGTATGTCTTTTTAAAGACAAATTACATGCTATGAGTTTTTTCTCACCGATATTCTCAAGTTAAAGTTGATTTCATGTAATCGAATGAACTATCTTACAAGTAAAGTCGTCCCAGGAACGCAACTCAACAATATTGGCAATATCATTTTAAAGTGTCTACTTTAAAATGTATAATGTATGTCTGAATTGTCAATATAAATGAGTCAGATAAAATTAAATTATTAGAAGAATTTTTCACCAACTAACAAAAAACAAATAATTTATTAGTTTGTATTTTAAGAACGATTTTTGAAGTGGAAATTGAAACGCTATTCAACTTACTTTAACCTTTAATTGTGGCTTATTTCCATTTAAATAGTAATGATCGCAATTGTCGATGCTTGAAGAGAATGTAGTAGTTCTCTTTGAGGTCTCTTTTAGACTCTAATCTTAAGATAATAAAATAACATAAATTAAACGTTACTAGTGTGTGCTTAATATTAATGTTCGTTCCGTTTTTCGTTGATGAATTCCAATAACAGATTTAAATTATGCGGTATTACTCTAAAACATCTACATACCTAGTATAGTATTATTATGTATTTTAATGTTACATTTGACTGACTACGGAAACTGTTCGTTTGCCAATTTGATGCCCCAGTTTGCTCTTAACTTTTACAATTAAATTTACTAATGGCTTCCAATTTAAACCACTGTAATGTTGGTTTCGGTTTAGCCGAACGGAAAAACTTAGTTTTGGGTTATAATTACACGTTGTATATACTGAGAAAGAACGAGCATCTATTTGCTCAATTTAGTTATTTATTTTTTGTTTAATTAAACAAAAATAGTGGTGCTTAACTAGAATATGTAAAAGAATATAAAAAAGAACTACTTTTTACTATATTTACAATATTTCTAAAATGTTTACATTTTGATAACTCTCTGGATAGAGAAGAAAGAAAAAAGATAGAGCCAAGAGCAGCCATTAGTAACATATTTAATATATTCATATCAAATTGTCAAAAACTGTATTCCGTAGGCACATGTGTTTGTATTGATGAAATGTTGGTCGGCTTTAGGGGAAGGTGTAGGTTTAAAATGTATATGCTTAATAAGCCTGTGAAACACTAACGGAACTGGGTTATCTGAGGAAGAAAAAAAGATCAATAAACCAACTCAATCTATTCTTCGGCTTGCTAAACCTATTTATGGAACTAACCGTAATATCACAGCTCATAAATGGTTTAGTTCTATAGAATTAGTAAAGCAGTTAGAAGTAAAGAAGTTAACGTATGTGGGAACCCTCAAAAAAAATAAACGGGAAATTCCTCCGGAATTCCAGCCACATCGATGTAGGCAAGTAAATTCAACTACTTACGGATTTACGAAAAGTTTATCCTTAATTTCCCATGTGCCAAAAAAATCGAGGGCTGTTTTACTTATTTCTTCGATGCACCATTCAATAGGCACGGATCAAATTACTGGAAAACCAGAAATTATAGCTCATTATAATCGTACGAAAGGAGGTGTCGATACTTGAGATGCCAAGTGTGCCAAATATTCTGTAAAACGTCGTTCTCGCCGATGGCCACTTACTATTTTTTACTGCATTATTGATATAGCTGCTGTTAATTCGCATGTTGTGTACCAATCACTACAAGAAGATAATATGGAAAGGCTAAACTAAACAAAGGAGTTGGCGAAACAATTAGTTTTACCTCATTTACAAAGAAGACTCGAAAATCCCAGAATCCCGAGAGAATTATTATATGGTATTGAACGAATACTAGGACAAAAACGCCAAAAAGAAGCAGATTTTGAAGAAAGGCTTGAGAAAAAGAAGACGTGTTACTTATGCCCAAGTGCATTAAAGCGAAAGATTTTTTATGTGTGCTTTTCTTGTGGAAAACCAGTGTGCTTACAGTGTACAAAGAAAAATTGAGGACCTTGCGCGCAAAATGACTAGTTATTTTATTGTAATTTTTGGTTATTGTCAGAATTTTGTATTTTAGTTTCTCATTAAATTTAAATCATTAGTCTGTTTCTTTTAACATTATTTTACCATTTGTTAGTCACAAGTAATCAATTTTTCTTGTAATTTAGTTTATAAACGATTTTGTAGTAACGTCCACCATTTTTTTATATATTATGCATGCATTCATAATATTCTTGAAAAAGTAAAGTTTATTTTACGAAGCAGTATATTATGCTACAGCAATGTGAAGAATTATTCCGTAGTTGATATAAAAAACAAATACAGTGATATAAGATAAATTCATATTAAAAACAAGAGAATAGCAACGTATGACATACCGCATGTCAGAGTCTACGTCCTGAAACATCCACGTCAGTAGTTAAGGGTTAAAATCAGCAATATTATTTTAAAAATAATTTGAATCTTAGTGTTCTAGTATTTTTGTTTTTTTTTTAACTACTTACCACTATAATTATAATCACTTAAGGATGATAAATGCAGCACGAAAAACCTGTTTGGTTTGGTTGGCTGAAAATTAATTAAATGGTGGGCCGCAACAATGTTGTAAGCGACAGAATTGAGATTATGCAAGAGATGAAAAAAACATATTGACAAGTTATTTATGAAAATAAGCACTGAAAAAAAAATCAATTTCACTTAAACAAGATAAAGTTATAGATGTGTAAACAAATTATGCAGGTTTACACAGAGTAAGCAGAAAAAATTATTTCAAAAAAATATCCCAGCAACAATGTTGTATATTCTGGATATATATATATATATATATATATATATATATAATATATAGGCTAGCCTATATATATATATATATATATATATATATATATATATATATATATATATATTATTGTGATATTCAAAATCTTAGTGCGCCAAGCAATTAATTAGCTAGTTAATTAATTAATTGGTATTGACGACAAGGACATTCGAATTGTGGCAAACCTATACTGGGGTCAAACAGCAAGAGCAAAAATTGCCAACGAACTCACTGAAAGCGTGCAGATCAAAAGGGGTGTCCGTCAGTGGTGTATATTATCCCCACTCCTATTCAATATGTATTCCGAGGAAATATTTAACAAATGTATGGAAAATGCAAATGAGGGCATTAAAATAAACGGCGAGTTAACGAACAATATAAGATACGCCGACGACACGGTGATCCTTGCCAGTACCATAGACGAATTACAACAAGTAATGGAAAGACTTTATTCAGTTAGTGAGGAATACGGCCTGAGCCTCAACTTCAAGAAGACAAAGTGGATGCTGATAAGCAAAAAGCAACAACCTGCTCGACAATTACGGATAAGTAACATATTAATTGACCATGTAGAATCTTATGTGTACCTTGGCACCAACGTAAATGCAAAATGGGAACAGACCATAGAAATTAAGGCGAGAATAGAACGAGCTAGAGCAGCATTTAGCAATATGAAAAAGCTCCTCATAAGCAAGGATTTGTCTCTTCCCCTAAAACTACGTATAGTTAAATGCTACATTTTTCCGATCTTGCTGTATGGCGTGGAGGCCTGGACGCTGACGGAGACGCTAACGAGAAAACTAGAAGCATTCGAAATGTGGGTGTACCGACGCATTCTTCGTATATCCTGGACCGAACATGTCACCAACATAGAGGTACTCCAAAGAATCGGAAAGGAGAAAGAAATCGTGAATACAATTAAACAAAGAAAGCTTGAATATCTAGGCCACATATTGAGACACGATAAGTACCGTCTGCTACAATTGATTGTCCAGGGAAAAATAGACAGTAAGCGAGGGCCAGGCAGGAGAAGACACTCGTGGCTCCAAAATCTGCGGAAGTGGTTCGGGCTCACATCGGTCGAACTATTCAGAAGCGCCGCAAACAAGATCAAAATTGCCATGTTAATAGCCAACGTTCGCAACGGACAGGGCACTTGAAGAAGAAGAATTAATTAATTAATTAAAATTATTCAAATGATATGACTATGATTCTATCACACTTTTTAATTCTCTTATCTCAGGGTTATATTCGTGCTTCAATATATATGCTTTACATGTGAAAGGTAAGGTCCAAAGAATACCGGAATAATAAAAAACATATATGATATAACATTATATTGAAATAAAAATAATGAAATAAAATTCACACTCAAATGTTTTCAATAAACAATATCTCAATTACTATTTATAACTGGGAATAAACCACAATTAAAGATAAAAATACGTTTATTGACGTTTCAATTTCCAATTCAGAAATCGTTCTCAAAATACAAACAGTAATTTACTGTTTGTATTTTGAGAACGATTTCCGAATTGGAAATTGAAACGTCAATAAACGTATTTTTATCTTTAATTGTGGTTTATTCCCAGTTATAAATAGTAATTCATTTACAATGCCACAAGAAAATAGCTTCAGAACAATATTAAACAATATCTCATATAATGATTCTCAAAATTTTGTTCTACGTACGTGAACCTTCAAAATTAATGGTACAAACAATATTAGTTAAAATCTCAAAATCCCAATTATTATTCTAAATCTCCTAATCAAAATATTTATATCTTCTCTAAAGTTAATTGTAAAAATTGTGTTATCAATAAAAGAAAAACTGCAGAAAAACAAAACTATCTCTCTCTGATGATGAGTGGTCCAAATCCTTGTTCCTTGTAGCCTATACTATCTATTCTTAGCAGCTCCCTAGGTAATCAGCAATCTTACAACAAATTGTTGCAAGTTTATCGTCCTTAATGATCTCCTTCAAATGCACGAATCGTTCAAATTATGCTAGCCTCTTCTCCTCTCGATAAACTGAATCTCTCGTTGGCCTGAGTGAAAAATGACTCTTGGAATATCTTCTCTTTACGATAAACTGAATCTCTCGTTGGCCTGAACAGTGACTCTTGGAATATAAGTAGAAAAATATGACTTACAATCTTTTACTGGATCAGCTTCTGTCAGATACACTAACTACACGAAAACTCACAAACTTTCACTGCTACTGCTTCCTACCTCTGGGAAACTACCCGAGAACAACGGCCGTTCGCCTTGCACCCTTGGAAACCAACTGACTATCTTTTTTCTTCAAAAACTAACTAAAGTCTCATTCTCAAACCAACCATCCCACCTTTTTCAATCTCATCCAATCAAAACGCGTCATACATCTCCCATTTCTTCATTTCGATAACACAAACAAATTTTTACCTACAATTATAAAATTTCCTAAAACTTATTTACAAACTAATCTTTTTCTACCAATTCTTATGAACTAACAAAAACATATCTTTCTAAAATCTATTCTATTGTCCTAATTACTGCACAAATTTATTTGGAAAACCCGCTTCCATTGTCTAGGATTTCACTCAAGCTTATTCACGTCACTCAAATATATTTTAACAAAGAAAATAATTTATGCATATCTTACGTTTTGTTCAATATAGGTAATCCAAAGATAAAAGACTTTCATTCTTCGAAATGTTTGTTGTTTATTATTCGACTTATCTGAATTATTTTAATTTTTTGAACTTTGAAATATTTTAAGCAAACCAATATTTTTCTCGATTTTACATATCATAACAATATATATATATATATATATATATATATATATATATATATATATATATATATATATATATATATCATCATCATCATCATTATCAGCGTATTCTACCAATTATGGTGCAGCCTCCCTTACATAGTCGTTCTTCATGTCTGCCCACGACTGTCTAATATTCGCTTTTCTGTGCCATGTTGTACCGGCTTGTTTCCTTATGTCATAGTCCCATCTTAAATTTGGACGTCTTCTTGGTCTCTTGACGCCTCTTGGATACCACAGAGTAATTCTAGTGGACCATCTATTGTCAGTTCTTCTTGCTAAATGTCCCGCCCACTGCCATTTTAAAGATTTTATTCGGTGGATTACATCAGTGACCTTCGTTTTCTGTCTGATCCATTCTATTCTTTTTCGATCTCTCTTGGTTATACCTAACATGCATCGCTCCATTGACCTTTGAGTGACTTTGAGTTTAGCTATTATATCTTTCTTTAGTGTCCAAGTTTCGCAGCCGTATGTCATGACTGGTAGTATACATTGATCGAATGCCTTTTTCTTCAGGTGGAGTGGCATCCTAGATTTGAATATAACTGAATTTTTACCAAAAGCTGCCCAAGCCAGTTTCATTCTTCTGTTGATTTCTGGGAGTAATGAGCCAGATTTATGTATTAATTGTCCCAGGTATATATACTCGTCTACTGTCTCCAGTGCAGTATTATTTATTATTACATCTTGGACATCCACTAGCTCGTTGTACATGGTTTTTGTTTTTGTCAAGTTCATTTTTAGGCCAACTTCATTGCTAGCTGCATTTAGGTCGCTTATAAGTTCTTGTAGTTCTGCAGGATTTTTAGCAATTAGAACGATGTCGTCTGCAAATCTTAGATGGTTGAGGTATTCTCCATCAATGCATAGGCCTTTGTTTTGCCAGTTCATTTTGCTGAATATATTTTCTAGAGTTGCAGTGAAGAGCTTTGGTGATATAGAGTCTCCTTGTCGGACGCCTCTAGTAGTGGGAAATTCTGGAGTGTTTTCATAAATTTTTACCTTAGCTTTTGCTTGTCTGTATATATTTGCTAAAGTTTCTACGTAAGGTTTGTCAATGCCTTGGTTGGTCAAAGCTTCTATTACTGCCATATATATATATATATATATATATATATATATAATATATATATATATATATATATATATATATATATATATATACATATTCTTTTAAATATATTCATATTACTATTATTTATATATATATATATATATATATATATATATATTTATTATTTATATATATATATATAATATATATATATATTTATTATATATATATATATATATATATATATATATATATATACATATTCTTTTAAATATATTCATATTACTATTATTTATTGCTAATAATGATAAGAAATATATATTATGTACAATAAAGCTCAGTTTAATACATAAATAAGTTTCAAATTCGCATAATGTACCTACTCGTTGACAAATTCAGGCGTTATGTTGAAAATATGTTTTAAAGCAGACCTGTCTACACACATTTCCAAATTACAGACTCAAGAAAAATGAAAAGAGAATTGGTATTGATTATAATTTACTTTTTTCCCATTGAGTTTAATCTTAAATATTAATCACTTCAAATCTGGCCACCTGTGGGCAGACTTCTAAACGATGCGGGCGAAAATAAATTGGGCAGATGAAATTTAGGTAATATTATGCCATGTTTTATGTAAAAATATTGCCAATTTAATTAATAATTGATACTTATGATTATTTATAAACTTCTTAAATTTAATACAGTATTACTTTATTATATTGTTACATAAAATTTATTAGACTGTGTTTTTGGAGTTATTCCTTGAGTAATGCTTGATATTTTTATTTGGTTTTTCTCTTATTGATCACCTGTTGTTTTGTGGCATTTTTGTTTAAACTGTGACAATTTTTTTATTTAGAAAATCGCATGAACCAAATGGCCATTAGCGAAAAACTAATGGATTACATTAGGTACAATTACTGCATTACAATTTGGTTTATTAAATATTGTGGTACTTATTAATGTCTTTCAAGAAATTCAGAGTATTGTTAAAGTTACAGTCTGCACCTAGAGCTTCTAGAAGTGTTCCTGGTATCTTGTTGTTACTTCGTTGTTGATTGTAGAGGGGACATTCACATAGTATGTGCATTATTGTTAGTGTCGTATTATACGTTTTACATCGCGGCGGTTCGCACTTTTTAAATAAGTAATTATGCGTTAACCTAGTATGTCCTAAATCTGAGGCGCGTTACTATTATTTCTTGACTTCTTCACGTAGGTAACACATTCCATGCCTCTATGCTGGGGTTCACTTATTTTAATTTTGAATTCGACACATTCCATTTATTTTCCCACGCACTTAATAAATAAATAAAATTTATCTCATTATGATTGATATAAGACTGAAGAAGGACCTTTTTAATTTTTTTAAAAAGCGGGTTTTTTGAATACAGCTGTCAAATGCTTTGTATGGAACTAAGTGAGTCTAGTTGACTAACTAAATCAACTTTCTGTCAAAAGTAACTCCTGCAATTTTAGCGAATCTTTTTGTTGTAGTGATTGGTTGTATAGATATAATGAAATTGGTGTACTGACTTTGTTTTAAGAAAACGCTATATAATTAGTTTTAGTTGTTGAAAAGATAAATCCAGTTTCCTGTGACCATTTTTCAATATCTCACAAGAAACTCTGTGCAAGTTGTGAGAGGTTGCTTAAGTTTTTACTTTGGCCAAATATTACGAGATCATCATCATATAAGCAGCCTTTAGGTGAAAGTTTTAAATTTTGTAAAACATTATTTATGGCAATTATAAATAGCGTAGCGTAAAATAACAATAAAATAACAAGTTTTTTAATGCAAGGCAATGTGCTTTAATTTCTAAATCGTACAGTAATCTGATGATGCACTGGCACCAAGCTGTATCAATAGCTCTTTCAATGTCGAAGAACTGTGATACTTTTCTCTCGAGGGTTTAGGTAACTTTGTAAAATGTATCTCACATCAAACAAATATATTGGTATCCCATTATCACTTAAAGAAATTACATGCGTTGTTCGAATGATTTCGTTTTACTTTATTTTAAGTTGTATTACACGGGATATCGTATTGTTTTGAGGCCTGCCTTTTACTCAGCATTCCAATTTTAACTTGTTTAAGTACTGTTTGCTATGTATATCGGCTTTTAGTTTCATACCGATGAACTCCAGTATCTGTGTATCTTTTTTCCCGGCATTTCGAGAAACCGTGCAAATACAAAATTACAAAATTGTATTTAATAAATTAAATTTCTTGCATTTTTAAAGTGTCATAGTAATTTTTATTCATTTCATCATTTCATGTAATCACTTTAAATTATTGTCAACAACACAGCACTTTACAGACCGTATACAAACTCAAGTTTGACACCATGCAGCGTATCATATACCTTTAAACTTAACAAAAATGTCAATAAAAGAGACTTCTATTGCAATTTATCCAAACTAAACAATTTAAATAGCAAGTAGGGGAGAGGGGGGCAAGTTGTTACATAATTGATTCTATTATTTATTTGGGCAATAGTAGATCTTTTATATGAAAACTAAAATCGGATTAAGATAGTTGATACATTTACACAAATAATGTTAATTTTAATTTATTTAAAAAATCATATTTATTAATCATTTAATTAATCATTTAACTTTTAAGTATTTATAAATTAACATTAATATTAATCATTTTGTTATTATCAATTTAACTCAACTTGTAAATTGTAACAACATACCCCACTATGAGGCAAATTGTTACAGTCCATGGGGTTAGATGTTACAATAGAAAAAAAATTCTAAAAACTTTCCACAACATTATTTAGTGGTCACAGAAAGAACCCTTGCTTAGCTACAAAAAATATTATAAACATAACACAAAATGAAATAAAATAAAAAATGAAAATCTGAACAAACCTGTTTACAAGAATGTTAAACTAGTCACTATCGGACGAGCAGTGAATACAAATATAAAAATCATCGTCTTTTCCACAATCAATATGTGCCCACTTTTGACACCCAATGCACCGAATCCATTCTTCGTTTTTGGACTTCGAAAATGGAGCTAAACATACCAGACACGTCGATTCCTCATCCTCTTCCGAGCTTTCAGAATCTGATATTTGAAGGTGTTTTTGGTAATGACGGTCCGTTTCTTACATTTTTTAACAGTAGTTTTTATCTTGTTTCTTGATTCACCTGATATGTTTCTTTTGGTTGCCTCCACATTTTTTTTCTTTGTCTTGCCTTTTCTTCCTCCTCCAAAGCTGATTTAATGGGAGTATCAGTCAAAACAGCGGAAGTTCTTTTCTTCCGAACCCCTTTGGATTTCCTTGGCATTGCTTTTGATAAGGCTTCAACTCCTGGGGCGTTATATGAGTAGGTGAATCGACAGGTTCATTTATCCCCAAGTTAAAATCTGTGCTTGTAGAAGGTTGCTGTTGGAAAGGAGTTCTATATGTTTCGGTGCCAATAGGTGCCGGATCTATGACTACTGTTGCGTTTATATTTGCTGTTATTGGCCTATTTGTTACCTCTGCAGGCAAGAATTCATCAATAACGAGGAATATATACGCTTCAAAACTATATAATACACATATTTATACTACTTACCAATTTCTCACAAATAAAAACAAAAGCCACCTGACAACGGTACAGTTTTAGATCCGAAACCACGTTCAAAGCAATAACACTATGATGGATGCCTGACTTGAGTATCAATATCCGTTCACAGATGACGGGTCGGTTGACCCAACTTTCCATAAAATATCGGCAACTCATGATACTTGCTGCGTTTTAAAATAATTGTGTAACAACTTGTCCGTGTAACAACTTGCCCCCTCTTCCCTATACTACTTATGAGGTACACTAATGTCAAAAAAAGTAAACGGTGCAAAGTTAGATGCTGTGGATCAAAGTTACCCCGAATAACTGTATTCCAATCTTATATAAGTAGGATGAAAAGCGACTATGGTAGAATCTTAAATGATTCAATACATTTAAAGAGAAATAAACATTCATTTAGACACAATAGACACAATTAAAGCTAAAAAACTAAACTGAAAATAGATGGCCAAAAAAGATGGAAAAGCGGACTCCTGCCACTAAAAGCAAACGACATAAACCACAAACGGTTTTTAAAACGGCGATTTCGAAGATAGAATGACCTGCAGAGGTTTAAAAACAAGATTGCTTCAATAAAAAACGCTGAAAATTAGGATGCGAGAAACGGCGCCAGCTGAAAAATAGTCGCCTATTATATATAAGTTTTTCAAATAGTAAAAATCCGTAAAAATTACTTTACTAATATTAAGCTTCAAAAATTATTTCTTTTATAATTTATTTTTCTAAATTACAGTACCATTCACTTCTCTTCCTACTTATTCATCAGGTATCTGTAGTAGTAAGAAAATTTTTGGGCTTACTGGAAGATGATAACATCGACATCCTGGTAACAATTTTCAATGCCAAATATAACACCGGTCACATTCCAACGGATTGGCTTTATTCAACTTTTATAATGATCCCTAAATCACAAAGAGCTACAAAATGCAAAGACGACAGACTAATAAGTTTAATGAGCCATTTGCTTAAGGTGTTTCCTTGCATCCTTCATACAAGAATGTTCAGAAAGCTAGAAGATCTAAGCGGTGTGATATAATTTGGTTTCAAGAGCGGACTGGGTACACGTAAAGCAGCTTTCTGCTTTAATATGCTTTTTACAAAAATTGCATGGATCAACGAAAGGATATAGTCATAAAATTCCTCGATTATGAAAGAGCGTTTGATACCGTAAAACATAACACAACGATAAAAATGCCACACAACGCTAACATTGACGAGAAAGATATAAGAATTATCCAGAATCTCTATTGGAATCAAAAAGCACGAGTGAGACTGCACAAATCAATCAACACAGAAGAATTTGAAATTGTAAGAGGGGTGCGACAGGGGTGTATTTTGTCTCCTATGCTTTTCAATCTCTATGTGGATAGGATTTTTGAAGATGTATTAGAAGGCTATCGAAGGATGCAGAGGAATTCGTAAAAAGCAGGCCTCTTGGTTGAAGAATGTCAGGGAATGGACAGGAATAAAGAAAGCTGAGCAGCTATTTAGAATAGCTCGAGACAGAGACGGTTTCGCCATGTTAATCGCCAACGTCAAGGGGACTTGATAGGGCACGTTAAGAAGAAGATTAGAAAGATCTAAGTGTGAAATAAAGGTAAACGGGTTCCCGATAAATAACATTCGTTACGCCGACGACACCGCGATAATAACAGACAACAAACATGATATGCAGTTGATGTTAAATAAAATAAAAACCGTAGGAAAAATATATGGCTTGAAGATGAATGCTGGAAAAACTAAATGCATGGCAATAAGAAAAATCGCACTTTGAAGAATACAACTGCAAGTAGATAATGCTCCAATCGATAAAATGAAAACATTTAAATACTTGGGAATAACGATAAATGACCAATGAGATCCTAAACAATAAAATGCCGTACCGAACAAGCAAGACAAGTTTATATCAAATTTAAATTGCCACTATGTAACCGCAATCTTTCCTTTAATCTCCGCTACAGGATGGTTAAATGCTATGTATGGTCCATATTGTTATACGGCGTGGAAACATGGACGTTAAGAGTACCTTCCATTAATAAGTTGGAGGCCTTCGAAATGTGGACGTTGCGAAGAATGTTCCGCATACCATGGACAGATAGGGTGAGAAACGAGGAAGTTTTAAGAAGGCAAATACTGAGAGAGAAATACTCAATTCGATCAAGGTACGAAAAATTGGATACCTCGACCATATTCTTTGAGGTGAAAAATACGCAATCCCTCAGCTAATCATCCAGGAAAATATTGAAGGCAAGAGAGGAGTAGGTCGCAAACAAATGTCGTGGCTACGGAACATAAAGAACTGGACAGGCGTAAATAACACTGGCGATCTTTTACATGCCGCAAAGACAGACGTCTGGTTTTAAGATAATTCGCCTACGCACTATATGTGTACGGCACTATAAGAAAAAGACAGTCTTACTTGCATGCGACATTTGTTTGTGACAATTTGTGTGACGTGCATGTTTTGTAGTTGTTTCAGTCTGTATATGAGTCTTTCATGTACAGTAACATGTAAATCGACTTTTACCATTCCTTTGTCAAAATATTTTACCTTTACCTTAATTAACTAAAAATTAGTTTTATTATTTTTTCCAGTCTGGCTCATTTTGCAACTGAAAATTTCATTTTATACAATTATAATTTTTAACAATTTTTTTGTTATCTCAGCGTTCTGAAAATGTAAAAGTATTTTATTATTCGATATCAGTTTTAAAAAAATTGCTCTTGACAAGAAATATTTTTGTATTAAAAGTTATGACACCGGACATGTTTTGTGTTTGTTATACCCTACGTATTTTTTATAGCAAAATAAATGCTATCTGGTTTTTGCAATTTTATTTTAGGTTAATAAAAGCAAGATTTCGCCTTTATGGTTTCGTGGAGGAGATTTAACTTCTATTGTATCTTTGAGCATTAGGTCACGTTTTATTAGTATATATGACAACATAGCTGTGAAAGAAGGGTTATTTAAAACTGACTTTAAATCTCTGTGACCTAGCTTGGAGCTTTATTTGATATTACGATCCTAATAAAATACTAAATGATTTTTTAATTATCTGTAACAATATATTATCACAATCGTCTATTTTTCTTAAGCAGTTTTTATTTAACTTTTAAAATATGGCACAAATAACGAACTTATAGTACACAACAAAATTTTTAAAACACGAAGCCAACACAAATATGTATTCAATAACACCCGTGGAAAAATATCTATGATAGATTACTTTTTAACCAACAGAGATATACATTCATAAAAAATAATCAATGTAAGATGCCTCATTACAGGCAGTAGTAGTAGTAGTCACTTTCTATACTTACAATTTTTTTACCAAACTTCAGTTCACCTACATTAATAAGATTTTTTTTCAAATTTCCGTAACTATTAATAAACGTAATTATTAATAAAATTGTATACATGTTCAATTTAAAATATTACTTGCTTCTGTCATATTCAGACAAATACCTCAAGTTACATTGACTGCTTTGTTCTGACTTCCGTCCTATTATGGCGGAGCAACGGGCGGATGGAAACTCTCTACTCCATTGGCGTTATCTTTTTCTAATGTAATGATGCGTAAAATGTACAAAAAATCACTTGTCATCCGAATGTCCAAACCCAACACGAATTAAAGATGTGAAGTGCACAAATTGCCAAGAGAATCATCCTGCCAACTACAGAGCTGTTTGGTCTACAAAGAACTCCAAAGAAAACAATTTCCAAAGTTGAGGGAGAAAATACAATCTCATTACCCACCAAGTTCCTCAAATACTCGTCGCCCAACTGTTACATATGCATACGCTGTGCAATGACCAAATCATACTACCGCATCTGTCTCAAATACTACACAGGAAAAACTGAATACAACAGAAACAATTAACAGTTTGGAAATAATTGTCCAAAAACCTATGGAGAGAATGGATAAAATGTTTGACCTTCTATTAACGATGTTATCAAAACTTAATGTTCAACCCTAAAATTAAAATTGTATATTGGAACGCAAACGGGATCACAATCCATAGTGAGGAGATTAAAGCATTTATAAAGTTACACAATCTTGATATCATGATGGTCTCTGAAGTTCATATGACAAACAAGAGCCATTTTAGTATGTCAGATTTTTACACCTATGTCACACCACACCCAATGGGAAAAGGTCATGTTGGAACTGCGTTAATCATTAGAAGTAACATAAAATATCACGAACTAAGTAGCCCCCCTGGTAAAATAATTAAAAAGGAACATTTCTCTGGTTATTTCAATGGGCTTGGTCATCGCTTTATTGCAGCAGGTGATTTTAATGCAAAACATGCAAGATGGGGTTCACGACTAACAACACGCAGAAAAAACTTAAATCAAAAATTAAACGAAAATAACTAGACTCTAATTTATACTGGGCAACCAACCTACTGGCCTACAGATAGAAATAAAATACCCGATCTTATCGATTTTGGTATCATAAAAGAAATAAGTAACAACTTTTTAGATATTAAACCTTCTATTGACCTTTCGTCGGACCATTCTTCCATATTTATTAATGTGATGGAACATGTATATAATACAAATAAATACGCCACGTTTACAAATCATAGAACAAATTGGAGTCTGTTCAGATTTGATATTCAAAATGCAATTAACTTAGATCTTCCTCTTAAAATAAATGAAAATATTAAGGAAGCAGTTCATTACCTTACATCAATCATTCAACAGGCAGCTTGGAGAGCAACTCTAGATCTAAATTGGGGTAATAACTGGGAACCATATTCACATCATATAAAAATCTTAATCATCAAAAAGAGAAAACTAAGGAAACAGTGGCAAACTACCAGATCTCCTGAGAACAAAACTGAACTGAATAGGGCTACTCGTTTGCTCAAAAGTGAATTACACAAATACAAAGATCAATACATAAATAAATTTCTTGAAAGTCTCACTGCGACGGATGGCACAAATTACTCGATTTTGAAACTCTCTTAGAAACCTAAACATCAGATTAAGCATAATGGTCCCATTAGAAATAAATATGGTGATTGGGCCAAGGCCGATAAAGATAAAGCACAAGCATTCGCTAATCATCTCTGCCAAGTTTTTCAATCTCACTCCAGAACTATCTCAAAGAAAAAAGAAGAAGAATTCACAAGAACTTAGATGCAAGCTACCAGATATAGTTAGTTCATCATCATCATCTTTGGCTCGACAATCCTCTGTGGATCTTGGCCTGCTCTAAGATTCGTCGCCATTTTTCCTGTGGTTTGCTTTTTAGCAATCGTATTTTCTGGCATTCGTATTATGTGTCCAGCCCACCTAAGTCGCTGTGTTTTAATGAACGTTATGACATCTGGCTCATCAAAGAGCCGATACAATTCAAAATTATATATTCTGCGCCACTGCCCTTGGTCGTTTATAGCTACAAGTAGTAGTAGTAGTATTTTACGCTCAAATATTCCCAAAAGTCTTTCATCTTTCAGCGTTAGAGTCTATGTTTTGCTCCATATATGAGAACCGGCCACAGCAATGTTTACAGCAATGTTTTGTATATAATAATTTTAGTTCTTCTTTAAATGTTTCTTGAGTGGAAATGCTTTTGAAGTCCATAGTATGCCCTATTTGTAAGATTTATTCGTCTTTTGATTTCTTCGCTTGTTTTATTGGTAGCAGTCAATAGGGACCCAAGGTATGTGAAGTTGTCAACACGTCCAAAGGTATGACTTCCAAAGACTGTTTCTCGTTCCTCATTTGTTACCGGATCCTTTGTAACCAACATGTACTTGGTTTTGTCTTCATTGATGACTAGACCGACCTGTTTCGCAGCTGTTTCCAATTCTAGGAGATATTGCTCAACATCTCGCTTGCTACGCCCTACTATGTCAATGTCATCAGCATATGCTAAGACTTGTAGCGATCTATTGTAAATAGTACCACCATCCCTAATTCGTGTATCTCGGACTGCCTTTTCTAAGGAAATATTAAATAGGAGGCAAGCCAAAGCATCCCCTTGTCCATCCTTTATCTCAAAGGATCTAGAATTCTCTTCCTGTATTTTAACAGTGGTTTCTAAGTTAGACATTGTCATTCTCGTTAATCGGATAAGTTTCTCTGGTATACCAAACTCATACATTGATTGGTATAGCACTGTTCTCTTGACACTTGTCGTATGCGGCCTTGAATTCAGTATTGAATTCTAATATTTTCTCGAGAATCTGTCTTATTGAATGAATCTGGTCAATCATTGATTTTTCTGGAGTGAATTCAGCTTGATATTTACCAACTATGCCCACTATGTAAACTTGTAGCCTTTCGTAAAGAATATTTGCTAGTATTTTGTAAGCAGTTGTTAACAGGGTTATACCTGTATAGTTGTCACACTGGAGCTGGTTACCTTTTTTATGTAACAGGCATATCATGCCTTGAGACCATTCACGAGGCATGGTCTAATTATGTCAAACAAGAAGTAAAAGCTTATGCAGTGTCTGTAGTAGGACATTGCCACCATTCTTGTAGATCTCACTGCAAATTTGATCAATTCCTGGTGATTTATTATTTTTAAGCTTGTTAATGTTTTCGGCAACGTTTTCGATGGTAGGTGGTCTTTCGTTTGGGTTGAAACAAACGAAAAACAGTTAGTTAAACATCTCAATACTAAAAAAAACTAAAGGGTATGATTTAATTTTGGGAAAAATTTACCCGAAAAAGGATTTCGGTTGGTTATGTACATATTTAACACTATACTAAAGTTAGGCTATTTTCCGTTTCAATGAAAAACGGCACAAATTAATCTAACACAGAGACCAAATTAAGATCCACACGAACTATCATCCTATCGTCCAATCAGTTTTCTTCCCATTATCTCTAAGATATTTAAGAGGATGCTCCTTCAAAGAATGAATTCTATAATCGACAGACAAAAGTTAATACCTGATTATCAGTTTGGATTCAGGCAACAACATGAAACAATTGAGCAGGTAAATAGAGTTGCCAAAGTAGCAAGAGATGCGATTGAAAACAAAGAACACTGCACTGCAGCCTTTTTGGATATGTCACAAACATTTGATAAAGTATGGCATGAGGGGCTGCTATCTAAAATAAAAACTCACTTTCTCATTATATGTATACACTTATGAGATCCTATCTTACCAATGGATATTTCCAGGACAGATACAATGAAACATTATCAAACATATCTCCAATTCTATCGGGAGTACCTCAGGGTATATTGGGACCAACTTTATACTTACTCTATACGGCAGATATATCCCAAGAGTAAACAGCACAATTGCTACCTATGCAGATGATACTGTGATAATGGACTCTAGCTCGGTTCCTGTTACAGCCTGTCAAAATGAACAAATTCATGATTAACGTTGATTACGTGATAAACTTATTGATTATTGTTTTTTTTTTTATTTGTAAAAACAGATTACGATAAATAAAGGATGTAAAACAAATAATTTGCTGCCTTTGACACATAAATGTAGTGTTATTACGAGATAAAAACACTGATTATTGAAAATTACCGAAGAACTATAATTAACTATAATTAAAATTTGACATTACCCTAATATTTTTTAAAATCTTAACTCTACTAACTACTAACTCTACTACTCTACTAACTAGGTATGTATTTTCATGTTTGCATTACTGGCAGCCCGATTTTATAATTTATCCTGCTTATACAAAGCAAATTTTTTAACAAATTTTTTTCTTTTCGTATGTACATTTCTACCGCATACCTTTATTAGCCCTAAAGGGGCAAAACAAATTTGTAAAGACAATAAAGAGTCAAAGTGCTGTAATAAATAATTTTTTATGCCGCAGCAGACAAGAGAGGCAATACGGTTTAAATTTACCTTGAGATTTATGTTTCATGTCAAATGCATGAAATATATTGCGTACTGTCAGTATGCATATTCCTGCTACGAAGTACATATTTTTAGTTTATTGTATAAATAAATTGAGTTTAAAAAGGTTTTCAACAAAAATCATAAGACGCCCAATATTATTTTTTGAATAAACAATTGTGTAGCAAGGTTCTGAAACTACTTTCGTGTGTCATGTCTGATCTAAATATTACGTTTATATGGTATTAAGCTACAATTATTGGTTGTAATTAAAATCACCGATTAATTAATGTTTCGATTTCCTCCCCGAAAATCGCTTTTAAAAAATACAAATACTAGGAAAATGTAAAAACAGAGTTATTTGTTTTATCTCGATATTGTACAGAAACAGCATGTGAACGGCTGAAAGAAGCTGGTGGTGTTTTGACTCTAGGAATATCAAATTCTGTTTTTTGTATTTTGTGCTATATGTTTGTGTAAAAACTGAATCGTAATTTTGTGGTTGCGTAACGTGAATTGCGCAATGGTAGGTTTGTGTTTTTTGTATTGTGCGGTGAATATATATTGTGTATAAGATTTTCTGTAATATTGTCGATTTCCTATTACTCTTATCGTTGGCTTATTTTGTTCTTGACTTTTTGTACTTTGTACTTTTAGTATTGTCAACCAAAACGTGCTGCATTTTGCTGATGAGTTTGCTACAAATTTTTATTTGTTAAGCAGAAATAGTGCTGATTCTTTGACATTCAGTCAACCAAATCAGTCCATAAATTTTTTAGATTTAAAAATTATTAGACTCAAAAACAAACACGACTTCTCCATATTTCATAAACCTACCTATACTGATACGACTATACACAATTCATCATCCCATCCAACATAACATAAACTGGCAGCCTAGCATAGTATGTTACATAGATTAACAAAAAACTCGATGTCAAAACTCAACTTTAAGACAATTAAATATCATCAAGCAAATAGCAGTAAACAACGAATGCAACGAAGAAACAATTAATAAAATAATAAATCAAAAACTGAAGAAAAACGCCCTGAAATTAGTATTTCCCCAACCAGAGAAAAAACCCAGTACCTTCTGCTCGATTACATATACAGGCAAAATATCAACAAAAATAGCCAAACGCCAATAGCTGTCAGAATAAATAACAACCTAGGCAAATATATTAAAACGAACAAGAGCCACAACTTAAATGTGGCGACTGCCCAAAAACTTACATCGGTCAAACTGGTAGAAACTTTAATAAACGAATAGCAGAACATAAAAGGACTTTCAATAATAGAAAAACAGATTCTACATACGCACTTCACCTTCTAGATCACAATCATTCTTTTAATGACGAATTTAAAATTCTTCACATTTAAAATAAAGGCCTTAAGCTATCCTTGTTAGAATCTATGGAAATCAACAAATTAAAAAACACAGATATAATTCTGAATGACCAACTTGAGACAAACAGTTTCTCCTACCTTCTCAACCTATTTCATTAGAGACTATAAAGTGTAAACGCATGCCAAAAATAGATCACTTGAGAAAGGCAATCAGCCGAAACAGCTGTAGTGATAAGAGTTAAAATAAATTTTGTGGAAGTTTGAAAACAAAGTTTTCAGTATTTTATTGTTACATAAAGTGAATTTCCATCAAGTTACGGTCGAATCCATCAATTATTTTTTATATGTTTTTTTTAAATTTTTTTTTTCATATCTAGTAACATATTTTATTCAAACTTAGTAATAAGAGAGTAAGTATTGTCCAATATCTCCTCATGGCTTTTTTATTGTCAAAAATAAGAATGGTGTTTTTAATCCATGCATGTAACTGTATATAATTTCTTTTTTTCTTCTTTTATCATCGCTTTATCATCATTTTTATTCCAAATACTTCAAAACTCGTTTTAAAAAAATTTCATATAAATACAGCAAAAAAAAATTAAATAAAACTAAATACTAAATAATAGATCAGATATGACCTGTCTTACTTTAGATACTACTACCCAAAATTAGCGCACCCCATTAAAAGTCCTATAAGTTTGAAGCTATTTTTCTTTTAAAGTTAATCACTGTGATAATGCTTTTTAAAAAATATTAATGTGTTACCTGTATACGGGGTGTGAAAATAAAGTTCTGTTTTTTTATCGTCATTTGCAACGCGCTGGTATTTATTAAAAAAAAACACTAAATCTTATTAATACTGTAAAATAGATCAAAAGTTTCTTGATAACAATTATCTTGATAACTCTATTAATAAAGATTATATAGAACTTTAAATTTAACAAGTTTTTATTTACGTTTTATTAACATTTAAAGGAAAGAAAACATTACTTACATAAACTTTATTGATATTTAATACATTTTAAACAAAGCCTAAGAAAACATAACTTAAATAATCTATAATAATTCGCTCTCCCAAAAACACTTAATAACGAATGTTTCCACCTTGATATATAATTATTTTTTCACAGCGACAAGGCATACTTAAAATCAAGCGACGTATTTGGTCTTGATCAATTGCATCCCAAACTTCTCTCACCATAACTTCTACGTCGTTAAGAGACACAGGTGGTGGTTGTCGACTTCTGAGTTGGCGATCAATAATATTCCACAAATTCTCTATGAGACTAAGGTCAGGGCTGCAGGGTGGCTAGCTCATGGTTTGTATTCCAACCTTTGTATGTGGTTAGCATGCAATAAAAGAAAATTATTTCCTATGTAAGGAGCAAATGGAACTACATGGTTAGACAAAATGTCTGTAATATACCTTCCACTTGTTAAAGAACCTCTTCGTAAAGCAACAAGTTCCATTCGCGCTGTAGGAGATATTCCTCCCCAAACCATTACAGCTCCTTCATTGAATAAAGTAGTAGGTCATATATTTCATAGCGTTCTCTTGGCTGTCGAATAACTCTCAGACGCCTGTCTGAGCTATATAAGCAATAGTTCGATTCACCAGTGAACAACACGTGCTCCTAGTCAAGATTTTAGTCAAGGTGCTCTCTGACAAATTGTAATCAACTTCTACGATGATTTAGGTTTAAAGCTGGTGCTTAGACTGGAATCGTCATATGCAGATCTTGTTCAGCGATGCAGATCTTGTTTAGTATATCTACTAATTTGAATATTATAAACATTTGAAACTTGTATTTGTAAATGTTTCATTGAGAGAAAACGTTTTCTTACAGCACGAAGTGTGATAAAAAATATCTTGTCGTGGTGTTATAAGTCTTCCTCTCCCTTCTCCACGCCGTCTCATATGGTCGTTTATTTCACGAAAACGTTGAATGACTCGTGATATTGTAGTATGAGATACTCTTAACAATAAGCCTATTTCACGATAACTTAATCCTACATCAATTAAAGTAATTGCTTGAACACATTCATCTCGACTCAGATTTCTTGAAATATGGTCCATGTCAACTAACATACGCAAAATAGCAAAACATTTTTTTGTTAAATGAAAACAATATTGACAGTCTAAAACTGCTCTGTCAAATTGTTTGATTTTTCATAGCCAACTGACTGCTTCCATTAATAAGTATTATAATTCGATAAAATTACGTTATGCTTTGAATGTACTTTTCTTTTTTGATAATAATGCTATCGATCATTTTTTTACAAAAATGTTGAAAAAAATGAAGTTTTTTTGAAATACTGATAAGATGTTGCGTTTGCTTTTAATAAATTTTAAAGGTTATTGCAAAATAAGATAAAAAATCAAAGTTATTTTTACGTATAAACATTAAAATATTAATTACTTAAAAATAGGTCTGCAGTGCGAAAAAACATCATCGAAATACAATAAAGGATTCAAAAGAAAAATAGCTTAAAAATTATAGTATAGTTGAGGTATTGCGTTAATTTTGGAGAGTAGCAAATCACGTAATGTTTTGAACACGTAATACTTTTCCTTTTTGATAATAGAGATATCGAGATGATTTTGTAGCATTTGTTTGTAGTACATACCACAGAGTGTTGCTAAATTAGATGAAAAAATACAACTTGATATAACACCTCGTATATAGGTAAAACGTTGACATTTCATAAAAAAACATTATTATAGTAATTAATTAGAAATTTGCATATAATGTAAAAAATAAATAATCTAAATCCAATTAACAGTTCAAAAGAAATATAATTTTAAAATCATTTTTTTCATTCATTATTTTAGAAAGTAGTATATATGGATATAATCCAGATATGAACAATGAAAAGACATTGCATACGAATATTATTCGCAAATAGAAATCAGTTCTAGAACCGTCGATGTGCATAAAATTGCAAAAATATTGTCATTTCAAAAAAATAGCCATTTCATTCAGGTTTCCAATATTTCAAATATAAAAGAGATTTTAACATTATTTGATTGGCCGTGGCCAGTGGAAAGGGTGAATTTTTTATGGCAATAGTCGGAATAAACTCTTTATTGCCGAATACAATACAAATGTTTTCATTTTTGTTTGTTGCGGATTAAAGCATTTGCTCGTGGCCCAAAGTTAGTGGAACAATTGGACACAAAAATTGTACGCATAATTAACAAACATTGGACTATGGATTATCAAAAACTTGTTTATTAAATCTTTTACCTACTACAGCACAGTACCAAAATTGTAGAAATTGACTCATATTTTTAATGTAGACTTTTGCGGTTTTGAGGGGAAAGTAAATCGAAGAGTCAAAGGCGTGCAGTTTTTATTAAAAACATAATTAGGATTCTCGAAGGAATTGATTGTCATAAAAATTATTTTCTTATTTTATAGATGTCTTAGATGACGAAAACTAGTTGTTGTTATAGAATTTGTCATATAAACATGAGTGCACGTCATTTAAGATTTAGAACGTCAGAACTTCACAGCGTTGCCAAAACATCAGAGTAGTTTGGAAAAGTGAGGAATTTAAAAAATTTCAACTATTTAAAAATACAATAAACTAGTCAATTGGATTTTTAAAATAAAGAAATTATTCATACTTTCAAAATTTTAAAATTGAAAAAAAAATGTTAAGAACTTAATTTGTAACAGCTTGAGAAATATTATTAACAGTAGATATATTTAGTTTTAAGGCTACTGCAACGCGCTAAAATACACAAGAAAACATTTTAATACAAAATTATATATTCTATCTTTTAAACTTACCTTTTTTAGAGCATTAATAGTAAAAACGTTCCGCCATTATGTCTTGTTCGGATTAATCTATTAAAGCTTATCAACTTTCTGCATACTATTTATTTGTTTTGGCATAGCACAATCACAATACCCAACAATAATTAGTTTATAAAGCTATTATGTTTCCTCTCCTAATTGTGTTTCGAAACCATTTTACGGATTCTAGTAAGCTAAATTTAATATCTATTACAATTTATTAATATATATTGTGATCAAATTGTGTAAGAAATCAAAACGTCAACAAAATTCTTACACTAAAAAAGCGGCAACAGTTTAAACAATTCTGCCAAACGTCGAACAAATGCTGAACTTTCATTGAAATATAAAGTATACCCGTATTAGTTGCGTACGATTGTCTAATCGCTTTAATTAAAATTATTATTTTGTGGACTTATTACTGGACTATTAAACATAAATAGTTATTTTATAAAATTTATAATATTAATTCTTTCTAGTCAGATGATCCTATTTTGGATCATAGTAATGTTTTCTGCTTTAGCAGCCAAGAAAACAACACTACTTAACAATTAAAGTGGATAATTTTAAAATTTCTAAAATTAGCATATAAAACTATTTTTAAAATAATTGCCTGTACTATACTCTATGTGCTTTCTTTATTGCCAATATTTTTGGCATGTGGTTTTTTTCTCCCTATTCTTATCGGCCCTTATCTCGTAAAGAGAGAAATGTTGTTCCAAACATGAATATATCATTCGTATAAAAGGTGTATTGGCTTTACCAGTTGTCAATAAGTCAAGAAATCTATTTATCACAAAAACATTATGCCGCAAATACGTTTAGAACTAGTGTAGCTTAAAAAATTAGTTCGTTGGATCCAACAAGGCATAACTCAACAAGAGGTTGCTATGAGGCTAAATGTGTCGCAAAGGGTGATAAGTCGTGCATGGAATCGGTATGTAGCAACTGGATCTGCAACATACAGCCATGGAGAAGGAAGAGAACGATCTACAACTCGTCGGCAAGACCGTTTTGTAGTTCTGACGGCAAAAAGAAACCCAACATTCACGGCTTCCAGAATTAACAGTATCTTCAGGCATGCTACTGGACGAGCGATTTCCAGTCAAACTGTCAGAAGACGGTCATATGCATCCAATTTAAGGGCTAGACGGCTAAACGATATTCTAAGTGCAATGTTTTTTATGTATACAGGGTGAGTCATAACTATTGGGACATAGACTAAGGACAGGTTATTTGGACCAAAATATGGCTATTGGGCAAATATGCCTTAATAAAATGTTGCTGAGAAAAAAGATACATGGTGTTAAGGTTAATTTTTGTTTTTCGTGTTTTGCTAATAGTTTCCCTGTAAATTTATAAAATGGTGTCAAAATTGGCACAGAGGCATAATCTTAGACAAGAAATAGTATTTTCTTTACAATTCCACTATCAAATACCAAACTAATAAACAAAGTTGCAACTAACGTAAGGTTTCCGTTTTGACAATAAATCAAAACTAAACACACTTTAACTTAAAAGAACTCACAAAAACTCAAACTAAATGTTCTACATGGTCTCCTCCGATTTCTATGCATTTTCTAATTCTTTTTATAAAGGATTTTCGGACGTTAAAAAAAATATTATTCTGTCCCCTTATAAGATTAGCTGCATTTTGAATGTATCTCCAAAGTTCGTCTCATGTATTAATTTCATTGGCATAAACTAAGGACTTCATATGTCCCCAAAAATAAAAATCTAGCGGGTTGTACTCAGGACTTCTTGGTGGTCATTGAAAATCACTGCCTCTGCCAATCCATCGTTGCGGAAATACGTCATTGAGATGATTTCTAACAGCTAATGAAAAATGAAGTGGCGCTCCATCCTGCATAAACCACATTTTTCTTCTTACATCCAGTGACAGATCATCTAAAATATCACTAAGAGTATTTTCCAAAAAGAATAAATAAGAATCTCCATTTAAATTCGGAGGAAGAACATAAGGCCCTAGTAGTTGGTCGCCTATAATGCCACACCAAATATTCAATTTAAACTCATGCTGAAAATTTCTAGCTTTAATAACATGCGGATTTTCTTCTTCCCAATAATGACTATTTCGCCAATTAAAAACTCCTCGTCTGGTAAAAGTTGCTTAGTCGGTGAACATAATATTCTTAATAAAGTGTCTGTCATTGCGATGTTTATTCGGAATACGTTGGCAAAACTGTAACCGTCGTGGAAGATCTGTTGGAAGTAAATTTTGAACAGGAGTGAAGTGATAAGGATGGAGGTTCTTTTTTTTAGAATTCTAAAAATAGACGACTGACTTACTCCTGCTGCTGCTAATAGATGTCGTGAACTTATTTCAGGATTTTCATCTACTCGAACCAAAAGTTCATTTTCTTGATTAGGTGTGATTTGTTTCGGTCGACCACCCCGATTTTTAGTGTGAAATAACCCAGTTTCACCTAAACTACGATATAATCTTGCAAAAGTTTTGGGATTTGGTTGCCTTCTGTTTGCGTATAACATTCCATACCATACCTTCTGGCTGCCGAGCGACCGCAAAAATTTTCTTGTGCGTATACGCAAATCATATCTCGCATTTCTTCATTAGTAAAATGATTGTGACGAGGCATTTCAATCAAAAAAAGTAATGATTACTTTTAAAACATGCAACATTACACTACACTGTCACATCAAAAATAATTTACTCTGACCAAATGACATTTACCAACAACAATTATCTGAATTTATTCTAATAAAAAAAGTTTCGTCAGAAAAGTTAGATTCAATTGATCATCGGAATGATCCACGTGGCACCCTCTATGACAAAACGTAAAATTGTAAATAAAATACTATTTTTTGTCTAAAATTATGCCTCTGTGCCAATTTTAATAGCAATTTATAAATATACAGAGAAACTATTAGCTAAAAAACGAAAAACAAAAATTAACTTAACCACCCTGTATCTTTTTTCTCCGCAACATTTTATTAAGGCATATTTGGCCCAATAGCCATATTTTGGTCCAAATAACCTGTCCTTAGTCTATGTCCCAATAGTTATGACTCACCCTGTATAATAATAATAATTGTTTTTATAGTTTTCATGTACAAAATTAAATTGTTCATAGTATAGGTACTAAGGTAATAATAAACTTATTTCCTATTATGGTTAATTTTTTACCAGAACACTATATTATATCAAGTATTATAAACGAATAATTCAGGTACCACCAACGCTAAATGATTTCAAATCGGATCAATGTTTTTTTTTTAGTTTGAAGACTCTAGGATGCAAAATTTTTACAAAAATTGTTAACAAATATTTTTTCTAGTATCGTTTCCAACAAAATTTATGAGAAAAAAAAATAATTTGGTTTGGAAAGGGTTAATACTAACAAATGTTTTTGCTAATTGAATTATTATAATTCTAAAATTCACAATATAATCATGATTTTTATGATTATTATACCATGTTGACGCCTATGAAAGATCGAGCAATTCCGAATGGGTGTCGTAATTTGAATTTCATATGATGTGTCGTTTCATCTCTCGGTGATTCTTCTTTCACTACCGGATCTACCCTACTGTATTAACTAGTAGTAGCACTTTTGTGTTAGTTATCATGGTCTCTGTTTGATCTTCTCTTCTACGTCTTCTATCTTGTCGTTTACATTGTTCTGTATCTTATCGAATGTTATTAAGACTTGTTTAAATTTCTTATTGTTCTGAATACATACTTCGGCGAATGTTCTAGACATATTTTCGAATTACTCGTCATTTCGTCTAGCTGTTTCTTTAATAATTTGGGACGTTTAATCGAATCATGTGGAAACGTTCTCGAATTTATCATAATTTTTTCTAGTTTTTCTAGAAGATTCTTCAAATTTTTTTAGAAGTTTCTTCAATCATTTGCGAGACGTTTTCAAATTTACCATTATTTTTTGTAGAAGTCTCTTAAATCATTTGCGACACATTTTTTTATTTTCGTTAAAACTGCTTCTTCTGCTGACTGGAACTGAAATGTCTCTGGATCTTCTCCATTCTTGTTAAAAACATACGTTAGTCGTTTTTGGAGTATCTTCTTGGACCCGCTGCAGTCTTCATCACGTTCTTCTAGTTACTAACGCAACTGTTTTACTGAAAGTTCTACTAGCAGCATCTTTGGCCAGGCACACACGTACTTTTTTTAAATGTTCTTTCGTACAAAGATCACTACCAAATAACGAGGATGTTCCTGACGAACAATACATAAAAAAATTTGAATGTCTTTTTCAAAAGTAACTGCTGAATTTATTTTGAAATCTCACACCGGACACCAACTATAGCGTTTTTAAATAAAACGAGCTGTTCGAATTTATATAAATATATTTATTTATAAGTTTAGTGTTCGGTACTATCTCATCAAGTTCAAACTACTCATAATATCGTTACATATTGTTGTGCTCTATTTTGAACTCTATAAATGATTGTGGATGTAATCTACTTTAATTGATTAATTAAGTAATTATCTAATTAATCAAAATAAATCAAACATAAATAAATTGTATATCTTAGGGCTAAATCACACTATCAATACTTACTTTCTTTCGTGGCTTTAAAATATTTCTCAGTGACTTCCGAATAGGGATAGGAAAAAATGAATAAAATAATATACACAGGAATTTCAATTCTAAATTATAAAAGTCATTTATTGTATCAAACTGCAATAAATGTTTAATATTGTAAAGTTTATTATTTATTCTTCTATCTTTATTTTTTATATGACAATTACGAAACTAGGAATCTTATTTTCTTTTGTCTCCAAATTTTATTTGATATTAAAATTTTATTTTATCAATATTCTCTTATAAAAAGAAACTGTAATGTTGTCTAAGTAACAAATTTTCCTGAGGTTAATGATTTTATAATAGTGAAATATGTAGTTCCATATGCACTGTGGTATTTAATACGCAAATCATACATTCATGTCATAACAAAATTAAACTTATTTTCGCTGATGATTAGCCAATATCTTCATACAAACACCTCTCCTTATTTGCTGATGTTGCGATCCAAGGAAACTTGTTCACGTTTCCCAAAAATGTCCCTGCTCCTCTGCAATCTCGTTCTCATTTCCCTTGCTCTGCCTCGTACAGTACTCGTTCCGGCTTTCTCCTGATGCAGTATTCCAACATTTTGAAACACTTAAAAATTACGGGATACTTTTCTCGTTTCAACGATATGATACTTGTCACTTTTGACAAACGTCACTAAATAAATTTCTGGAAATCTAGTTTTTTAACACCAATTTTCAAGTCTGGTCAGAAAGATAATGCTGAAAATTACCGTGCAGTTTGTATACAGTCACAGTTACCAAAACTATTAGATTTGTTTGTAAATAGAATGTTAAGTTTTGATTGTAAAAACATAATAATTGGTGAACAACATGGTTTTAGCCAAGGTAAATCCACAGTTACAAATCTCGTGAATTATACACATTTTATCATTAACTCGTTGGAGTCTGGTTTTCAGGTTGATTCAATCTATGCTGATTTCTCAAAAGCTTTTGATAAAGTCAATCATGAGATCTTGATTGCCAAACTTTGTGGCTATGGCATTAGCGATAATATCTCAAATTGGATTAAACATTATTTGTCTAATCGTTCTCAAATGGTTAAATATGGTAGTTTTTTGTCTAAACCAATTCATATAACATCAGGTGTTCCACAAGGTTCTCATTTGGGTCCACTGCTTTTTAATATATTTGTTAACGATTTACAAACAGTAATTAACTCCGACCAATTTCTATTATTCGCTGATGACATAAAAATCTTCAGATCTATTGCTTGCCTCTTTGATTGTGAATGTTTGCAGTTGTCCTTAAATAATTTTTCACGTTGGTGTGAAGTAAATGTTTTAAACTTAAATCTAAAAAAATGTTTTAAAATCACGTTTAGTAAAACGCAGGCTACTTTTAATAATAATTACACACTTAATGGTACGGTTCTGCAAGAGATACGTCAGATACGAGATTTGGGTATAACACTGGATAGAAAACTCAGCTTTAATGATCATATTAATGACATAACTTTACGTGCCCTTAAAATGTTAGGATTTATCCAGAGAAATTCAAAGGACTTTTCAGTTTTTACGTTTAAAATATTATATTGTTCGCTAGTGCGATCAATTATAGAATACTGTAGTATTATATGGTGTCCTTTTTATAATACCCAGAAAACTCAATTAGAAAAAGTTCAAAACAGATTTTTAAGGATATGTGGTTATAAAATGGGTTTAAGACGTGGAGACTATAATTACAGTTTTATTCTTAATCAACTTAAAATGAACAAATTAGAGACAAGAAGAACTGAATTCGAATTATATTTTTTGCATAAGCTTCTAAATGGATTTATTAATTGCCCTGAAATTTTGGGTTTAATCTCATTTAATATACCTATGCGAAGAACCCGTAATTCTGACCTGTTTTTTGTAGATTTCCATTCTACTAATTATGGATTTAATGAAGTAATTTCTAGAATGTTACGTACGGCGAACAATTACCAAACAGATTTAGAATTATTTAATACTTCAACTGCATCATTTAAAAAACATGTTAAAAAACTGTTGTAGCTAGCTTAAGTATCTTACTGTATTTTATACATATTGTACAAAAACTGAAAAAGGGTTTAGCCCGTCAATAAATAAATAAATAAATAAATAAATATGAATATCGTCTTTTAATTTCTCATGTCAAATTAGGAATATAACAATATATACTAAAAGTATTATTCTAGAATCATCTGGTGTAGTACCACCTCTAATTCGTTGTTTGACGGGTGCATTTCTACAGCGCTCGATATCACCCGAAAGTTGTCGATGTTCTTTCGAGATGCAACTGAACATACGAGAGCTTAATTTCCCGACTAGGCACCCCCCACCACATAAGCTTTTGGGAATGGAACACATATGGAACAGTTTGAATTTGACAGTTTGACATTTATGAATTTGTTTGGACTTAACCTAACTTTATTTGTTTTCTTATGTTTATATTTGGTGTCTTATTATTTTTTTTTTCTACTCTCTTACTAGTAAATTGTATATTACCTACTATTTGGATGCTAAGTAAATGCATCATAACTGATACTGACACGTAATGACTAGCACGTAATAAAAAAAATTACGCTTCAGTTTTATAAAAATGTGTAATATCACATAAGCCTCGTAAGTCAGTTGGTCGAGTTACCATGGAAACGAATTAACGTTTCCATGGTAACGTTATTTTGACAGATTAAAAATTATTAAACTGTCAGTGTAAATATAGTGGTAATTTAATTTTTATTTTTATAAACAAAATAATGGTAGAAAAAGTATAGTACACAACTTGAGTTGTAAGATTATTACATGCTTGTAAAATTACTGCGCTTGCCGCTACGCGGCTCGCGCGCAACTTTTTTACTCGCATGTAATAAGCTTCTTACAACTCTCGTTATGTAATATACTATTGTATAAATGCCTGTAACGTGTAAATATTGTGATAAAATGTTTTCAAGACAATTTACTTAAATAGACACATCACACAAATTCATTTTAAACAGATTGAACGCATATTTTATGCTAAAAATGTATGGGGTTTTAAATGTTTGGAACTTGATTGTGATAATTCCTTTCAACAAGGAAAATTTTTAATTAATCATTTGGAAAATGTTCATAATTTAAAGTTTGACAAACAATTAATTTTACAAATATGGATGGTAAGTTTTATTTTAATATTTAATTTAGTAGGATATATTTTGTTAAAATATTGTAGAATATTTCTATGTACTTAATAAAATATAATTAAAAATATAATAGTAATGGACATTTCCAAATTTAATTTTTTTTTGTTTAAGAATTTATTATTTTGAAACAATCAATGGAAGAAACATCCTGCAGCTTCTATGTTGTGTCTAAATACAAGCAAGATAAAAATATTACCTACTTTAATTGCAATCGGAGCAAAACATGTAAGTAATTCACTTAACCTATGATAACTTCATATTGGATGGATACCATATAATTATTGATAATTTAATTTTTTTTCTTTGTAGCTCGTGATGGAAAGCAAGTATTTAACCGAACAACAATTATCTTTACCCTCACTCAAGAACCATCGTGACATGTCAGGAGCTATATTTATATATAAGATCATACATGGATTTATTGATTGTCCAAACCTGTTAAGCCAGATTAACTTTAATGTTCCCCATCAAGTTCTACGGTACCACAATGTTTTCAATATTCCTTTCCACAGAACAACCTATGGTATTCACAACCCATGGAATAGATACAAGGGGCTATTAAATGATCACGATTTTGATATTTTCAATATAACTTTAACTCAGTTAAATTTTGTTCTTGTTATACTTTGTTTGTTTTTTAGTATGTAAGATTTTTAGTCTCATTTTTTAAAACTTTTTAATATTGATTTTATATAGCAATTTCAAGTTTTGAATCCTAACTGTGATATTGTATATTGTAATTTAAACTGTTAATGGGGTTATCCCGTGTATTAAATAAATAAATAGTACACTGACTACTATTTAAATAAAAATTAATATACTTAATTGTTATATACTAAATGCATCTTGTATTTATTTCACCTTTCCCTAAATTGGAAACAACTGTAAAATGTTGTGGTACATATACATTGTATACCCTGTATATTATACAGGGTGTGCTATTATACTACGTGAATGGTTCGGATGTAGTTCGATTGAACTTTTCAGGCGCGCTGCTAACAAAGTCGCAGTGGCCATGATGATTTCCAATCTCCGCTAGGAGTGGCACGAGAAGAAGAAGAACTGAACATGCTGAACGCATGTTCGCAACAATATTAAATGTGTGAGGCGCGCCTGAATTTATACATATGTGGCTTTAATAAATCTCCATTAATAATTTTGAAAAGTTACAAAAAGTCGTAAATAAACGATGAAAGAATGTTTTGCACCTGATTGTGGGAATATAATTTTATGCTTTTTTGAATAATAAATAAATAACATCTTATATAATGGTATATTTTATTATATAAATGACTGTTCATTGTTTTGAATACATCTATTGTTTTTTATTTTGTTACGTTAAAACTATGGGAACTCCCAAAATATGGTCGTATAGCTTTATAGCGTACCATTCCTGATATAACAATCCCTTTATAGTATCCATGGTGAGTAATTCTGTAAGTTCCTGGTTCTATATTATTATTTATTTTCCACTTAATTGTAGCACGACTTTCGCCAAAAAATGAAACTCTCTTCCAGATAAACCTTAAAATAAAAATGATATTAATACTTGCTAGAATATTTAAATCTAATAGCTATATTCAAATCCACACTGCCAGTATAAATATTGTTGTGTTATACATAATAGTATTGATGATCTAATGTTATTTCCTTGTTGCATCTTAATAAACGTAATACTTTTAATGGAAATAAACCATTTAAGTTTAAAAAAAGTATTTTTAAAATTTCGATTTACACTTCGAAAATCGTTCTCAAAATACAAAATATTGATAAATTAAACACATTGTGTTTTTTTGTTCTTCATCTTATTGTGAAAGGTTGGCTATAGCTACTGCAAATTCGTCTCTATTTTCTGCTTTTCTTAAGAGCGTCTGTGTGTTTAACCCGGTCCAGTCGCGAATGTTTTTCAGACCAGATATTTGTCGTCTACCAGGACCTCATTTTTCTTCGATTTCACCCTTCATAATCAGCTGCAACAATTCGTACTTATCATTTTTAAGTATGTGTGCCAGATAAGCTGTCTTTCGCCTTTTAATGGTGGTCAAAGGTTCTCTGTCTTTTCCCATTCTATGCAACACCATTTCGTTAGTAATATGATAGGTTCATAGTATCTTAAAAATTTTCTAAAAAGCCACATCTCAAAATCTTTCAGTTTTCTCATTAGGTCAACATTACCAGTCCAAGCTTCGACACCATAAAGAAGAATAGACTGGATATAAAATTTTTTTATCCGATATTGGATTTGCAGGTTGGGTCTTGGTTACTCAGAAATCTCCTCATCTTTAAAGATGCTGCTCTTAATTGCTCTATTCTTGAGCTTCTTCTTCTTCATGTGCTCAGCTTGATTATCGAGTGTTGGCTATCAAATTGGCTATAGTAATTTTGTTGACGGCAGCTCGGAAAAGAGATGCAGAGGATCTGTTAAACCAATCTCTCAGGTTTCTAAGCCATCTTCTTCGACAGGGCCCTCTTCTTTCGTCTACCTTGCCTTTTATTATTAAATGAAGTGTATCATATCTCTCTGGGTGGCGCATAACATAGCCAAAATATTCAAGTTTGCGATTTTTAACTGTTTTGACGACTTGCGTAACTTTTCCCATCCGATGCAAAACAACTTCGTTACGAACTCTATCCACCCAACTTATTCGTAGGATTCTCCGATAGACCCAGATTTTAATGGCTTCTAGTTTCTTGAGAAGTGTATTCGTCAAAGTCCAACCTTCGACATCATACAAAAGAGTAGAAAACACATAACATTCTTGAGCGAATTGCTGATTTCGGATTCAGATCTCCGTAATCCAGACTCATAATGATTTTCCTCTTACTGATAACCATGGTTTTTGTTTTCTTTATGTTTATTGTTAAACGAAACTATTTACAGTATTATAAATTGTGTTTAGTAATGTCTGCACGTCTGTCTCACTTTCAGCTGCAATGTATCGTCAGCATAACGGATGTTATTTATATTTTCACCGTTTACCTTGATCCCTTCTGTACAGTTTTTAACTGCTTGTGTAAATAACTCTTCGGAATATATATTAAAAAGTAGTGGTGAAGGTACACAGCCCTGTCTCACTTTTCTAATGATCTGTTGCGCATCTGTACTATTTCCATCTAATGTTACCACAGCCTGTTGGTTCCGATAGAGATTTCTCACTATGTTATGTCATTTTTGTCGAGTCCTTTTCTCTTTAGACATTCCATGAGAATGTTATGTTTAACTTTGTCGAAAGCTTTCTCATAGTCTATAAATGCAACGAAAAAATCTTTTTGTTGGTCTCGACATTTTTTGGGCAAGAGTTGTGAAACTATACAGAGCTTCCACTGTTCCGAAGCCATTACGAAAGCCAAACTGTCTATTACTCATATCCGCTTCGCACTTTCTGAATATTCTTGCATGTATAATCTTTAAAAATGTTTTTAATAAGTGTGACATTAAGCTGATTAATCTATAGTCATTACAGTGTTTGGAGTTCTTGGTTTTTGGTAGCGGAACAAAGGTCGATAGCAGCCATTCTGTAGATATCCTACCAGATTTGTATATGTTGTTAAAGGGTTAATCAGCTCGATATGAACTTCATATGGCCCAGGGGCTCTGACAAATTTTGAGTTGTTTATAGCATATTGAACTTCAGATTTTAATATTATTTTAGCTTCCTCGTTATCAATTTGTGTTGTTCCATTCTTGTGTCCATAAAAAGATCTTCAATATATTAGTCCATACTTGTTTTATTTTAATTAGATTATTAGTTAGTTTATTGTTTTTGTCAATTAATCGGTAAGGTATTTGTTCGTTATTTTTCAGATAATTATTTCACTTTTTTATGTAAATTATAATGGTCATGTTTTTTCTGCAGTTTTTCCACTTTGATGTATATTTCCATCATCCACTTTTCCTTAACCTCTTATATTTTGTTCCTTATTAATTCATGTTTTTCTCTGTACTTATTTGGGTTTTTTTCAATATTTTTTTCTTTGTTCCATGATTTCCAGTATTTCTTGAGTCATCCAAGGTTTTTGGCTTTCTGCTTTCTTTTGTAGAGTTTTTTCTGTGTTCTTTGATTTTGCTTCACCTAATGTTTACATTTTTAGTGTTTTTTATTTCTGATAATAATTAGAAAATTAGAAAGGTCCAATTTCATGAGGTTCTCATGAAATTGAACAGCAAGCAGTATTTAGAGCTGGAAGATCTTGCGTAGACCACATATTTACCCTAACACAATTGAATGAAAAGAAAGTTGCAAGAAACCAGGATATACATCTTTTATTTGTCGATCTCACAAAAGCATATGACACGATTCCTGTGAGAAAGCTGTGGCAGTCTCTTGAACGATCTTCATTAAATAGCACGAGCATCGCTGCAGTCAAACAATTATACAATAACGCATTATCAAAAATCAAACTAAACAACAACTTATCAGAAGAATTTCCAGTAACAAAAGGCTAACGACAAGGATGCTGCCTCTCTCCAATACTATTTAAGATCTATTTAAATGAAGCACTGAAACACTGGAGAAGATACTGTTCAGGAATGGGGATCCAACTTGACGACGATACAACATTATACACTGTACATTTTGCGGACGACCAAGTAGTAGTGGCAGCAGACAAGGAAGCGAAATCGAAACAAAACGCAATACTAAAGCATCGGAAATGAAGTAGAAGATATAATAGTCACCGAACATGAAACAATCAAGAACTGTGAGGAATATATATATTTGGGAACAACAATCAACAAGAGTGGGCGCACCGAAAAAGAAATAGAGCAAAGAATCGTGAAAGGAAAAACGGTGATAGGATGCCTAAACTAACTAGCTATGGTCAAAAGAACTATCAAATCAAAGAAAGCATCTCCTTTTTAAACTCCATCGTTAAAAGTATAGTGCTCTATGGATGCGAAACATGGCAACTTACTAAATCCCTTGAGCGACGCCTACTTGCATTAGAAATGTACTTCTGGAGAAGATCAGCTTAAATAAGGTTGATAGAACACAAAATAACCATATCAGAAATATAATGGGAGTCAAGTCAACCATCATTGACGAAATTCAAATAAGACAACTGATCTGGTATGGTCATGTGAAAACAATGGACGACGACAGGCTGCCAAACCAAATTTTAAAATGGACGCCAAGGGAAAGAAGGAAGAGAGGAAGGCCAAAACAGTGCTGGCTGGGTGGCATCCAGAAGGCAATGTCGGAAAGAAACCTTCACCCTGGCGAATGGAATGACCGACGTAGCTGGAAACTGGGAACTGGAAGGCGGAGAACGCTATAAAAAACCGGGATAATAAATAAAATAAGAAAGGTCCAATACTTTCTTCATAAATGGGAGGACCAAAATATCGCTTACATCGGTTGACGATTCAGGCAAAATCGACGGAAAACGCTGGGTCAGAAGAAGTCAACTGCCCAGGTTACGTAATATTAGACAGTGCATAGGTTAAACAGTCAGAGAATTGTTCCATTTACCATAGACCGAGAAAAATTTCATCAGGTTTTTAATACGACTCTAGCAAATGCTTGAAAACAAGCACGACACACAATGAAGAAGAAGCAACGAATTCAAAGATATTAATTAAAATAAACAATGCTTTGTTGAGCATTATGTGAAAGCTAAAAAATTGAAAACTGTATATTTCTTTTGTCCAGAGAGAGTTAAAAACAGACAATAGAATATTGATTAAAAACAAAAATTAAACAAAAACTTACTTAGTCTCCCAATTGGCATCCGTTGCTATGATACTCCAAGAATTATTGTCTTTTTTCTCGACAGTTAGAAACGTATCTTCTTGCAAATTATTGTTTCTTGGATTACCAGATATCTAAAATTAGTTTAACAGTTTAAGTATAGTGTTGTTAGAAATCCGGATTTGGACCGTGTCTTTTTGAAAAATCTGTAAGTATATTTGTCGATATTTAGCTTTTCAATACACTAGTAGGTAGCTTATTATATTATATAGATAAAAACATTAGTTTGCTGCTGATAATGGTAACGTAATAAGCCAGCGTACTCAAAGACGTAAATTGACAACCGCCTGAAGGATTATGTCACAGTAGCTCAAGTACTGTGCTATCATATTATTGTATGTGTACCTATTATTATAAATATCATCCAAATGTATGCTCCCACTGCAGACAAAGAGAAGAAAGAAGCAAATAAGTTCGATCAGAACATTAACAGTATCATAGTTCTCATCATTATGGGCGATTTGAATGCCAAGATTGGAGCTGGAGATAAGACACAGTATATTGTTCTGAAGCTATTTTCTTGTGGCATTGTAAATTAATTACTATTTATAACTGGGAATAAGCCACATTAAAGATAAAAATACATTTATTGACGTTTCAATTTCCAATTCGGAAATCGTTCTCAAAATACAAATAGTAAATTAAACAAATTTTGTTTTTTGTTACATAGTGAAAAAATTCTTCTGATAATTTAATTTTATCTGACTCATTTATATTGACAATTCAGACATACATTATGCATTTTAAAGTAGACGACTTTAAAATGATATTGCCAATATTGTTGAGTTGCGCTCCTGGGACGACTTTACTTATAAGATAGTTCATTCGATTACATGAAATCAACTTTAACTTGAGAATATCCGTCAGAAAAAATCATAGCATGTAATTCGTCTTTAAAAAGACAAACACATGACATGATGACAGTAAAATTCTCCTGTTAGTGATTCCATAGTAAATTATGAGGGAAAAACCAGGAAAAAAACCTCATAATACTATCCCGACATTGTAAGTATTTGTTCGTGAATTTAGTTTACCTTCAACAAACATCAAAATTCTGATTTTATGTTACGTTATTTAAAAAACATAAATGATGTATCCTCTATATGTTACTGACTTACTAATACTGGTATTTTCTTATTAATAACTTCCTCTTTCAATATTGGTAACCAGATCCTACTACATTCTGCCGAGGAATTTGCGACACAATTGGCCTCATTTAGCATAATTAGAGCCGCTTCTTTGATTTTTCTTTTTTTACCATCATGATAGGAAATAAATTCAACATTTCAACAACATTCAAAACAACAAACACGTTGAGATCTATTTTGTCCAAAACCAAACCTAACAATGAACAAGAAAGGACAAAGAATTGCATTTATAAAATACCTTGTGAATGCGATCAGTTTTATTTAGGTGAATCATCAAGGCCATTAAATGTTAGAATAAGTGAACATCAATCTTATATTAAAAATAGAGAATTTGATAGATCTCAAATATGTAAACACGCATGGGATAATGAACATAGAGTTCAATGGAATAATTCAAATATAGTCCTAAAAGAAACGGATGGTAAAAAAAGAAAAATCAAAGAAGCGGCTCTAATTATGCTAAATGAGGCCAATTGTGTCGCAAATTCCTCGGCAGAATGTAGTAGGATCTGGTTACCAATATTGAAAGAGGAAGTTATTAATAAGAAAATACCAGTATTAGTAAGTCAGTAACATATAGAGGATACATCATTTATGTTTTTTAAATAACGTAACATAAAATCAGAATTTTGATGTTTGTTGAAGGTAAACTAAATTCACGAACAAATACTTACAATGTCGGGATAGTATTATGAGGTTTTTTTCCTGGTTTTTCCCTCATAATTTACTATGGAATCACTAACAGGAGAATTTTACTGTCATCATGTCATGTGTTTGTCTTTTTAAAGACGAATTACATGCTATGATTTTTTCTGACGGATATTCTCAAGTTAAAGTTGATTTCATGTAATCGAATGAACTATCTTATAAGTAAAGTCGTCCCAGGAGCGCAACTCAACAATATTGGCAATATCATTTTAAAGTCGTCTACTTTAAAATGCATAATGTATGTCTGAATTGTCAATATAAATGAGTCAGATAAAATTAAATTATCAGAAGAATTTTTTCACTATGTAACAAAAAACAAAATTTGTTTAATTTACTATTTGTATTTTGAGAACGATTTCCGAATTGGAAATTGAAACGTCAATAAATGTATTTTTATCTTTAATGTGGCTTATTCCCAGTTATAAATAGTAATTAAGACACAGTATATTGGAGCACATGGACTTGGAGTCAGAAATGGGAGAGAAGACCTCCTAAAAAAATTTGCAGACGACTCAGAACTAGTTGTCACCAACACAAGCTTCCAATTCCACCTTGCAAGTCGTACACGTGGAAATCCCCTCAGGACAGACCCAGGAGAATAATTAGAAATCAAATAGAATAACATTTTAGTAAATAAAAGAGTCCGGAACAGCTTTACATCTGTCAAGACTTATTTTGGAGCAGACTTGGAGACAGAATACGTTCCACTAATGGGAGTATTTTAAGACAAACTCAAAACAGTACAGAAAAAGAAAGGCACAATCGTACGACCTACGTACGCTGAAAGAGACGGATGGATGGAATACGAGAGTGAGATGGGAGTTCAAGCCACGTTAAAAGAGCAAGTGTCTGCAATTAGAGACGAATAGAACGAAAAACAAACGATCCAATATATGACAGAAATAGTGTAAAACGTAAAGGATAAACACTTAAAGACATATTGATTAATTAAGAAAAACTCCTGGATGGCAGATGAGATCCTAAAATTAATGGACGAGAAAAGGGAAGCCAAAAATGACCCAGACAAATATAAAAACCATAAATATATTAATAAGAACGAAAATCAAAGAAGCGACAGAAAAAGAAGCAAGGGAAAGATCCGAAGAAATTAAGACTCTGCAGTCAAAGTACGATAGTCAAAATGTACATAGGAAAGTTAAAGAACTCACAGGGGGAGTAAGACCAAGACAGAAAGGAAATAAATCTGATTCTGATGGAAACATCATCTTGGACAAACAGAGTAAAATAAAAACGTGGAAAGAATATCTTGAAGACCAAGGTGATAACACCTTTGAGCTAGAAGAAGAGGTAAATGATGGACCAAGAATATTACATTAGGAATAGACATCGAAACAATAGCAATAATCGCAAAGTTATTCAACAACATATATAGCTCAGGAGAAATACCAACAGAATGGCAGAAAGCTGAGTTGCACTTCCAAAAAAAAAAACCAGGTGCCAAAAAATGCGAAGATTGCCGTTCTATAAGCCTCATGAGTCATATCCTAAAATTGTTCCTAAAGATAATTTATAATGGAATCTACAAGTTGTGTGAAAGTCAAATTACCCCTAACCAGTTCGGGTTCACAAATGCTATTGGTACTAGAGAGGCTTTGTTCTCAGTGCAAGTCTTATTTCACAGATGCAAAGACATCAACTGCGACGTATACGCATGTCTGGTTGATAACGAGAAAGCGTTTGATCGAGTACAGCACACCAAGATGACGCAAATACTAAAAAAAGCAAGAATTAACAACCAAGATCTGAAAATAATTAGAAATCTTTACTGGAATCAGACAGCAAATCTCAGAGTTGAAGGTGAACACACTGATTATGTGAAAATCATGCGTGGAGTGAGGCAAGGCTGTATTTTGTCTCCTCTAATCTTCAATCTGTACTCTGAAAGAATATTTATCGAAGCTTTGCACGAAACTGAAAAAGGTATTCTACTAAATAGTTACCGACTAAACAACATCAGATATGCAGACGACACCATAGTATTTGCGGACAACTTAGAAGACCTACAAGTTCTTATGAACAAAATCACGTATTACAGTCAACAATATGGACGCATGATAAACGTTAAGAAGACAAAGCTTATGATAATTAGCAAGAAAATGATAACAGAAGGTCAACTCTAGGTCAACCAATCTCTTGTAAAAAAAGTGACGCACTACAACTAAAAGTCACAACCTCTCTCTTAATACAAAAGTAATAATGCTGTGATGCGATGTTGCGGCTTCCCTGTCTTTTTTTATGGTGTTGAACCGTGGACCTTGAACGAAGGTATGTGCAGAAAACTGTAAGCATTTGAGATGTGGCTATATCGGAGAATACTTAAGATCCCGTGGACTGACCAAGTCACAAATAACGAGGTACTCAGAAGAATGAATAAGAACCGAGAGGTACTGATCATCATCAAATCTCGAAAGTTACAATTCTTGGACATATGCGAAATGAATCCAGATATGCTCTCCTTCAAGCCATCCTGCAAGGAAAAATATTTGGAAAACGAGGTCCAAAACAAAGAAGAACATCTTGTTAAAGAACCTCAAAATCTGGTTCAATACAAGGTCTGCACAGCTTTTCCGCGGTGCTGCAGATAAGATAAAGATTGAAATGATGATCACCAACATTCATAACGGATATGCTCATCAAGACGAAAAAGAATTCAAGTACTCAATATATAATTAAAGGTTCAAAGTAAATTATTTTATTCTCCTACCAGTTAATGTTAATTTGAAAGATATGGGAAGGGATATATCTGTTGTTTTTTGTATATTATAAACGAAATAAACACGAATTGTTAAAAGTGTCCCCGGCTAGGATCTTGCTACCTACTTCAGGGTTTGGAACAGTTATCTTTTACTGTTATAATCATCATCATCATCACTGGCTCGACAACCCTTTTTGGGTCTTGGCCTGTTCAAGGATTCTTCTCCATTCTGACCTGTTTCGTGCTTTTTTTTCCAGTTTTTAATTTTTAATGTTGTTATATCATTTTCTATTTGTTCTACGTATCTCAGCTTCGGCCTTCCTCTTGTTCTTTTTCCTACTGGCACTTGTTTGAATATTTTGTTTGGTATTTCGCCTTCTTCCATTCTTTCCACATGTCCAATCCAACGTAGCCTTCCTATTTTAATGAATGTTATGATATCCGGATCCTGGTATATGTTGTATAGTTCAAAGTTATACCTTCTCCGCCAAATCCCGTTTTCTTTTGTGCCCTTATATATGTGTCGCAAGATTTTTCTTTCAAAGGTGGCTAATAACGTTTCCTCCCTTTTAGAGAGTGTCCAGGTTTCTGAACCGTATGTGAGTACCGGTCTTATTAAGGTTTTGTATATTTGGCATTTTGTTTTTCTGGAGACGTTATCTGATCTTAGTTGCCTAATTAAGCCATGGTAACATTTATTGGCAATAAATATTCTCCTCTTCACTTCCTCTGCAACGTTGTTATCAGACGTAACTAGGGATCCTAAGTATGTAAAGTTTTTTACCGCCTCAATGTTGTATTCTCCTATTGTTAAATTTGGCAGCTGCCTTATTTGTGCGTTTTTATTTGCAGGCATATATTTTGTTTTTGTCTGATTGATTTAAGACCACTATTTTTTGCAGCTCGTTCTATTTGAATGAATGCCTCTATCATTTCTCTTCTTGATCTTGCGATTATGTCAACATCATCTGCAAATGCTAGTACTTGCACGCTTTTATTAATTATTGTTCCTCGGGTATTAACTGTTGTGTCTCTTATTATTTTTTCAAGTATGATGTTGAATAATATGCATGATAGAGCGTCTCCCTGGCGTAGTCCCTTCTTCACATCTATTGTTTCCGTTAATTCGTTTTGTATCCGGATTTTACTTTCTACTGTTAGTGTTTCTTTTATCAATTCTATTAGCTGTGTTGGTATATTAAATTCTTTCATTGCTTTTGTTAGGAATTCTCGGTTTATATTGTCATATGCGCTTTCGAAGTCTATGAAGAGATGATGTGTGTCGATGTTATATTCACTTGTTTTTTCAAGGATCTGTCGCAGAACAAATATCTGGTCTATTGTTGACTTCTGTCTACAGAAGCCACATTGGTATTTTGCCAACTATTACTGTTATAATAGCACACACGTTATCATACAATAATAGCTAATGCAAAAACGGTGATTTTATTTACATTGATCACTGTATGTGGAGGTATGGGTGTATTTAGAGCTAACACTTCAAAAGAAGGACCAGCATAGTTTTGCTGTGAGATTAGTAAATCGCAAGAAATCAATGTGTCACTGTTCTGGGAAAATAATTAACAATTTGGTGAAGAAGGTATGCTATGAGAGCTGGAGAGAGAGAGAGAGAGAGAGAGAGAGAGAGAGAGAGAGAGAGAGAGAGAGAGAGAGAAGGTATGCAAACTCTCAAAGTTATTTGAATTGAAGTAGAATGGATGGTCGGTAAAGCTTTTTTCTCCAGAGTTGGTGTATTCAGACATTTTCGAAAGATAAACAGTAGTTTATCTTTAGTAAGAAATTTTTAACTCTGCTGTCCTCGCATTTAACGATTTCAACTGTTAAATTTATGTTTCTAAAGTTTCTTATCTTTAAAAAATATTAATAAATATGATTAAAAAGTGATTTAATAAAATATATTTCTGTAAAATATTATATTAGTAATAATTGTAAATATATCATTATAAATATTTGTTAGTAGTTACTTACAAAAACAGTCGACACCGTATCTCCGATGTGATATAAAGGTTTCGGTTGAACAATACAATCACCAAAGTGACCAGTTCCACGATTGTCCATCACAACTGGAGGCAGTAACGAAAAAAGAGTATTTGGAAACTTATAAGGTATTCCTTCGTCGTTTACTGTTTCCCCCTGATATAAAAATACTTACATTAGTATAATTTAGCTACAGTTCTTGTTATCGTACAAAATTAATTAACCATATTAATTAACAAGTAAATTATAATATGTATACTTCATCTAATTTACTTACCGTTGCACGTCATTATCATTGACAGAGATCGAAGTTGACATAGTTGCCAAAGTACAAAAAAATCCTGAATCCATTTTAAATCAAATAGGTCACATAATAATTTGCAAAAATGGATTATACAACAAAACAAATTAATATTTGTTATATATATATATATATATATATATATATATATATATATATATATATATATATAATATTAATTTATAAATAAAACAGAATAGATTTTATTAAATAGCTAAAAATATAAACCAAGAGGTATTCACTTTAAAATTCAAAATAATAAGTACAAAAAGTGTCAACACCGAAACTGTCAAATAAGTATTACCAATTTATGTCAAAATATCACCTTCGTTCGATTACAATTACAGTGTGCTCCGAACAAATGTTTTTCATAAAAAGCATTATAATACATTTATACAAATTAAATGAAACATATTATTGTGTATTTCTTTAAGTTAACATTAATAGAAATCTTTACTATTTCGTGTTGGTATTAATTGCCGTCACGGCCTATGACGCCGATGACGTGCAACGGTAAGTAAATTAGATCAAGTATATGTAAGTCGACAAAAATTTGTTAATAGTTGTAAATTATATTATGTATATAAGTGAGAATAGTAATTATGTATTGTCAGATTTACAGTTTGCTGCAAAACATGGTATATATAACATGGTCTTTCATATTGTCTTTATTTATTCACATAGTTTCAAAAATTGTTTATCACTCCTCGTATTCACGATTTTTTTATTTTTATAAATCCGTGTTCTTATCACATATTTAATAGTCATTTTTCATCTAAAATACACATTTTTTGGTTTTTAAATACCCAGTTAATTGATCTTTGTTTTGCCAGCGTGCAAACATTTTAAAAATTTATTTTGGTAAAATTTGTAAATGATTTATAATGAATGGTAATTTAATATTTGCGTTGGACCCTGCAAAAATTATCGCTTTAATTGAAGAAAGCCAGTAACAGTGGGTAGTGGCAGAAACAGTAGGTATTTTTTAGACTAATGTCTTGCGGAAATGGAATAAGTTTCTAGAGACATATTTAATACAGAATAAAGCTCGGTCTGGTGAAATCCCGAGTTACCAATGAGCATCAGAATAAATATATTAGGATTTTAATTTGGAGAAATTCTTCTACGTCCTTAACAGCTCTCCAAAGATACTGCAGGAATATTACAGGAGTCAGAATATCGTTAGCTACAATAAGAAGTAAAAGTTTAGTCAGTCTTGATAATTCGTCGACGAATGAGAGTTCCTCAGATACAACTTGGATATATTAGAATTTTAACTTGAAAAAAATTCTTCTATGTATGTAACAATCCACCAAAGAGACTGTAGGGATAGCACAGAAGCCAGAATATCGTTGGCTATAATAAGACGTTGACTACCTGAAAAGCGGAATGAGAGGGGCACTAATACAAACAAAAATTAAAGTCAAAAGATTAATACGGAATCCACGAAATATTTATACAGAAAAATAATATCAGAGAAGATCGCTGGAAATGAAATATTAGAAAACGATAACATCGATGAAAGCTGGAAAAAACTCAAAAATAACTCAAAAATATTTTAAAATAAGCTATTCTACCATATGCCAGCGATATAAAGTGCTTAAATGAATTAATCAAAACTTTTACATACATGCAATATACAGAGCTCTAAATGAGATACAACTCAGATAAATTTCCTAATATTCCTGACTTCCGATGTACCATCACATATAGACATTAAAGGAAACGAACTAGCTGATAAAAATACTCGAGAAATAGCAAATTCCTCAAATATGAGACCGATAATAAAACCATTAGCAGAAGATCTCAATCCGTATTTTAAACAAAAGCTAAGATGTAATTGGACTAAATGTTGGGAAGAAAAATCCTCAAAGTTAAAAGAAATTAAACCAAATTGTGGACGATGGGGTAACAACGTCCCTAGCCGTTTCCTTCGAGTTGTATTAACCAGACTCCGATTAGGACACAGCAAACTCACACATGAATATCTCATGAAGAATTAACCACCAAAATGTACGAGTTGTGCAAATTCCATCAGTTATCAGAGATATTTTGAGTGAGTGTACCAGTGAAAATATTGTGAAATTTTTAAAAGACTGTAACATTTTGAACCACACATAAGTATGTTATTTATTTGTTATTTGTAAGCATTATTGTTTACATAAAATCAATCCGCTAATAACCAATATGGTTGATGCGGCTGCCTTTAAATAAAAAAAATTGTACTAAAAATAAAGCTTTAAAATAATTTTTAATTTTTTCACGAGTATGTATTATTATTGTGTTTTATTCATTCTTCAAATATATTTGAATAACTTATTATCTAACAATGGGGAATAATGGACGATACTTTTAAATAAACTGACTGTCAATACTTTTGTATCTCACACAATAAAATAATATTAATTTTTACTAGATTAATGATTAAAAATATAAATACCCTTAAAATTGCTGCTGTCAATTTTCTAAAAATATTAGTATAAATTGCTAGAGTATTTGGTCCATACAATGTGGAAGCCCCCTCATATCTTTGAAGCTGAAATTATACAAAAATATTAATAATACGAAATGTTGACTTTGGTGGTGTTGACAAGATATATGCAAAACAAAGCCTATTAAATCTCACCTAATCTTTATTTTAAGAATATAAATATAACAGCCTTGGCTAATTTTAGGTTTTTATCTAGAGATAATAAACACCTAAAAATTAAGATTTTCATAGAAAAAGTCAAGAATTGAAGTGAAGATCCTGGTTGAGCTACTCAGACTGGTATATAGACATGAATCTGTCTGTTTTTCAATATGCCTGCGGCTCTGATTGCTCTATTTACTTGATCTTTCACTTCGGTTTCTAGCTTTCCGTAGCTAGATAATGTGATGTCTAGATATTTAAATTCCATCACTTTTTTTATCTGACCTTTCAGCTCCAATTTATATCTTAGTAAATTTGCTGTTGTAACCATGCATTTTGTCTGTTTGTGGAGAACTTAACATGTTAAATTTTCTGGCGGTTACAATAAATACCTTGAATATCATCTTCACTTTGAGAGAGTAGTATTGCGTTGTCTGCATAGCAGATTATTTTAAGTTGTTTTTCTAACATTTGGTATCCTTTTTAGTTCTTAATTTTTTTATTATTTCATCTACAATGAGGTGGAACAATAGAGGACTCAATGTCTCCTGTCTTACCTCATTGCCAACGTCATAAGGGGCGGTTAGTTCTTCTTCTACTTTTACTTTTATTGTGTTGTTTTAGTATATATTTTCGATAGGTATGATTATTTCTAGAGGTATCTCCCTTGCGTACAGTAAGTGGATAACGTCGTTTAATTTGACCCAGTCAAATGCCTTTGTAAGGTCCTCAAAACATATATATGCCGGTTTGTTGTATTTTAATGATTTCTCTTGTTGTTCTTCTGCTAGTGTTATAATTTCATTTAATTTATTTGTTATTACTTTGGTTGTTAATTTTACTGTTGTGTTTAATCAATGAATTCCTCTGTAATTTTCAGGTCCGATTTGTTTCCCTTTTTGAATAGAGGTATTAGGATGCTTGATCTCCATTCTTGAGGAATTTCGTTTAGCTCTCTTATTTTTTTAATTAGTTTTAATAGTTGTTTGGTTAGATCTGGTCCTCCGTACTTTAGAAGTTCGTTCGGTATTCTGTCACCTCTGGGGTTGGTGTCGTCACCTTTAGCAAATAGGAATCGAAAGTAGTCTACCCATGTTTCCTTCTAAATGTGTTTTGGTTTTATTGGTTCGTTAATCTCTCTTTTTTTTGTCCTCTGATCATTCTCTCATATTTCGTTTTGTGTTTCGTAGAAGTCGTGTTTCATCTGTTTTGAGGAACTCTGCCAGTGTTCCTTTTTTATTTGTCTAATTAAAGTATTCGTTTCATTTCTGATTCGTTTATAGTGGTTGTTTGCCTGTTGTGTTCTGTATTGTAAAAAGGCTTTCTTATTTTCTTTACATTTTATCTTTACTTCCTTTTTAAACCATGGTGTTTTCTTTTTGATATGTTGTTGTTCGTTACTCTTCTCTCTCCATCTTGCTGCGTTAATTATGTTATTTTTGAGTTTTTCCCAGCTTTCCTCGATATTATCGTTTTCTAATATTTCATTCCCAGCGATCTTCTCTGATATTCTTTTCTGTATAAGTATTCGTGTTTGTATTTGTCCTTCGACATTGATTTTTGTTTGTTTGGCGCTGCTCTTTTGGGTGGAAGTATTTCAGGATTATTATTATTTTACATAATACTAGGCTGTGGTCGCTACCTACATCTGCTGAGTTGAGGCATCTTACCTCGATTATTCTTGATGGATGTATATCTCTGTTGGTTATAACATAATCTATCATAGATTTTTGTCCACGGGTGTTATTAAATGTATATTTGTGTTGGTCTTTGTGATTGAAAAAATGTGTTGTTTATTCTTAGTACGTTATTCGTCTAGAAGTTGATCATCAGTTCTCCATTTTCAGTTCTTACATTCTCGTTATGTTTTTGTTTAATGCCGGTATTACTTGATTGCCTATTCGAGCGTTAAAATCCCCCATATTATCATCTTTCTTCTAACTTGATCTACTATTGTTGTAATTGGTCGTAAAACGCTTGCCTTGTTGTTTAAGACTTGTTATATTCTGGGCCGTATACTCCGATGATGTTCAGGTCTCCATTTTCATTCTTATCTTTGCTGTTACTATTCTTTCTCATATGTATTGACACTCTTTGATGTGATTTTGGTGCCTTTGGTGTATTAGTAAGGTTACACCTTCTTTGGCCCTGTTTTCTTTTACTACTCCACTTGGATTTTTCTTGTCTATTTCTTTCAGCACTTATTTTGTTCTTGAGTGAGTAATTGACATTCAAGTGTGATTCTCATTGGTCTTGGATTCTTCGCTTGTACTTAATTCTGCGTAGTCGTCTTCATAGTATCAATCCGGTTTCGAGGCTGTTCATTGTTTCTTTGAGCAGTTTTTGTTTTTTTACAATTGGTATGTTGCTAACCTTGCCAATCACCTTCCACATATTATCCGAGCTTGGGACCAAACATTAAGATTGCCTGCCATATTAATATTTAATCCTCTAGGGAAAATAATACCTGAAGGTTCAAAATATAGCAAATACAACTAAAGAATCCAGTTCAGATTATATCTAATTTAAAATTTCCAAAATTTGTTTCTATCCATTTTGACGATGATTTCGAATGAAAATCCCACTCTGTACGATTCGTAAACTAGACGAAGACTATTACGGTTATATTGTTTATAACAATTATTCAGAGCTCAGCAATTTGTAGATCTAAAGTCATCAAATTGGTTACCCAAAGTCTTGAAAATTAATCTGGATGCCAATATATTGAACATAGGCTTTACAGTAAACTTAACAAACTTAAAATATACAAAAAGTCGAAGAGCAAGCAGACAATAAGGTTAGAAGTCTATTAAATTAAAAAAATCTTTTATAAAAAGTATATTATTATAAAAATCCAATCGGGCTACATCACATAACATCAATATATTGAACATAGGCTTTACAGTAAACACAACAGACTTAAAATATACAAAAAATCGAAGAGCAAGCAGACAATAAGGTTAGAAGTCTATTAAATTAAAAAAATCTTTTATAAAAGGTATATTATTATAAAAATCCAATCGGGCTACATCACATAACATCAATATTTTGAACATAGGCTTTACAGTAAACACAACAGACTTAAAATATACAAAAAATCGAAGAGCAAGCAGATAATAAGGTTAGAAGTCTATTAAATTAAAAAAATCTATTATAAAAGGTATATTATTATAAAAATCCAATCGGGCTACATCACCTAACATCAATATATTGAACATAGGCTTTACAGTAAACACAACAGACTTAAAATATACAAAAAATCGAAGAGCAAGCAGACAATAAGGTTAGAAGTCTATTAAATTAAAAAAATCTTTTATAAAAGGTATATTATTATAAAAATCCAATCGGGCTACATCACATAACTATCACACACTAAATAGGTTAAAACGCTTTAAATCTGGTAAAATTTATTTAAAATTACATCCTTAACTCTAGATTACTGGACATTCGTAAATTTTGTGATCCGCATACTTCTTTAAGTATTTTCAGGTTATTACGGTCACCGCTCGACCTTGGACTGCTTGTTACCTTCTAATTTAGTCGTTAGTTAGATAGTGTTGTATGCATTTGTACCCTTTAAAATTTTTACAATATAATTACCACACCTTCATCGTCAATTTTACAAAGCTCCGGTATCAACAATGGTTTTATTAATAGGTGTACATTTTTTTGGCGATTTCCATCGTCTTCGAATAAATTTCATAGAGGTAAGTTGTTAGCTCAATATTTTATTTTGTATTCTTGTTATAAATATAAATTTTGTAATTTATCATTTTATTTGGAAATACAGCCAAAATTTTTGAAATTTATTTATTTGACATTTCGACATCCACTTTGGAAATGGTTTTTTGTAATCGGTATTTTGATAACGATTTTCGAAGTGAAAGTCGAAAAGTCAAATAAAAAATAATTTTAAACTAACATTGTGGCTTTATTCCTAAATAAAATAGTAAATTACATAAGATGCCCAAGGAAATAGCTTTAGAACAATATATTTTGGATTTCAGTAAAATGGATTCCAAAAGACCACTGACAGAAAAAGAACTGGAAGAAGAGGCTGCGCGTATTATGAATGGTGAAGACTTTGACTCAGATCCCTTCGAAGACAGTGGCAGCGACTGGGAAGAAGATAATCTGGAGATAAATCTTCACACTCGGATAATGAAGCTGTCGAAGATTTGATTGTATCTCCTTGTTCTAATGAACCGACAGGGCAAGATGCCATTTCGGATATTGAAAAAGTTTCTACATCGATATCTGGAAAATCAAAGTATGTAGTGGTCCCAACAAAAAAAGTTTTAAGGGTAAGAATGGTCATAAGTGGTCGACCGAAGTTCCCCATAAATTAAGAAGGACAGCTGCAAGGAATCTTATTCACTTCGTATCAGGTCCCAGAGGTACCACTAAAAACTGTAATACTTTTAATGAACACTTCTTACATTTCTTTCCAAACACATTATTTGAAATTATTTTGCAACATACAAATGCAGAAATTGTAAGACAAGCTGAGAAACATAATAATCATGAAAATGTGTCTCAAATATCAATTGAAGAATTAAGAGCCTTATTTGCAATTCTTGTCCTTTCTGTCGCAAAAAAGATAACCATTTATCTGCAAAATATATGTTTAAACACCTCCATTTCAGGAACGTTTAACAGAGCGAGTATGAGTTGTAATCGCTTAACATTTCTACAAAATTGTATAAAATTTGACGAAAAGCAAATAAGGCAAGAGAGACAAGTAAATGATCCTTTCACTCATATCCGCAAAATATGGGATATTGTCATTGAAATATGCTGCAATTCATATACTCATCATCATATCTTCCAATTGATGAGCAACTGCTAGGATTCCTGGAAAGATGTCCTTTCAGATTTTACATCTCCAATAAACATTTAAAGTACTTGATTAGTATTGTTATATTATGTGGTTTCTGCAGTAAATATATGTTGGATGCAAGTCTCTAGTTGGGAAACAAAACTAATACCAAACTGGTTTATATCAGTGAAACTACTACTACTGCTTTCAACTTTACATGAAACGGAAGTATCAGAAGTAACAGCAAGCAAGCCTGTAATTATAAAAAATTACAATAACACAAAATCAGGCGTAGATATATGATATAGTTAATATAGGCAATATTAATTTCTATGTCATTTACACATACAATACAAAAAACGAGGTTAAAATCACGTCTCTCGGTACCAGTATATGGTTGATTTGAGCCAGTCTCTTGCCGAACTATGGATGAGACAAAGATTAGCAACCGCTACTTTGCGTCGAAATATTCGTTATAATATAGCTCACATTTTAAAATACCTGCTGGAGAAAAAGTTCCCACATATCAAGAAAGAAAAAGATTAATTTGCTTTCATCGTCCAAGCTAAAACGGCGAATGACAACTACACAGTGCCAAGTATGCAAGCATGCGGTGAGCATCGTAGAAAAATTTGCACCAAGTGTTTAAAACATTAACTGATTCTATTTTTAAATGAAATTGTAGGCTTCCACGGCCAGAGTCAGAATTATAGTTTATTCGTCTTCCGGGTTTGGACCGTGTCATTTGTGAGTGACCCAAAAGTGGGTTCATCTCGACGTTTCGCTACAATTGTATGTAGCTTCTTCAGGAGAACAAAGAAAAAGAAAAAGAAACAAAGACAGGAAGATGGGTAGTTAGCAACGGTAACTCAGTTACTCAACGCAACCAGAGGCGAATACTAACTACCAAGATGGGCATTTGGTCACAGTAACTCAACTACTCAACGCAGCCAGAGGTAAAACCCCGCCTCGACGCGTTAGTGTTCTGAGCTGTTGGACGTGAATCCCTGTCCTGGCATTTGGTTTTCACCTCTGGCTGCGTTGAGTAGTTGAGTTACTGTGACCAAATGCCCATCTTGGTAGTTAGTATTCGCCTCTGGTTGCGTTGAGTAACTGAGTTACCGTTGCTAACTACCCATCTTCCTGTCTTTTGTTTTCTTTTTCTTTTCTTTGTTCTCCTGAAGAAGCTACATACAATTGTAGCGAAACGTCGAGATGAACCCACTTTTGGGTCACTCACAAATGACACGGTCCAAACCCGGAAGACGAATAAACTATAATTCTATTTTTATTTCGTTTAAAATATGTTATTAGAGTGATAAAAACTCTCCTGCTCAAATTTTGAATATATGTTTTGTAATTATAAGATACTTTTTATAGGTAGTAAAATTTATGATAGTCCGGTAATCATGTGCGGCTAAACTAGTCCGGTAAAATAGGATTAATATTAAAAAACTAGAATGTTTAAGTTATAAATGAAATTAGTCACATGATAACCTAAGACTCCACTGGGTTGCTAGGCCTTAGACGATGTGTCTGAGGACTATCAACAAGTCCTTTATTTTACCTCACAAACGGCGTTAGAATCTGATATAGTATTAGAGCGAAACAATTTCCTTTACCTGATATTCTTCATGAGTAGTTACATAATGTGTATAGAAATTGCTTAAACCCGCAATTACAACCTTAGTGTTTTTGTCCCCTCCATTCTGAATTGCCTCTTGGTAAATTGCTTCTCGTAAACGTCTTCCTGACATTGTCGTGAATTCTCCAGGTACTCCTGCTAAGAAGAGTTGACCGATTTTAAACATTTGAGTGGAAACAACTGATGGATGCCATTCGTACGGCCAGACCATCTAAAAAAACATTAACAGTTTGTACTTTGCACTCATTTTATAAAGGTAAATATAAAAAATTAACCAATTTTTTTAAGTAGTATAAATACAGTGGCTCACAGCTTAATTTATGCAGTTGCAGTTCAATAAAATTGGTTTGTGTCAGCGGTTCAATCTTTATTCGAAAACAGTTGCATTCCAAAATTAAATAACTATGTCTAAAATTAAGTCTTCTAAAATAGCATAAGCTATTTTTTGGGTTTCAAATCTACCACTTATACTTACTTAAATAATAATAAATATTTAATTATTTTATGCATGATTTTGATGTCACAGCTAGAATGATGCAGATAACTTAATTTTCAAAATCGGCAGATCTAATGTAACAAAATGTTTCTTAAATTTTACTGTAATATGCTTTTATCCTGCTCTCTCTACCCCGTATATCAACTCCATTTATTTATAAAATATGCACAGTTATTTGGCAAATTATTTAAAATACTAAATATGGAAAACTGATTTCGATTGGAGTGTCGATAAACTGTCGCTGTAGTGCCGCATAAGAAAAAACAAAGTTTATCGTTTTTAAGTTTGTGACAAATTGATGTTCCATCGACTCGATTGTGGCATCCTGTTAACTAAAAAAAGTAAGGTAAAATACGAACTTTAAATCCCACTGAATTTGAATAGATGACAAAGATATTCGTGTCATTAAAAATCTGTACTGAAATCAAACTGCTGTCATAAAAATTTAAGATAATTACACCGACGAGGAGTCAGACAAGGTTGAATTTTGTCGTCAACATTGTTTAATGTTTACTTAGACCAGCTATTTAGAAAGACAGTTAAAAAACAGCAATATGAAATCAAAATCAATGAAAATTAATAATGTAATTAAATACGCGGACAATACAGTATTCTGTCAGAAATTATGTTTGTTGAAGTTAGAACTTCAATTAATAGGAGTCCAAGTTGAGAAAGTTCACAACATGGCATATCTGAGAACTGTCAAAATAAACCAACTGGATCCAGATATAGAAATAAAAAGAAGAATAGCAATGACTAGAACTACTTTTATAGAAATAAAAACATTTTTTTGAAATAATGATCTCAGTCTGGAACTAAGGCAAAGAATTGTTAAGTGGTATATTTGGTCTGTATTTCGTATATAGCATAATTCTGGACAATAAAAATATCAAATATGAACAGAATTTAAGCATTGGAAATGTGAATTTATAGACGAATGCTGAAGATACCGTGGACAACAAAAAAAACTAATGAAGAAAAACTAAGGAGGGTCAATAAAGATAGAGAATTGCTAAGAGCCGCTAAACACAAAAAAATGTCTTATCTGAGATATATAGTGAAGGGAAATCGGTATAAAATACTAGATCGGATGCTTAAAGGTCAAAAACTTTAGTTAGACAAGTAAAAAAGAAACACTGGCAGAGTTTCACAAAATAGATGGAACACGACTTCTACTTAACACAAAAAGATATATGGAGAGTGATCAGATACCAAAGAAAAGAGATCAACGAACTAATAAAAACGAAACACATTCAGAAGGAAACACAGGTAGACTACTTTCGATCCCTATTTGCTAAAAGTGACGATAATAAACAACCAACACCAGAGGTGACGACATACAAAGAAATAAATATTGAGGAGGAAGAGGTAAAGGAAGCATTCAGGAAACTTAAAAATATAAAATCACCAGAAGGGGACAGAATACCAAACGAACCCCTAAAGTACAGAGGGCCAGATCTAACCAAACAACTATTAAAACTAATCCAAAAAATAGTAGAACAAAACAAAATGTTTCAAGAATGAAGATCAAGCATCTTATACCTCTTTTTAAAAATAGAGACAAATCGGACCAGAAAATTACAGAGCAATTAATTTATTAAAAACAACACTAAAATTAACAACCAAAGTAATAACAAATAAATTAAATAAATGATAACACTAGCAGAAGAACAACAAGGTTTTAGGTCGGGAAGATCAGGCACCGACGCTATATTTATAATGAGGTAAGTGCAAGAGAAATCATTATAATACAATAAACCGGCATATTTATGTTTCGTGGACCTTTCAAAGGAATTTGACCGGGTCAGATTAAAAGACGTTATCTACTTAGTGTACGCAAGAAAGATATCTCTAGGAAATAATCTACTAAAATAACACAATAAAAGTAAAAGTAGAAGAAGAATTAACTATTGAATATGGCAATGAAGTATAACAGGGAGATTCATGGAGTACTTTATTATTCAACCTGATTATAAATGAAATAATAAACAAAGTCTTCTTCTTCTTCTTGTGCAGTCTTCTAACGAAGGTTGGCGATCACTTCTTTAAACGCTTCTCGATCTTTTGCAACGTGAAATATCTGTTCAACACTGAGGTAAGTTCAATCTCTGATATTCCTCAGCCAAGATTTCTTCTTACTTCCCAAGCCTTTTCTTCCCTCTACCTTGCATGATGACTTATAGCAGAGAGTATTTATCGTTTCGGAGTCCAAGTTTGCAGTCCAAGGAATCTTCAAAATATGCCTATATAGCCACATTTCGAATGCCTTTAATTTTTTTATAGATTGGGCTTTCAGAGTCCAAGCTTCTACCCATACAGTAGTTGCGACCAAACATAACATTCGACGAACCTCAATCTGATGGCCATACTCAATTTCTTATTTGTAAACATTGACTTGTATTTTATAAAGCCTTTTCGAGCTATTTCTATTCTGACCTTTATCTCTGCTCTTGATCTAACTGTGAGTTTATAATTGCTCCGAGGTATTTATATTTGTCGACTCTCTCTAGGGGTTTACCCTCCGATGTCAGTTGTATGTTGTCAACAGGGTTTTTTGAGATCACCATGTATTTGGTTTTATTTATATTCATTGTTAGTCCCATCTTTTTGCTTTCTCTGTTAATGATTTCCAGGAGAATTTGTAAATCGTCTATATTCTCTGCCATGATTGCGGTATCGTCTGCAAATCTTATGTTATTAATGATGCTCCCTCCAATCCTTACACCTTCAGTTCTTTCCCATAGTGCCTCCTGAAATATTAGTTGGGAGTACACATTAAATAATTGTGGCGACAGCACACATCCCTGTCTAACTCCTCTTTGAATTTCCACTTGGTTTGTCTCACTATCTTCCACCCGTACGACCGCTGTTTGATTGTAGTACAGATTTTTGATTAAATTAATATCCTTGGGATCTAGGTGTATGTGTTTCAATGCATGTATGAGTTTACCATGTTGGACTCTATCAAAAGCTTTTTGGAAATCTATATAACATATGAATACGTTTTTATTATATTCCCTGCATTTTTGTAATAGTACCGTCATTGCGCACAGTGCCTCTCTTGTTCCCATTCCACATCTAAATCCAAACTGTATTGTCTAATTGTTCTTCACATTTTTTATATATACGCTGCTGAATAACTTTGAGTAGTATTTTTAAAGTGTGGCTCATAAGGCTAATTAATCGGTACTCATCGCAAGATTTAGGATTATTTTTCTTGGGTAAGGGTAAAAAGATAGATTTTAACCATTCATCCGGGATTTGACCATCGTGGTATATTTTATTAAATAATTTAGTTAGACACTCTATATTTTCATCATTCAGGATTTTTAATATCTCTACAGGAATTTCATCGGGACCTGGCGCTTTACCACTTTTTGAGATTTTAATTGCCTGTTTAACCCCTGATATCAGAATTTTTAGATTTTCATTAGTTGGTAAACAAAGTAAGAACTAAAAAAGGATAATAAATACGAGAAAAACAACTTAAAATAATCTGCTGTGTAGACGACGCAATACTACTCTCGCAAAATGAAGATGATTTACAACGTATGCTGAACTAATTTAATATAACCAACAGAAAATTTAGCATGTCAGTTTCCCCAAAAAGAAGAAAATGCATGGTTACAACAGCAAATTTACTAAGATGTTCCGAAACCGAACTGGAAGATTAAGTGAATAGAGCAAACAGAGCCATAGGCTGCATAAATGCAATAATATGGAGAAATAAAAATATCGGAAAAAAAGGAAAGGCAGAATTTACAAAACAGTGATCAGACCAATAATGGCATACGTGGCAGAAACAAGACCTGATACGTAGATGACAAAAAGATGTTAGAAACAGCAGAAATGAACACATAGAAAAGTTAATGGCAATACGCTATGGGACAGAGCTAAAAGTACAGATATACAACGTAGATGCAAGGTGGAAAGCATCAAGAACTGGGTAAGAAATAGAAGAGTAGAATAGAACGATCATATAAGCCGAATGACAACAAATGGAGTAGTAAAGACAGCAAGAGACGGTTCCCCAATAGGAAAACGATTAGTAGGAAGACCACGAAAACGATGAAACGACAAGTCATGTCTGTATAAAAAGAAAAAGAAGAAGAAGAGGATTCTTAAAGGCAAAATAGCATGCTGTAGAGGTGTACGAAGAAAACAGGTTTGTTCGTTAAAAAATTTTCGTAAATGGACTCAGATATTAAATGTAGGACAATTATTCCAATTGACAGAAGTTCACAATGTTTCACAATGAAATTATTGAAAAGACTTTTCATATTTCTAAATTTTAAAACAAATTCTAAAATTTAATTTACTCAAATATTAAGTCATTGATTCAAATAATTAATAAATTTCAACTAAACGATTACTTTTATTTAAAAAAATAAATTAACAATTACAAAAAAAAAACATTGACTTAAATATTGTGTTTAATGGGAGCCCTGATTTTGACTTAATCTCATACTCACATAATATTTAACTTAGACATACTACAAGAAAACATTTTCTGAACCTATATAGACTTTAAAAACTCGAGATTTTATTCTTCGCTGTTATGGCGTACATTATTTTAACGGATCATTTATTGGTTAAATATGCCATTATTATTTACGTATATAGTCTGTATATTATACAAAAATAAAATTTTAAGCAAGACAAACTTTCAAGACTAATGGAAAAATATTGTCATGCTTACAACGCAAATAAAATTATAGACCATAATAAAATAAAAACGCGCCTGAGCTTACCATTTAGCTGTCTTTTTATGTTTATAAATATTCCAAAAAAACTCACATATTCGCGAAATGTTTTAAATTATATATTTTCTGGTTATCGATAAAATATATTACATGACAGTCAGTTTTTATAGAGTTCTGCATTTTGAGTACATATTTTATCAAATTAAAAAGCATTTTATAATTCAAGCACTAACAAGAAACGTTAAAGTCAAACCTAAGTCAAAATAATGGTTGTCTTCTTGGTCAAAATAATGGTTGGTGATTCTTTGTCTTTGTCAAGATTCTAAAATGTACAAGATTAAGAACAAACTATTATTAATAATAATATAATTAAGAAATGAAAGAGGCGAAATGTTTTTGGGTTTCTTGGTACGAAGTGGACTCTTTGCAATGAATGGCTTTTTCAAAAAAAGTCCCCAAAGAAAATGGACCTGGGCAAGTCCAGATAGAGTCACCAAAAATGAAATTGATTTTGTCTTAACCAACAACACAGATGTGTTCCATGATGTAACAGTTGTTAATAGCTGTTCAGTGGGAAGTGATCATAGAATAGTAAGAGCGAAGATCGTGCTAAATCTCAAAGATCGTACGAAAAAACAAAGATACAAAATAATAACAAAAACACACCCAATAGGGTAGAATTAAATGGAAAACACCATGTCCTTCGAAGAGGAAATGCTGAGATGTCTAGACACAACAAATATAGACGTTATGGATGTCGAAACATTAAATGATAACTTAATAAAAGCTATTAAGATCGCACCGAAAAACTGCAATACAAATCATAGGATAGATCAGGATGAAAAAATCAGTCAAGAGAAAAAAAGACTTATGGAGACACTAAGAGAACTTAAGAATAAAAACGATACGAATGCACGCGTACTACAAAAACTTAATAAAGATATTAATAAAGCAGTGAAGAAGGACGTACGACAATATAATACAAAAAAGATTACAACGGTTGTCAAGGAAAATAAAAGTTTAAAGGTGCTGAAGAGATGTTAAGCTCTAGGTAGGAAGAATAATGTTCAGCTCGCAGATCGAAATGGAAAAGTGGTAACAGATAAAGAAAGGTAATTAAGGTAGTTGAAGAATTTTACACAGAATTATATAGAGAAAGGGGTGATAGAGACCGCACCAAGTTGCGAAAAGTCCAGAATGTGGGTTCAGAGGATGTCCCAGAAATAACAATCGAAGAAGTCTAAGTTATTAAATCGAATAAAAAATAATAAAGCAGTTGATGATGACCAAATCATTATTAAGGAAGTTAAAGCAGGAGGAAAGGCAGTATTGAAAGCATTGACACAGCATTCAAAAGAGGTTACACCATAGCAGTGGAATAAAGCTGTTATAGTAGTCATGCATAAAAAGGGAGATATAACAGAGCTAAAGAACCATAGACCTATTAGCTTGTTAACTAACGTTTATAATTTGTTTATAAAGATAATAACTAATGGGTTGACATAAAAACTGGACTTCTATCAACCTTGCGAGCAAGCAGGATTTAGAGCTGGATACGGAACAAATGATCATTTGCAAATCATTAAGTCGTTAAGTCGTTGAAAAAGCATTTGATACGGTCAATGAAAGTAAAATGCTCCAAGCTCTAACACAATGTGAATAGATCACCGATACATATCCCTCATCAGATACATCTATCAGCATGCTACAGCCTGTGTAAGACTTAACGAAGATACTGGTACCTTTCGTATTTAAAGAGGCGTTCGGCAAGGAGACAACATCTCTCCTAAATTATTTACAACTTTGCTAGAATACGCTTGTAAAACAATAGATTGGAACGAAAAGGGCATCAATGTAGATGGAAAATTTTTAAATAACCTTAAATTTGCAGATGATATCGTTCTTATTGCAGACAGCTTTGATCAGGCACAGATAATGCTCCAAGAACTCCATGCTGCCACAAAAAGAGTTGGTCTTAAAATAAATTTTTTAAAAACACAATTTATGACAAATTTAGTCCACAATAAAAACATCTCAGTAGAAGACAAAGATATTGAGCCAGTTGACTCCTATAAATACTTGGGCCATGAGATCAGAATAACAAGACAACCAAACAATCGAGCTAAAAAGAAGAATAAACCTCGCTTGGGCTGCATTTGGAAAGATGATCCTTCTTATTGTATTGTTCAGAAATGTCAAAATAATTTTAGTGAAAATGTTCATAGAATGAACATGTTCAATGAATAATTCTGTTCAGAATGAACTGTCATAAATAAAAGCAAATTTTGACATAATTGTAAACTCTATTACAAAACTAGACAGTCAAAAATTGTCTTTAAATTATAGTATTTGTGTTGTTGATTCTGTCAAAGAAAGTATAGTAAACCTTTTAGGGATAATTGGAAGAAAAATTAAAGATAAGTTTGGTTAAGTTTTAAACCAGAATGTCCCGAAGCCACAAGGAAGATCCCCAAAACAAAAAAAAATCGGTTGTTTTTTGATAATATTACGTATTTCACAAACTTAAATTCTTTTCACTACGTTTTAACGTAAATAAATTCACTCGTTTTCTATATAGAAGGTCCTATAACCCACAAAACTCAAAAAAAAGCCGTCCATGGCGGCTCCATGAAGTCCCGAAGTGATGATAGAGTAAAATCAATAGAGTCAGTAAAGTAAATAGGGAGAGAAGTCTAGATGTGGCTATCCCTACAGTTAGGTGGCATAGCCACAGTCAATAAAAACGGAAGGTGTCTCATTACCCAGGGCACCTTAAGTAACTTTCAGATCATAAGCCTCCTCACGTAAGTCACACGATATGAAGGGATGGAGGAAATGCCTGGGGGTCAGATAGGTACCACTTCAACTAGTGAAGTGTGACCGGTTTGATCTTCGGCCATGTGGATCCCATTCTTAGATTGGTATACACATGTTCCCAAAGGAACGGTTGATCACTGCGTGTGTGTATGTGTGGGTGTTCTTTATTTCGATCAATAAATAACATAATTAATGAAAGCTTTAACGAAGTTATCAATATAGATCCCTCGCTAGTGTCAAATTTTGGATTTGCGCCAATTACATCCTGTGATGTTGAAGTTACAAATAGTAACTGATAGAAGGTATAACATTACTCTTGAAAATATTAAACATTTTATGATTATATACTGTAACAGCAAAAACGAGGACATTTTCTTGTGAATTTTCGTTTATATTTTTTTATTAAATGTAGTAATAAATAAAGACTCTCTAAGTTATACCATAATTTTATTTCTCACCAAATCACAAGCCCTAAAAATTAAAAAATATTTTTTTTAAAGTGCATATAAATGCATATTGCATATAATAAAGGCATATTTGGGTACTTTTTAAGTGCATATTGCGTGCATATTTAAACCATTTTTTAGATCATATAATTCAGTCTCCAGTCATAATATATCCTCTACTTTGCCTTTTTTAAAAACGTCAATATAAAAATAATTATACAGTATTGACAGTAAAACATGAGATATCAGATATCAACTTTTACTTGTCAATTCATTAATGTCACTTTCCCGGTTTATGTTTTGATAAGTTTTATATATTTTACAATATCTGTTTGTTCTTAATATTATACATTTTAAAATTTTGACAAAGGCAAATGATTTTAATTTATTGAACCTAAATCCAAGAAACACAAATTATATATATATATATATATATATATATATATATATATATATAAACCAATATATATATAAACCAATATTCTAAATAAGTGCTACGTACCCTTCCAGTCATTAGCAAAATTGGTTTGGGATAATGACAATCTTTGTCTTCTTGCGTGGGTGCAGCAATTTTATTTCTTATAAAAGTCCATAGTGGATCATCGTCTTTTGTTCCTTGCTTAAAAGGATATACACCTGGTCCATCAGTGGTTCCACCCGCAAAACTGTAACCCAATGCAGGTAAACATCCTTTTACCTAAAGAAAATACAAACTTGTTAAGTCTGCTTGATATCATTTGAACCTTAACTTAAAATACGCTGGAATGATTTAATTTATAAAGCAGATAGCAAAAAAGGTTTTTCACGTTCTTTATTTAACACTTTCGTAAGCAGTGTAACATTAAGTCACACCTTTTGTTATTATGAAAGTACAACAGGAGCGTACGCGTCAATCCATTCTGTAAACATTTTATACATTCCGCTTACCCTTTAAGTTGTTAGATGAAAAAATATGTATCCTTTTGAGCTACCGCTATAACTTGAATTTTAGTCTTTTTTCAGTAGTATTCACTTGACCGTGTAGGCAAATTCATGAGTTACTAGTTACAAGTATCATTTTAGCTAGGTTATTAAAAACTAACCAACAATTTTTGAATATCTTTTAATTTTTTGATCCATTTAGCCATGATAGTTAGTACCAAAAAATAATACCTTTGTACCAAAATATTCAGAAAAAACCGTTAGAAGCTAGTGATTTTGATTAAAACAATAATTCAATTTCATTTGCAATAGTGAAAACTGTTTGCAGTTCTATTACATTATATTATTTTTAATAGAAATAATGCATGTTTACTTATCAATATCAATTTATTAAAATGCTTTTTTGATCACATCAAATTTGAAGCCCACCATTTTTTGTGTGAAGATGTAATGCTTAATATTTACTAGATTTAAAAACTGACGTTTTCAAATTTATATTCGTCATTTTTAACATCTTGTAAAGTTTTTTAAAGGATATAGTTTCCTATATCACTTTGTGTATCTACGAAGCACAGTGATAATAGAGGCAACCTGATTAAAATTTCATTCACCAAGAAATTTCCTTGATTATAACTGATTACTACAGGGACTTTTTATTTGTGTTACTATCAGTTTACTAGTTTCGTGTCACTATCTAAATTCTTAATTTGTGACTTAAAATTGCAGAAATGTTACATATGACATAGAACACCATTTTGTGCCACAGACGAGTGAAAGATTTTGATACAAAATCTCTAATAAGAAAATTATTGATTAAACCATATAGTCCAATCAGTACCTTTTCTAAAATACACTTATTTGGGTAAACCGATAATTATGAACCTTTCCTTTTGATTTATTTGCTGCCAAATATAATTACAAATAATAATTCGCATTTACAGATATGCTTATTACAAAAAAATTATAAAGACAAAAAAGTTTTGCAATTAAATTTCCGACAGGGAAGAAGTGATTAAGATTTAAAAAAAAATAACATTTTTACAAAATTAACAAAAACCATTGAAAAACGGGTCAAAAATCATTGATTTGTTAATAATCTTGTGGCAGTATTTAAGAAACATACAGAGCCTTCAAAATTTACTCAGAAAATCTTTTTAATACAATAAAAACACTACACAAAATTTCTGCAGAATTAATCAAGTAGTTTTCCCAAAAAAAATTTGCAATCTATTTTTTTATTAATACAAGTTATTAGTTTTCAAAAGTATGCAAACAAATTATGCCAACGTAAAAGATTTAAATATTTTAAAAAAATTTACGTATAAAGTGCATTCTTTTGGTAAGCTAATAACATGCGTTTTCACTCCGTTTTTCGAAAATACATGAATCTGTAGTTAAAATTTCAAATTTTTTATTATTATATCTTGTAAAAACAACAGAAAACAATGGAACTAAAGGCCATGAAGCTCGGCTAACTGTGAGCTACTAAACTACTGACGACTAAATATATCAAAAATATGCAACGTTAGGTGCTAGCGCACCCCACCAAGCACCAGCATAGTTAAAAGTAGTTTCATATTATTTGGTCTAAATCCAAACGATATATTACCACTTAAATTCTTGTACTGTTTTAGACAATTTTTTACTAGCTTCTTTAAGTAAGTCTTTAATTTATTGATTTTATATTGTAATGCTGAATTTTGATTTGATTACCGTCTAATGCCAAAACAGTGCAAGTAAACAGGTTCTTTATTTTCTGTTTTATTTTTTTCATAGCTTTGTATTTCAGTAAGTGTATTAACCCTCTTTGTTCATATTACCTCATTTGGGAACACCGGATGGAAATGTAGAGGCAAACACCAATTAGGTGAACTTCTAAAGTAAAAAAATACTAAATACAAACTTTTTAAATGCTTCACAGATAATACAGTATAGGGATGATTGAAAACCAGTGTCTTAAAAGTAAAAGTACTATAGAAGAACATATAGGTTGAAGAATGGACTACGTAAGACCTAACGTCATAATGGTCGAGGTTTTTAAAAACCTTTTCAAACATTTCTAATTTCTTTATATTTTTGTCTTAAGAGTCGAAAATATAAGTTTTTATTCATTGCTTAAATAATAAATAGGGCTTTTCGTTATAACCATTTATTCTGCGATTGGTATTATTATTTCTTCGTGATTTTGTGAGGTCAGTATATCAAAGTCTATTTACTATCAATGTTCAGGTTTTAGGGTAATGTTATTGTGTGATTAAAACTTTGTTTATTTTTTACTTTATTGAAAGGTATTTCGTTGTTGTTTTTATCGAGGTTATTTTAAAATAATTAGTAAATCATTGAATTTATTAACGAAGTTAAAAAATATTTAAATTATTGTTTTAATACTTTTTAAGCCCTGGTGAGATTATTCCCTAAAAGACTAAATATATTTGTTTTGTCATAGTTTAAATAGTTAATAGCAGTTTTGTTGTCATTACTAAAGAATTTAGTAAACCTGGATATCTTTACTACATTTTTACCAGCCATTATATTGCGCAGATCTAAAAAGTGATAAACTCAACAACTATTACAACATTCAAAAACATTTTTTCAAACACTTATTATGGCAAGTTTATAGAAAGGTTTAAACAAAGTTATATTATAACTTAAACGGACGGATATTTTTAAGTCTTCTACAGGATAAAGTCACTAGCATCGAAAAACGAGTAAAACATTAATTTAAATATTTTTAACTTCCTAAATGAATTTAATGATTTATTGATTTACTTTTATATGTTATTACAGTTGTATTAAAGTTTATAAAAGTAACAAAGTTTATAAACAGTAACATATGCTTAGTAATTAATAAACAAATATCAATCGCACAAAATTAATGTACTACGCAAGTAGATAACTGGCTATACATAAAGAAATTTAATATATAATATATAAGTTTATATTTATATATTATATACGTATACAAAACTTTTAAAAAATCGCGTTTTTTATATGGTTAATGTAAAAACCAACATTTATTTTTAATTTTGAGTTTAAGAACATCAAGTTTTAATAGTCATCCATGGCGATTTTCTTAACTAATGTGTATGTTTATCAAATCATTTTTAGAAATTTAACAAACAATTTAAATAATATACCTATTTTCTGGGTTTAGATTTCTATTTTTCTTTTGTTAGTTTATAATGAACCTTATATGAAATATTGCCAAATTCCTAAGACCCTCTTTTCAAACTACACAGAATATATTGTATTTTTATGGTTTGAAAGAGAAACTTTGGGATTCGAAAAAGTAAATGTAACAATTTGTATTCGGAGGAGTTTGCCTACAAAAATAAAATTCGCAGAAAATACACTAAGTAGGGATGTTAAGGTAACACCATATTTCTTATATTTAAGGTATTTATACTGTCAGAATATTTTAAGAATATTCTGTAATTCCGTATAGAATATTTAAGTAGTTTGTAAAATCGCTTTCGAAAAATAACTTACTAAAATGTTTACTGGATTAGATATACATACAGAGGTATATACAGTCAGGGACAAAATTATGGAAAAACGTCATTGTTTCAAGAATAGACGACTTTGCAGACAAATCCTGCAAAAAGTCAATTTTTCTTTTTAAATTACAATTTTTTGGCTACTAGTGACATGGCGCATATGAGATTTGATGATCAGATCAATGATTTTTAATTAAAAAGAATAGGGGTCGTATGAGCTCTTTCAAACATTCAAAACAACCATTATACTAAGATCTATTTGTACAAAACCAAACTCAACAACAAAAAGATAGACCAAAGAACTACATCTATAAAATACCCTAGGAATGCAACAATTTTTATGTGAAGAAACCACAAGAAAATTAAGTGTCAGGATAAATGAGCATGTAAGATACATCAAAAACAGAGTCTTTAACAGATCAGAGATATGCAAATATTCCTGAGACATTGAACACAAAGTAAAATAAAAATGAATCAATAATTATGAAAAAAATAAACTGAAAAAGAGAAAGCTCAGATAACAAGCTGTGTGTAGCAGGCCCATCAGCAATAAAGCATGTCTGGCTTCCAATACTAAAAGAAGAAGTCAGCAACAAAATTAAACCAACACAAAAGGATTTAAAGAACGTCACAGATACATCATATATACAAAGATAATACACACTACATAAACACACAGTACACAAATACATAAAACATAAATGCACAACAAATCAAAATTTGAACCCAACCCAAACTCAAAACTGCTATATCCACGCCTGGATATAACCTGGTCAATTTTTGGTCAACCTCCAAATACAATAACAGGGCACAATGCTTCCTTAATTATTCATTTGTAAAATATTTTTAAGAACGGTTTTCGAAGTGGAAATCTAACATCAAACAATTAGAAAATGTAATTTTCATTACTGTTAATTCTCTAAATATCTTCTTAATTTTACTAACAGTGGATTGTGTAATATCCGGATGAATATCATTCTGCCGCACCTCGTAGAAATATTCAGAGCCTCTTTGGCTCTAAGAATAAAGTTGGGTATGAGCAAAAATGCCAGCGTAGTTCAGACAGAACTGGCTGGTATCTTCATAGCCGCAAAAGAGATAACTCAAAAAGGTATAGCAGGGAAAACTATAATGATCTGCACATATAGCAGACAAGCGCTACTAACTTTGAATAGACCACGTGTCACATCAGGGTTAGTAATGGAGTGTCACGAGTCACTAACTCAAGCTTCGGATGGTAATACCATCATCCTGAGGTGGGTTAAAGAACACAATAGGAATAAAGGCAACCGAATTGCTGACCAATTGCTAGGAAAGCGGCAGACCTAAGACTCTTGGACTGGCGATCTTTTGGTGGTCAACTACAACAATCGCGAATTGTCAAATGTCACTCCATGCAAACCGTAAAAAGATGGGAAGAAGGGTAAGAATGTAAACTTGCCAGGGTAACACTAAGTAACCTTGAAGAGTCAGCATCAAAGAAGTACTTGGAAATGACCAGGAAAAATCTACGCTTGACAGTTTGTTTTTTACCTGGTCATTGTCAACTAAGCAAACACCTCCACACACTCAAGCTAGCCGACACACCTAGGAAGTGGGAACGAGAAGACGAAACTGTAGAGCATGTCCTTTGTGAATGCCCGAAGTTATCGTTAATACGAGAGTACGCGTTCGGCGTGTCCTGGCCCACACCGGCCCATATAAGAGAGATGTCTCCTAGTGACTTGTCCACCTTCCTAGAAATGGTAGGATGGACAATGAGTTAGGGGTGATAGCTCCCTGGAAGGATGCACAATGGATCAATTATGGCTTAAGTGCTGTGAAATTTCACCCTCCCCACACTACAAGCCAATCAGGATATTTTATATTAACTAAATTACATATTTTTTGTTGCGTTCTGGTTTTATCTCCACATCTAACCATAATTAGTACTTCAATTATTTGTGTTTCCGTTAAAGGCATCATTATATATTTAATTATATCACGCACGAAACTAGCCCTTATAAGAAAATGTAAAGCCAACACGATTTTGAAAAGCTATACTATTTGTTATATTCTTTTTAGTTCTCGGTATTGATGAGCCTATTGTGTTAAATGTGAAAAATATTTACCTGATCAAAGGTCCATCTTTAAGCTGCACCGTCGCTGTCTGGTTAGGCATATAAACAAATTTATGAATAAATTTTATATTTCCGTTTAACTCAGTGCCATGTGGATCTTCTAACAATTCCTAGAAAATATTATAGTTTTAATAGTATCAAAATTATGGTTTAAAGAATGTATTAGCGTATTTCGGAAACGGCAATTAACAATGGCTTTTGCAAGAAACTATTTTCATAAATTTAAATTTTTTAAGAAAGTTGTCGAATAAAGTATTCAATATTTATATTTCTTCTCACGATTGGTATCATAATATGTTTATGGACAAAAATATCGAATGAATTTTACGTTAATATGCAGAAATGTTGCGAAAAAAATAAATGCTTAATATTAGGTAAATAAGGTTATTTTACTCTAAACTTAAATGCTAATTAAAACTACCTAAACAAGTCTTTTTAACACTAGAAAGTCGGGCTTAGCATACCTACCTAGAAAGCCCGAAGGGATCATTTTGGCCCCAAGTTCCTAAATCAATAAAAACCAAGTTTAGAATTAACTATTTATTTGGGAATAAACAAAAAATAAAAATAAACAGTTTTAAGAAATTATATAAACTCTTGACGATAGAATTTGATTTAATTTTTTAGTTTCATTTTAAACATTTGGAACACCATACAGTTTGCAGTTTTTGGCATTTGCCACACATTGCCTTGTTACAGCCGTGGCACTCATTGGAAGTATGATTTCCTTTACAAAACATTTTTAACTGACATTTTTTTCTTTTTTGGCTAGTAACAGTGCTGGTGGTTGGTAAATCCGGTGGTGCTGGTATAGTACCAGATTTCGGGAGGCAAGGTATGGAGCCCGTAATTCTTCACACAGCTGAAGAATAAACTTACGACGACTGATTTTACTTCCAGTAACTTCTTTATAAATAATCCATGCATTTATTGCTCCTAAGTCAAGAATGTTATAAAACACGTGCATTGGCCATCGTCTTGAAGCAACTTTTGTAGTATAAAGACGCGCCATTTGGTCCACTACATCAACCCCGTATTTTGTTTTATTATAAAAACTTACTGTTTGAGGAAGTTTTTTTCCATCGACAGCAACATCCACTGATTGATGTAATGAGCTCAACAAAAGCACATTTTTGTGACTCTTTCCTTGGTATGCAGTAAGTGTTATCTTTTCGTCGCTCTGGAATATATGGGTAACATACAATTCTCCATTTTTACTCTTTACGCTTAGAGGAACTTCCTTTCTGTTGCGATTCAAAGTACCCACAAGACTTGTTGATTTTTTTTGCAATGCCTTGGCCAATTTTAACGATGTAAAGTAGTTATCTGTCGTAACATTTTTGCCCTTTCCCAGTTGATTTTCCATTAACCGCAAAACAACATGTTCACCAACACTTGTATCTTTCTTGCGTAGATGATCAGTGCCAGTATAAGGGTAACCATTTACAATATATTTTGATTCCACGCATGTCAAAAGCCAAAATTTTATGCCAAACTTATCCGGCTTATTTGATATGTACTGTGTGAACGGGCACCTGGCTTTAGAAGGCAGTAGTTGTTCGTCCACAGTAAGGTTTATTCCCGGTTTGTAACATGCACCACTATTTTCTATAAATCCATTCCAAACCGCAGAGGCTAGAGCAAATTTGTCGGTTTTCAATCGTTCAGATCTCGTTTGCTTTATGTCAAATCTGAGATATTTTATAATATCCTTGAATCTGTCTCGTGGCATAGTTTGCCTAAAAAACTGAGGACCCCATACTGTTGACCACAAGCTGTTGGTTGGGAAATTTTTGGCGCCGTAGACTCCTCTTGCGTACATAATAGCAAGGGCAGCCTCCAGTTCTTCCAAAGTTATAGTCCATGTGTCATTTTTCAAACATCGATGTGCTTCTGCAATAGTGCATTCTTTTATATGACGTAACATGCTGTCGTTGATTATTAGATGCCAAGCACTTACCACACAATTGTTCCTCACGTTACTTTTTGCATACGACGTAGGACCTGATTCCTCTCGATAAATGTTGTGCTGAGCGCGGCGTCCTGTAATGAGCAAACATTCAATGAATATGAAGATACTAAAAATCATAATCTTACCAGGTACTGATCCAGAATCAATAACTTTCCACGTTGTTCCGTCTTTCGATTGTTCGGTGTCTCCGATTGAAATAGTTTTTCCTTGTTGACCTCTTTTTCTCTTGTGACTTGGCTTAGATGCACTTGGATTCACGATAAAATTAGCTGACTCGTGCTGTTGAGTTGTAGAAGCAGTGTTTACATAAATTGGTGAGTCTTGTACAATAAAACTTTCTAACTGCTCTGAAGCATCAGAGTCACTTGAATCATTATTTTGTGGTGGTACGTATTGTTCATCGTCTGACTCATTATTTTCTGCAAATTCAGATTCACCTCCCGAAACATCTTCTTGTATTTTTCGTATTTCTTCAAGAAGTTCAAGCTCTGATAGTCCACGACGAGACATCTTTACAGTCGTCTTGAATTTTCACAATTGAACGAATGTTTCAATATTCTAGAAACGAGAGTCAGCAGAACCTAATAAACCGCTCAATAAACAAAATACTTTCAAGGAACAAACAGTATGTAACAAAATACCTTCTAGGAATAAACGTACATAAACATAATTTTATCTATCCGACAGAAAGTTAAAAGAAATCGTCAAATTTCCGAGAAAACGATAATAATTAATACAGGGCCAGTTTGGCCCCTTCAGACTTCTATGGTAGGTTTGTTAGAAAATCCATTTAATAAATTTAGTAAACAATATTTTTTTGCGTTAAATAAGACTTTGTATCAAAATATTAAAAGTCATAAAATATGAAATTATTATTGTGTCAAATAAAAGAACTACAATAACTTCAAATCGCAACAGGGACCAAATTGGCCCCTCCGACTTTCTAGTGTTAACTGAAAGAACTGCATGATCAGTAATGAATATTCCCCCTCTAGTTCTTATTACTGCTTGTATCTTTCTCGCGAAATGCTGCAAGTAAATTTTGGACCTATCCTTGGAATTTGCATTCCATCGATCCTGTGCAGTAAGCCGAAGCTGCTCTATCGTATTTGAAACGAGATTTCTTTGTCGTATGTGGCGTTTTAGATAATCCCACATGTACTTTATGGGATTTAAATCCGGGCTAAGCAATGGCCAATCCAATCTTTGAATTTGGACCTCATTAAGATAATTACACACTATGTAATCTTTCATATCCAATGTAACCAACATATGACAAACCTTGATCTGGCAGGATGTTTTAAACGCAAGAGTCACCAGTCATCCGTCCAATCACTTCCACGAGTGCAGTGCGTCTCTCCGAACTAAAACCTTCCCAAAAAATTATGCCACTACCTACAAAACTATCAGTCTAAGCGAGACTGCAGCTGGCGAATCGTTCTCCGACTCATCTCTAGACGTGATTTTGAGCATCTGGCTTACATATTCATATTCTGGTGTCATCTCAGAGGAATATTGTTCCAGTTGTCGATATTTTACTGAATATGTAGTCTTGCAACTTCTAACAACGAGCTTTATGATTTTGGAGGTCATGGAACTTTGGCGGGGTGTCTGGGCTTTTTAATCTTTGTCTAACTGTTTTTGAACTTACAATAACTTGTCTAACATTTAATAGCTCATTTCTGAGGTGCATCGATGTCAATGAACGATTTCGTGTAGAATTAAGAACCAAAAAACGGTCATAAGTTGCGGTTGTGCACCTTGGACGTCCTTGACCAAGCCTTCGTACAAAATTTCCTGTTGCACGGTACCTTTTTAAGTATTCGAATGACATTAAACACTGAACACGTCGAAATAAACGTCCAAATATTTGAAAACAGTTGAATACATCAGCCTACTATATGAGCATCATCAGTAATCTAAAATTATTTTGAAATAATAGTGACTAGCCGTCGAATAGTCTTGGAGTATTGCAGACCATCGTAAGTGTTTATTAGTTACTTTCCGCTTCTTGTGGGATCGAGTGTTGATCGAGCCGTCTACCTCTAAACCAGCATTTCTTCTTTTCAGCGTGTATGTGTGTATTTTTGTTTAAATTTTTATGATATTGTTATATTCATCTTTTGCAGGTAATAAACTAGGTCGTAGAGCCGTCGATATCGTCGCCGCTATAATCCACATTTAAATTTTAATATTATATATTACTTAGGGATACAATTTTATTTTGTTCTTTATTTATTTCCAGTATATTTTTATTTAACCATCGGGTAGTGGCGTTATAGTTTCTTACAAGTTTAGTTGCTTCTGTGTCATAGACCAGGTGGGTCTAAAAATAGAATTAGTGAATTTTCCTTTTTTATTTTGTAGGTTTAAAATAATTAAATATATTAAAACGTTTAGTACAAAAATACTTTTAACTTTATTAAATTAAAGAGAACGATGATTTGAATAGCTATTGAAAAAAAATGTCATGTAAATTAATTTTTTATTATAAAATAAAAATAAAAAGCATAACACAATAAACATTTTTAAAAAATGGTAAATGAACATAAATGCAACAAATAGCAAATACTTTTATTGTAGTTTCCTACAATTATTACATACACCTGTGATATGATCGAAATCAAAGAAGATGAGGAAGACCCAGAACAAGATTTTTAGATAACAATGACCAAGATATGAGAAATATGGAAATACGTGCTTAGGATTACTGAGTTTTTCCATTCTTTATCCAGCCGCAGTAAATGCACCTTTTAAGAGATAATGACATTTCCTGATGTTCTGGTGCATCATTTCGAGGTTCTTCTATAATTTTCAGCTTCAGCGTCCTCGGAAGATTGCTAAGAGCTGCTCTCCTTTTCAACTGTAGATGAACAAAGGCGTTTGCTTAATCTCTTAACAAATTTCGCCGCTGCGCTGTATATTTGTGTCTCCGTTGTTTGCTTTATATATCGAGTATTAATTACTGCAATCTTCTGCTATTCCGGGAGCAGTTGTAACTAGCGCACAATGATAAAAATGCTGACTTTTACGAAATAACGAAGCCTGCAGTGGAAATGGAATGCTTAAATAGATGAGTAATCGGAAATCTAGGCACCAATTGATGCCAAAATAAAAAATATTAAGTTAAGATGGTTCAAGCATTTTTAATGTCAAGACTTTAATCATCTAATACCAAGAATTGTTGTTTTAAAAGCTCCTGGATGAAGTAGGACAAAACGAACAAAAAAGACCTTTAAAAAAGCTTAGGCAGGACGTATCGGTAAATGGGATTGATATTCATATGAAACAGGACAAGAAATGTAATTTGGAAAGTTGGCCCAATAAGTGATACAGGCAAATATGATGACTAATATTAATGGTAGAATTATGATTAAAAATGCCTTCAGTTTTATTGTAATATGTCAATGTATCAATCATAATATCTTATATTTTAACAATATTTCTTGCTAATATTCTGCTGTGCAATAATAACTTAAAAATATAATAACATTTAAAAAACTGTTTGTATGTACATAGTTGTTTCATTTAATTTAATATTTGACTTAATACTCCAAAATTAAAACCCAAAATATATTGTACTTACCTTTCCTTTACGAAATAATTTGTTTGCAATTATTTCTGTGCTTTCTGTCATGTCCTTTCCTGGGCCAGACGCGATACAATATTTAGTATTTCCACCACAAGTGCTGTGTATATAATCACATGGCTTTCCTGTGTGAATACATATCGGTCCTTTGGTATTCGGGGATACATCACCCAAATTTGTTGACGCAAATGCTCCCACAAAAGGTCCCTAGAGTGAAAAGGAGAAATCTTCGTAATTATGCTAGGAAAATGATTTCGTAATTTAGATTTTATAGAATTCTAAATAATATAAATATATATATATATATATATATATATATATATATATATATTATATATATATATATATATATATATATATATATATATATATATATATATATATATATATTACCGTAGAGGGGCAGTAAGAGCAGCCAAAATTATGGGAACGATTATCGAATCTTCAGCCCAACTGATAGCGTATGCAGACGATATTGCACTGGTTATTAGAGATTTAAAAACCATGCAGAACATAATATTAATACTAGATAAAGAAGCAAAGAAGAGAGGGCTAGTAATAAACCAAAGCAAAACAAAATACCTCAAGTGTTCAAGAGAGAATACGAACATAGAGAAAGAAATTAAGCTTGGTGCATATACATTTGAAAGAGTACACCGTTTCAAATACCTGGGAGTGATGGTGAATGACAGAAATGATAGAACGGATGAAATAAATGAACGCATCCTACTGGGTAATAAAACCTACTGGAACTACCAAAAATTCCTGAAAGAAAAGCACATTAGTAAGAAAACCAAATTAAAAATTTACAAGACTGCAATCAAGCCACTGATCACCTATGGTGCAGAGACGATGTGCCTAACACAAAAAGATGAAATGAGGTTGGAAATCTTAGAGAGAAAGATAATTCGACGAACAATGGGACCGATGAGGATAATTGTAGGCGAATTTAAAAGATTAACCAATGAAGAAATTAAAGAAGTCATCGAGGGTGAAGACATAATCAAGTTCGTGAAGACGCAAAGGCTCAGGTGGCTGAGGACACACAGAAAGAGCTAACCCAGACTCTACGCTAAAGCGAATAACTGGATGGAGACCAACAACAAAGAGACCAAAGGGAAGACCCAAAACAAGATGGAGAGATCAAGTCTTAGGAGACATAAAGAAGCTGAGAATCTACAATTGGAAGGAGCGCTGTAAGGACCGGAAAGAATGGAGGAAAATTGTAGACAGGGCCAAGTCACACACGCTGCTATAATAATAAAAAAACAACAGCGGACTGATTCTCCGCAATAAATGAATCAGAGAGCCCAAAAGAGCGGCAAACACTCCGCAGGAGTGAATAAGCCATGATGATGATGCTATATATATATATATATATATATATATATATATATATATATATATATAATATATATATATATATATATATATATATATGTGTATACGAAGCAACAAAAATCTTGAGACCCCTTTTCGATAGGGGAATTAGGTGAACCACAAATTAAAAGCCTCTTACTGGAGATTGTTGAACGACGCTAGGAATAACATTTTACTCCGACTTGTACTATCAGTTATTTTTAAATGTACCATAAAAGGTTGGATACTGGCTTCTAAGGCTTCTATGCTTCTAATACTTTCAATGGTATATAATATATGATACATAAGTTCAAAGACAGTGGTTTTAATTTGTATCCCATTCAAAAATAAAAGCTCTTCTAAGTTAAAAATACTTACCTTTCCTGCAGTAAAATCTTTATTTACGTCTAATTCTAACAATAGAGATGCATATCCAACGTTGTCTGATGATACAAGACAGTTTGTATTGTTCATTGAGGTTCCATGTACGGCAAACCAATTGAGTGCTCCAAATACAATATTATCAGACTTACTTACAAATTTTAACTGGACCATATCCTTGTCCACGTTGTATGTATACCTAAACGATAAGAAATATTTACAAATATACCAAAGTATTATATATATATATATATATATATATATATATATATATATATATATATATATATATATATATATATATATATAATAAATTTAAAATATATTCAATGGTTGAATAGCAGAGGTTTTATCGGTCAATAATTGGCAAATAAAAGTCGTCAACTACTTTATTGATTTATTCGAATACGTTTCGCTTTTATTTTTAAAAGCATCATCAGTTCACTACAAATAAAAAAGATTTTAGAATATAAGTAAACAACCAACAGGGTTCATACTTACAAAAACAATTTGTAGGTTTTTTTAGATGTTATAAAAACTCTACGATAACTTAACATTAAAGATTAACAACTAAACGAGAGAAACGAAACAAAAAAATACAAGAAAAACTGTAAGAACACTATTGTTCATTTAATTTTAACCGATGCGATGGCTTCATTTGAATGTTGGTTTAATCACTTTCGAGGGTCAAACCACCCTAATATTTTCGATTGTTTTCTATAAACTCTAGGATGTTATAATTTTCACATGTGGCTTATTGTCGTATACATGTGCTTTTTAGGAATGCAAAGAGGACGTACGATTATTAAGGGCATTAGCGAGCGGAACGGGAACAGACCTTTTTTTTAAAATAGGATGCATTTTTTCTTTTTCTTTCAAGAACTAACAAAAAAAATGGAAAGAGTAATGGAAATGAAGTTGCTATCTTTTAAGGGTTTTTTTTATTATTTGTGTTGTATGATGAGAGAGTGATATATCTGGCTCAACTTGTCGATGTCGGTTCTCTTATTTAGGGACTATGGATGTTTTAGAATTTGACACATTTCGAAGAATGGATCGCTTATGATATTTTTTTTGTTTATGTGCACGAAATTGGCCAAAGGAACGAGATTATTAGTTTTTGGAAACGGGCAAGATTCTATTTATTTTCTGACTTTACAACTAAGACAGGACCACGTCTATCGAGTAGATAGTGTTTCTGAAGTTAACTGTGTTAATAATCGTAAATTATATTTAAAATACGGTTAATTTTTTTGTATTTTCTACCATCACTAACTATGCTTACCGATCTCGCTCTTCTTTAGGATTTAATAAATAAGATGCTGGACTTCTGTTTATGCTGGCATCTAATAACTCCTTTGAATTAATAAATATTCTTGATTCTACCATACTAATATGAGCAATTTGAATTGCCTAAAAAATATTACCAATTTTAATATCATCAAAACAATGAAATAAATAAACAAAACAAACAATTGATTCATTTTTAGTAATTTCTCTTACACAATGTTTCGCATCGTTTGAAAGGTCATCTTAAAATATTTAAATAAAGAATAAAAGGATAAAACTATTATGGTAAATAGATATAATAGATATTATATCTATTTACCGTTATTTTTTTTGTTTGTGTACTGTCAAACAATTTAGTTATTACAATAAATGCTTATTATTTATTATAATAAGTTATTACTAGTAAACTTAAACGTAATAAATAGACATTGTACCATAAGATGAGCATTTATTATTAAAAATTGGAGTGTGAAAAGCACTCAATGTTATTTCAACATAGGTCACACTATATGTATATTTCATTCTTCATACGCCCTTTCTATAGTAACAGGTTTTAGAATTTTTTTAAATTTAGAATTTATTGAATTGGGGTAGCTATACTCTAATTCCACTATTTGGAAGAGTGATTCACCGTTTAAACGCCGAATATCCTCAAATTTAAATGTACACAGCGGCCCTCGAAAACTACTTGTTTTATAAATTGCAATTTGCGTTTTCTCATAAGAAATTACAGAATATATAAGTAGTATATTTATGTGTGCTTCTCTATAAAAGACTTGAACAGGAGTTGTCGTACAGTGTAGCCAATTCTTTTTCACAAGTAGTAATTATGGTCATACAAAACCTGTATTCTTCCATGCAGCGATTATTACCATCATAAAAATACCAAAAAAACATGATTTTTTCAATAATAAAAATTAAGCACAAAATTTTAATAAAACAAATTTTATTTACATGTTCCGTTTCGCTACATATTTAAATTTATAAAATAAAAATTTATATTTTAAAACATTATTTTTCAAACTTTTGGCAACTTTGGAATAGCGACGGAGTAATTCCGACCCACAGATAGCCGTAAAACTCGTTTTTCTCCTCCTCTGCCGTAAAAAGTGGCGATCAAGAAATCAACAATCGTTCATTTACATTGGCGTTTCTGAGGGTAGTGCATGTGTTGCATTTTGTGAATATTATTTGATGTGATAAGTTGTGTTACTGATAAATTGTGTTATTGATAACACGAGTGTTATAGTTTATCGTATTCTAGTAAATTTTTAGTTATATTCTGTGATTATTTAGTTTGAGTTTTATTGGAGTTTTAGTTTATAGTGAAACTGTCTTAAAATTTGTTTTAAAAAAATTTCATTATGTAACCCTTCAAGGACGGGTCACGCAAAAAGACGTTTTAGTGTAACTTGCCCAACAGCCGGGTGCATCAGTAAGCTTTCTACAAAATTACTTGTTTTTTATAGCTTTTTGTTTGTGGCATTCTGTATTTTTAGGGGAATGTAGGGAATGAGCCACAAAATATTTATTCATATGTTTATTTACTGACGTTTCGATCTCTATATCCAGAGACCGTTTTCAATTATACAAATGATAGTAATATTTATTTTCTATGGCTTTTTGCTTGTCGTTCTGTATTTTAGAAATAATGTTGGGAATAAGCCACAATATATTTTTTCCAATGTTCAATTTACAGACGTTTCGTTCTCTATAAAGAGACCATTTTCAAACATACAAATGACAGATATATTTATTTTTCTATAACTTTTTGTTTGTGGCATTCTGCATTTTTAGGGAGAAGGTTGGAAATAAGCCACAATATATCTATTTACATGTTTAATACACTGACGTTTTGATCTCTATTCCAGAGACCGTTTTTAAAGATAGAAAAAAAAGAAAATAAATAATATAAGATTATAAAAATATATAATATTAAACAAATAAAATAAATATAACTATCATTTATATCTTTGAAAGCGGTCTTGGATATAGAGATCGAAACGTCAGTAAAAACTTGTAAAATAAATATATTGTGGCCTATGTCAAACAATAATATTTGAAAAATATAATATAATTAACATTAAAATATAAGCGAGTGTACGCCACTGGATTTTCATACGTCTTTCCCACTTCTCCGCCTTTAAACGATGAATCACTCTTCCAAATAGTGGAATTAGATTATAGTTAGAACTAACAACCATTTTTGATTCATTGTTAAATATATGATACTTACTCGAATTATTCCAGCAACTATCGCATTAAAGGATTCCTTTACAAATCCAAATGATGTTATGTCTAATAAGACATCTTTGAACTGACCACCTGGAGTACTATGTGTATGAGTGCCACTAATTAGAGTGTTGTTTAAAGTGTATATACCTTCTGGATATATAACAGCTAGTTTTTCAATGACCTGGAATATAAAGATCATATTAGTAGATATTAAGGGTACATAAACCGACTTAAATCATCACACTTATAGAAATACATATACTAATTAAGATGAAAATTTTATTTTCACTCTGTTTTCAATTTTTTTTACCCCTAGGAGGTGGGCGGCTGGTCAAATTTGATATCATTCGAAAGATTTTTTAAAAATATTGGTATAATATCGGTACTTAAGGCACAGTAAGTAAACCTATATATTGTTTAAAAGAAGTTCGTATAAAAATGCGTAGTGTATTACATTATCTTTTTGTAATCTAAGAAGAGAAAAATTAAAAAAAAGGAGATTACATGACGAACACAGGAATGAAGAAATTGTTCTGCCTCAATACATTTTTCCCTGGGGCGTAGTAGTAGCCACTGTGATATAGTAACATTTATTGTTTATTGACATTAAGGTAAATGAGAATGAGTACATACAAAAACACCGTCAAATTATATACACTGGCACACAAATGAGGGTTAAATAACACTATTTTCTATAAGACAAAGTCGTCATACTTGAATTATTGTAATAATCTAATGTTTAATGTATAATGTGCAATCAGTTTTTACACTAAAATAAAGTATGTGAAAGTTAGAGAAAATGATAAATAAAAGGCTGAGATCATATTCAGAACAAGAAAAAGTCCTGATTCCACAACAAAGCGAATTTAGGCAAAATCGATCCACTATAGATAACCCAATAGACTTAGAGTCAGGAATACATGAAGCATTTGCAAATAAGCAAGATTGTATCACGGTCTTTTGTGATATTAATAAAGCTTATGATACTGTCTGGCGATTCAATATCATATCAAAATTGCATAATCAAGAATTAGCAGAATATCAAAGGCAATATGTTAAAATTTATCTCAAATTTTCTTCAATCTCGCAACTTCATAGTTCGATCAGACAACGTTAAATCAGATAAAAAACTTCAAGAGAACGGAGTACCACAAGTATCAGTTATAAGCTCAACCATTTTTCTAATAGCCATAAACGACATACTTCAACAATGCTCACCGATTGTTAAAGCAAGATTATACGCTGATGACTTAGTTTTACTTGCCAAAGGAAAAACTCACATCTATTTAAAAATATTAACAACAAACAATCAATTAGTTAGAATCATGGTCTAGGACTATCGGATTACAATTTTTACCGACAAAAACTAAATGCATTTTATTTACACGAAAACATGACACTCTAACTCCACATCTGAAGCTATATAATCAAATACTTAGTTTCACAAATAATATCAGATTTTGAGGTATGGTTTTCGACCAAAAGCTGTCCTGGAAAAAACATACAGAAGAACTTAAAAAACTCATGCCAAGCAAGAACAAATTTTGTGAAAAATATTTCCAGCAAAAACTGGAACAGATCAAAATACACTATTACATGTATACAAATCTTTCGTTACATCAAAACTCGACCATGGTGCTAGTGATAGTTTATTCATCGAGCAAATTATCAGTATTGAAAACCTTAAAACTGTTCAAAACACAGCTCTACGAATAGCTACAGGTGCGTTTCGAACGACACCAGTTGAAAGTTTACAATGCTTAACAGGAAAACCACCCCTAAGTTTACGATGCAAATACCTTTCTCTCTATATGCTTCTGAAATAGCTAGTATTAAAGAACACCCTACTTATAATAATACGTTCACATATCGATTTCAAAACACTTTCTCTATAACGAAACTAGATGCACCATTTTACGAAAGAGTTAGAAGAAACCTTCATGACCTACATCTTGAATTTCCTGAAATTCTGTCAACAAATTTCCTAACTTCTCCACCTTGGTTAATACCAATTCCATCACTATAACATATACACTGGGAAATCCAAAACTTCAGACGGTGTTGGTGCAGCTATCCTCACACCCAATACTTCCTTAAAATCTAAATTTAATTCCATTACTTTGTCATACACTGCAGCGTTTTTTGCAATTTTACAAGCACTTATCCACATAAAATAGTCGAAGAAGTCCCCGTCTCTCACAATAACCGATTCATTAAGCTCACTTCACATTATTAAACGTTTATGTAACAAAAATTCAATTGCCTCATATATCCAATCAGAAATAGAGATTCTAAATAATAATAAGATCACTGTTGACTTCATGTTTGTTCCATCACATTCAAATATATAAGGAAATAAAGAAGCAGATGAAGTAGCGCGCTTAGCATCCTTCAGCCAAGACTCCGTTCTTATTAATGAGGTTTCGTCAGATGACTTCAAGTCAGAAATAAAATATAAAGTGTTAAGTGCGTGACAAAATAAGTGAAGTACATCACAAAATAAACTCAAAAAAAAATCAAACAATTAGTGAAACCGTGGCTCCAACCCACACCGAGTAGAGACGACCAAGTGAGAATAACACGTTTGCGACTAAGATACAGTAACTTTACACATAAACACCACGCGAACTGTGCCGACAATGTGTGAAAATTGTCAAGTAACACTCTCCGTGAAGCATATACTAACTCAGTGCAAAACATATGAAGCAGCAAGAAAGAAGCACACTATCCCATAATATAAAGGAAGCCTTAGGAAAAAACATGAACATTAAAAATACAATAAGTTATCTTATTCTGTTTTTAATAAGACTTAGGAATGTATTATTTATTGTAATTTTTTCTAACTTTACCTGTATTATATTTTTAGGTCGCTAATAACCCTTGTTATCATCATCCAGCCCCAAGAGTCCAGTGATGAACATAGGCCTCTTCCTGATGTTTCCAACCCCGTCTATCTTGCGCCGCTCTTATCCAGTTTTTATTGAGTCTTCTTAAATCGTCAGTCCATCTTGTAGGTGGTCGACCGATGCTTCTCTTATCTTCCCTTGGCTTCCATTCCAATAACCTTTTTTTTCATCGCCCATCTGTCATTCTGGCTATGTTTTCTGCCCATCTTCATTTTAGTCTGGCTATCTTCTCGATGATGTCAGTCACTCCGGTTCTTCTTCTGATGTCTTCGTTGGTTATTCTGTCTCGCAGAGTAATTCCTAACATGGACTGCTCTATTCTTCTCTGCGTGACTCTCATTTTGGTATCTGCTGCTTTTGTTAAGGTGAGTGTTTCTGCTCCGTACGTCAAGACTGGGAGGACGCACTGATCAAATACCTTTCTCTTTAGGCATGTGGGCAGCTTACTTTTAAAAGTTTCTCTTAGTTTTCCAAATGCTGCCTACCCAAGGTCGATTCTTCTCTTCAGTTCATGAGTCTGGTTATCCCTGTCAATCATAATTTCATGTCCCAGGTATTTATATCTATCTACGAGTACTATTTCTTTCCCACCAATACTGATGTTCTGGTTGGGTACCAAATTGGTCATGATCTTTGTTTTCGAGATATTTATATTTAAACCTACATTTTCTGTAGCCACAACGAGTTCTTGTACCATCTTTCTTGCCATACCTAGATATTCAGCTATTATAAGTATATCATCGGCGAAACGTAAGTTGTTTAGATATTCTCCGTCTATTTTTATTCCCTTTGTCATCCAATCCAAATTATTAAAAGATTGTTCTAGTACTGTATTAAAAAGTTTAGGTGACATTGGGTCTCCTTGTCTAACCCCCTGTTCTATTTTGATGCGATTACTGTTAGTATGTAATCTGACAGTGGTTGTTGCCTGCAGGTATATTTTGTATAATAATTTAGTATATCTATAATCTAGCCTGCATTCTTTAAGCGCCTGTGTAAAACTGTGTCAATATGTAATAGCCCTTGTGGTTACAGCGTAAATAAATAAAAAAAAGTCCGTGAAATGATTTTAAGTATGTCAGCGATAGTTATTCATTTGTATTATAGGTCAGCAGTGAACTTAAAAAATTTAAACATATTATCTCTATTGCTTACTATGGACGTACTTACCGCTTGTCTTACTGGGTGGTTAATCATAGCAGCATCTACAGTAACGAATAGTACCCTTGATACAGAATCATCAAAAATAAAAGCTCTTGCAAATTGTCTTAAGTGAAGACCACAGCCTCGTTGAAGTGGGTCTCCATATCCCATCTATAATAAAGGAGTAAGTGAAATAATTATTATCTTAATTACTATTAAACTGGGAATAAGCCACAATTAAAGATAAAAATACGTTTATTGACGTTTCAATTTCCACTTCGGAAATCGTTCTCAAAATTTAATTCAATTCACTATGTAACAAAAAACAAAATTTGTTTAATTTACTGTTTGTATTTTGAGAACGATTTCCGAAGTGGAAATTGAAACGTCAATAAACGTATTTTTATCTTTAATTGTGGCTTATTTCCAGTTTAATAGTAATTAATTTACAATGCCACAAGAAAATAGCTTCAGAACAATTATTATCTTATTATAAAAAGCCAACTAAAACTAAGCATTACAATATCAGCTTAGTCAAAAGCACTAAAAAGAACAATAAACAGTTTAAAGCGACAAAATAAAATTTCATATTAATTCTCGCAATATTTACGATTTATCACGATAAATGTCGTTAATAGTTCTGAAATTTAAAACGTATACAAGTTGCAATATGTTTATTTGGATAAAACATATTATATCACTACATAACTATAACTACACTCACTACATAACTATTGTTTAGTTGACAAAATAGTTTAATCATACGTATCATATATGATAGGTATGAGAGCTATTCTATACCTAAAGAAGTTGTAGACAAGACCAGGATATACATTTAAATTTGGGCGTAGATATACATAGGCTAGCTAACTCGTTGCAAATACACACACACACACACACACATACATACACACGCACCTGCTTAATACCCAGCCTCGAGGGATATATGCGTTCCATTGGAACAATGGGACCCAGATATCCGAAGACTAAACCGGCCACTCTCCATCATTTCGTGGCACCCCAAGCTAAGCTATCACCTCTCCTCAACGAATGGAAAGACTTATGTACTATACGTTGCTTTGGATGCCCTGAATAGTGGGACATCCTCTGTTTGACTTTGTATGGTTAGGCTACCCAATTTAAGGGGTACCTAGAGCAGCTTTTTTTTCTTATGATTGATTGAATTCATATTTATTACATGACGTTGGGACTTGCAATCAAGCGCACGCTTATGGTAGGTGACCTCAATGCTCAGGTTTCGCGGCTTATGTGCCATTTAACCTACTTGATGGGTATTACGCCTGAAGAACCGTTTGCCTGAGGGGTGCTTTGCTTGAAAAGCCTTTTGTATGATATGTATCTTCTGTATGTACGTGACTGTGAACCAACATTCACTTGACGTGCCGGTGTTTGTTTTCATGGATCTTATAACAGAAACAGAAGGTAGTTAGAAAGAGGTTGAGATCAAATAAAAAGATAAAGAAAGTAATTATAGGTAGGGTGTGCATTTCTACGTGTATATATTCATCACACCGCCGCGGATATGTTTTTGTTTTTTTATTTTTTATAGTGATGGTGTTTAACGGGTTTTCTTTATATTTAACTAGCTGTTGCATGGGGCTTCTATGTACCATCTTAAGTTTTCGTCATAGTCTCTTACCTCTCATAATATTCTAGTTGGATGATTCGTGAGATTGTTAAAGATTTCGTACTGTCTTTCGTCCATCATCATTCTCAGGATTCTTTTTTGTTGAAAATTCCTAAAAAGATACGTTATTGGGACGTTTGGTATATTTAGAGCTTTCCTGATCATGTACTTTTAAAAGATCTGTATCTTTTTCCTGTTCATCTTACAGGTATGTCCCTATGCCGGTGAGGCATATGTTAGGATTGACAAAATTGGGCAGTTTATCATCCTAATCTTTGTTTCAAATCTCAGTCAACTTTTCCGACCTATTAGAGTTGAGAGTGGATACTTAAGTAGTTTGACTTGATGGACCATTTGATTTAAGTGTTCGGTGAATGTTAACTTTTTATCAAGTGTAATGTCTTGATATTCGACCTGATTTAGAGTTTTAAATAGGGTTAATTTTCTGCTTGGTTTGCCGTTTCTTGTATATGAATCATCTTAATAATATTGTCATCTTGATAATGCTTTTTGCAAGTGTCTTGTAGTTGTCTGGGTCTCTACTGCTGGCTGCTATTGTGGTGTCGTCTGCATATAAACTTATCGTCGTTCTGCGTAATCTTAATCAGATCGCTTAATCAGTCACCGTAGCGACAGCAGACTATATCCAGAAAGATCTGCCCTTGCACAACATGTCAATAAAGAACATCATATAATGAATTATGAATCAGTAAAAATTTTAGCTACTGAATCCAATTACAAAAAAAGACTTTTATTAGAAATGGCATTCATTGCTCAAAATTCAAACGCAGTGAACAAAAGGAGTGACGTTAATCAGTTAAGCACTATTTACTCCTACCTATTATATTTGGATACACACTCACAATTCAATGATGTCTCAACAACTGATTCTTTGTTTCCAGGTTTCGTGAATTCTCATAGTTCTCATTTTACAATTTTGTTTTCAACTTAAACACTAATTTTGTTAACAATTTGATGTGTAATTAGTACTACATAAGACAAAGAAATAAGAAGAAGTACTGTCATTTGTCATATCCAGGAATGACAGGTACTCTTAACCTAACATTCTACAGTTGGCCGGTACACAAATTGTCAAGTTTGGTCTTTTACACCATGCAATTTTTATATATATTAATTATTGACTCAATCAATAAGTGGTGCGTGAAATTGTCACCTGTTATTAGAACATTCACGAAAGATAAACCTCAATAACGTAAGTGTTCCTTCTCTTTATACAATTTTCTCACTTAATAGATTTCGAGGATGCTTTACTAACAGTAGCACTTTATTTTCAGTTTTTCCTGATGATGAAAATAAACATTTTCGAAAGCTTGAAACTTAGTTAAAAGAGTACACTTATTTCACTGCTGAAAAATCCCAATAAACCTAAAAGCTCCGTTTTCTAACGTTGTCGGCAAAGACTTCTTTACCTTATATATATATATATATATATATATATATATAAATATATATATATATATATATCCAAAGTATACGTTCCAAAAATTATAAAGTAGGAAAATATCGGAAAATAAGTTTATATATAATACGATATGATCATGTAGGTCTCTTACCAATGTTACATCTGCTACAGGTCCAGTACAGTCCGCTCTACCAACTCCTACATGATATACAGCTTTTACACCTCTATAGGTAAAAAATAATAGTGTCCATAATGAAAAAATATATAGAATATTCATTTCAAGCTATACAAAGACCTAAAATTAATAACAATTAAAAAAATAATTATTCAAGTATAAAAATGTTGCTTATTACTAGCAAATAAATAAAACATATGAAAACCTAAAAAAGGTTATCTAGCAAAACTAGATAATTAAACGAGATGAGTTATGAAAAACTATTTATATCACGCTTTAAACAAATTGAACATAAATAAACGCCCCATATTATACACAGTTTTTCCAGTTGACGAGACCTCGACTCAGATTAGACAAACGGTTTCTATATTTTATACAAGAGTAGCATATTTTTTAATTTCAAATGATAGCAGAATAAGATGATTGTGGCATCTAGTTTGGACAATCCTTGGTTCTTCTGTCTAGTTTGGTTTTTTTATTTATGATATTAACCAGAATAATTGTAGCTCGTTTAAATAAAGTACTCCAAAATTGTTTTATTTCTTTAAGTTTCCAAACGAACTTGTTTTTCCTCTGCAGACTTTATTTTATTTCACATAAAATTTTTACACAAATCTTGTAATTACTTATTGACATGTTAAATCTTTGTAAATGGGTATATATAAAAAACCCTTAAAAGGGCTACATCAAATAACACGAACGTTTTCGGAATAATAATTCCATCATCAGGTTAAAAATACAGGTTAACATGCCTGAGCCACCAAAATATTGTGGTAAAAACCCTTTAAAAGATATAAGGTTAACAAAGATTGTACATAATGTTGTTATTAATATTCGATGTTAAATATTTAATTAAATTTTACTTTAGGTAACATACACCCATGCTTTAAGTGAGTTCCAGCGTCCGTAGAGTAAACCTCTTCAAACGGACTTTAGCTGGTAACTCAGCTAAAGTCCGTTTAACAGTCCGGTAACAGTTACCAGCTAAAGTCCGTTTGAAGAGGTTTACTCTACGGACGCTGGAACTCACTTAAAGCATGGGTGTATGTTACCTAAAGTAAAATTTAATTAAATATTTAACATCAAATATTAATAAAAACATTAGGTATGTACAATCTTTGTTAACCTTATATCTTTTAAAGGGTTTTTACCCCAATATTTTGGTGGCTCAGGCATGTTAACCTGCACTTTAACCTGATGATGAAATTATTATTCCGAAAACGTTCGTGTTATTTGATGTAGCCTTTTTAAGGGTTTTTTTAAATATACCCATTTACAAAGATTTAACCTCTTTTTTGTGATACGTGGTATACAGCCAGCTGCAGGAATTATTTTCCTTGTGGATTTTCTAAACTAACTGTTTCAAAGTGTATTGGGATATTAATTTTAAACTAAAACAGACCAAATTATTCTGGTGTTAGCTCTGTTAAGATTATCAATAATTTTGTATTTTCAGTTATAATGTATTGTTTAATTAAAATAACTACCATGTCATTTAGGTCAGCCGGGATTTTTAATTATATTGTTATGAAGCTATTTTCTTGTGGCATTTTAAAGTAATTACTATTTAAAACCAGTAAACTAATTTTCAAAACCAAATTCAGATTTTTCCTTTAATCTGTGCCTTCTAAGAATTCCAAGGCAAAACAGAAGATCAGAAAAACTCAGAGAGCTATGGAATGACAGATACTGGGTATCTCACTCAATGACCAGAAAACCAATAAAAACATTCGCAATACAACAAAAGTAAAAGGTGCTGTCGAACAGGCAGCTAAACTAAAATAGAAATGGGCTGGATATAATAAACGTCTTAAGGATGGCCGATGGAATAAACAAATCGGGAATTGTCGGCCGTATAAAGCCAAAAAACCAAAAGGAAAACCGCAAATGCGCTGGAGCGATGATATTAAAAGAACGGCAGGACCAACGAGGAAATGTTTTAAAAACAACAGAGATAAATGACGAGAATTGGGAGAGGCCAATAGTTAATCTGAAACTCTAATTAAAATAATAGGGGGGCAATAAAATCTAATACGGCAGTATAAATTCGCTCAAAGTAAGTTTTATGATATTAACTTAAAACATGAGCTTTATTTTGTTTAAAAATGTTTTAAGGTATTACATAGTTAAGCAATTGAGCCACCAAGTAGTTAAAAGATACTTTAGCAAATAAGTTAACAAGCAAGAAAGCTACTCAGCCATTAAGTAAACAGTTGAGCAGTTCAGCCTAAGATAGCTTAAATAATTCATATTAAAAATACGCAGATTCATGAATTCAAATTATTTAAGGATAAAACATTAGCTTTATTTAGTACAAATATGTGTTAGGGCATTAACCAGTTAAGCAACCAGTGTTATAATCTTATTAGAACTGAGAGTAAGAGCACTGAGATGGTACGTGTTATCGATACTAAAATATGGACTTGAAAGCTTTACATTGAAGCAATAACACATTAATAAGTTACAGTTCTTTGAAATGTGGTGTTACAGGAGGATGCTTAGAATAGCATGGACATAGAAAAAAACTAACACTATACACTCCGCGCATTTCTCGCAATACTAACGTAATGCGAGATAATAAACACAATAAAAATAAGAAAGTTACAATATCTGGGACACGTACTGAGGGGACAGCGATATGAACTGCTAAGGCTGGTAATACAGGGAATGATAAAAGAAGAAAGGAGTATAGGAGGAAGGAGAGTGTCATGGTTGAAGAATTTACGGGACTGGTTTAAATGCAGTTCTATAGAACTCTTTAGAGCAGCAGTAGATAAAGTAAAGATAGTGATGATGATATCCAACCTCCGATTGGGAGACGGCACCTAAAGAAGAAGAAATCTTATGTTAAATCTATGTAGACTTTTACTTACAATAATTTATATATAATTATCCTGAACGCTTATTCCAAAACTCTGTAAAACGTATCTTGTTATTGTAGTGGTTACTAGTTAACTTTATATGTTTAGCTTAAATGATTACAACTTGCTTTACACAAAGCTTATATTACTTCGTTTTTTTAATTATTTTAGGGCTTTGATCGAAGACAATTAGTGTTTACTAATATTTTGCTAAATACATATTGGAATTTTTATACATTTACATATATTTAAATTTTAAAAGTATCGCCAATTAAAGCAAAATACCAATACTAACTTGAAAGTGGGAAAGCAAGTAGGTATTTATGTTTGTGGCTGATTGTAAGTTGAGAAAACAATAATTACCTTAAGAAAGATAAAATTTAATGGAATTATACAATAAATCCGTTTTACAATAAACTTTTTATGTAGGTAGTTTGCAAGTTACAAGTATTTTAATTATTGTATTTCTTTATCTATTAATATTTTAGTATTATTCAATATGATTAACCCTGCTGTGCCGTTCAAGGTAACCATGCAAATGTACTGTTTAGGTCAATGACCCAACTATGGTTTACGGTCCTTAATCGAAACAAAATAAGCTAATGGTGCTAAACAAAAGTTTATTACCAAGAAATTATAGTTAATTAAACAAAAATTATGTTGCTAATGTAAATTAAACCTTATTAACAAAAATAAAAGGCATTTTTTTCTCAGAAAAGCCTAAGAACAAATACCTACAAAATTTAATTTAGTTCAGAATTGGGACATTAATAAAAAGAATGGATTTTTTAAATATATTTGTGACCTATATAACATAAAATATTAGCCTTGTTATCGTTTTTAGAACAAAATTTACAGCGTGTTCATTTAGCAGCGGTTGGATTGTCCATAGACGGTTCACTAGAATTTCCATCTTCCCTACTCGCTTTTATTGGTGTTCTTTTTACAAGTTCTTGTAAGTCTTTCTTCTTCAAGTGCCATCTGCGTTTCGAAGGTTGGCGATCAACAGGGCTATACGTATTTTCGAAAACTGCTGACCGTAACAATTCGTTGTTGCTACAGCTATACCATTCCCGTAGATTCTTTAGCCAGGAGTTTCGTCTTCTTCCTATGGACCTTTTTCCTGCTATTTTCCCTTGCATAATTATTCGAAGCAGTTCATACCTTTCGCCTCTTGTAACGTGTCCCAAGTATTGCAGTTTTTGTTTTTTGATCGTAAATATGGCTTCCTTTTCTTTATTCATTCTTCTCAAGACCTCGACATTTGTGACTCTTTCGGTCCATGACCATGATATTCTCAGGATACTGCGATACATCCACAGTTTAAATGCCTCTAATTTTTTGGTATCAAACATTTTCAACGTCCATGACTTCATTCCGTAGAACAGCACAGAAAGTACATAACATCTCATCAGGCGAAGTTTAATTTCAAAGGCTCAAATCTCTTTCGCAGAACACTCCCTTCGTTTTAGTGAATATGGATCTGGCTTTTTCTATTCTTATTTTGATTTTTGCTGAGCTATCGTTGTCTTCATTTATAAAAGTTATAAAAGTGCCTAAATATTTGTTTTTGCTAACTCGATCGATAATTTCATTGTGTAAATATAAATTTTGGACATTTTGTGTTGATTTCGATATTACCATAAATTTAGTTTTCTTTATGTTAAAAGATAGTCCATATTCTGCGCTGCAGTCTGCTATCTTATTCACCAATGTCTGTAGCTCTTCAAGTGTTTCTGCGATCAGAATGGTGTCGTCAGCAAATCTTAGATTGTTTAATCTAACACCACTTATTTCAATACCTACGGATTGCTCAGAGAGTGTTCTATTTATTACGTCTTCGGAATAGAGATTAAACATGGTTGGTGACAGTATACACCCTTGTCTCACACCTCGCTTTCTTTCAATTTCGTCAGTGGTATTATTCTCTACTCTCACTACTGCTTTTTGATTGTAGTACATATTTGCTATTAGTCGAATGTGTCGTTTATCTAAATTCTTTCTGTCAGGAGTCTGATTAGGTGATCATGCTGCACATTATCAAAGGCCTTGTTGTAATCTATGAAACACAAGAATACATCTTGATTTATGTCAAGACATCTTTGAGACATAACGTTCAGTGCAAACAAACGCCTCTCTTGTTCCAAGTCCATTTCGGAATCCAAACTGGTTATTATTGATGTCCATTTCCAGTTTTCTTTATACTCTAGAGTCTATAATTTTCAGGAATATTTTCAGTACATGGCTCATCAGACTGATTGTACGGTAATCACTACATTGTTTGGCATTTATCTTTTTTGGTATAATAACAAAGGTGTATAAAAGCCATTCTTGTGGTATTTTTCCTGATGTATAAATGCTATCGAAAAGTTTAACTAAAATGTGAATCGAGTCTTTTTCTATTAGTTTAAGGATTTCCGTTGGTATTTCATTTGGAACTGGGGCTTTACCATTTTTCATTATTTTTAGTGCGTACATTACTTCCTCTTTCGTTATTTCTGGACCTTTGTCCCTTGTATGTTACTTTGCTCAGATTGTTGTCTATCATCTGCAAAGAGTTCTTCAATATAGTTTCTCCATATCTTCAACTGTTCTTCTAGTTTTGTTATTATGTTCTTCTAGTTTTGTTATTATGTTTCCGTTGACATTATACAGGGTATTTGGCTACTTACGTTTTTGTGTACGTGCAAGTTCTTTCACTTTTTTATGTACATTAAAAATATCATGTTTTGCCTGCAATTGCTCTATTTTTTTTACATTTTCTTTTATAAAAATCTTCTTTTTTAATTCTGATTTTTATTTTGATTTCTTTCTGTATTTGTTCATACCTTTGTTCGTTTTTTTCCTTTCATTTTTCTCTGATTGTCCATAAGAAGAAAGATCTTATCAGTCATTCACCTTTGCTTTATTTTTGGTTTTTCTTTAGTCAGAATTTTCTTCGCAGAGCCTGTTATCGCCATTTTTACATTTTGCCATTTTTTATCTATGTTGTTCGTTGGCTGAGATGTTTCTTTTTCATGAAGTATTCTCAAATTAATATTAATACATTTTTGCAGTTTCTTCTTTACTTGCAGGTTACATAACTGACTGACGTCTATCTGATTTGCTCTATTAGAGGGTTATGGTCTGAAAAGACATCTGCGCTTGGGTAAGCTTTAACGGATTTTAAGGAGTTTCTGTATCGTTCGTTTTCAATCATGTTACTCTCCTGGCAGAACTAAAGTAGTCTGTCGCCTTGTTCATTTCTTTTACCGAGTCCGTATTCTCCTACATGTTTGCCACTTTTTCCTTTACCAATTTTTCAGTTAAAATCACCTAGAATAACGGTGATGTCTCGTGGTTTCGTCGATTTTAATACTTGATTGATTTCTTTGTAGAATTGTTCAATTTCGTCCTCAGATTTATCTGCAGTAGGTGCATAGATCTGTATGATATTTAGTTTACTTGTGTTTGTTAGTAGTGGGAGAAATAGGAGCAGATCTGATACTGGAGTAAAATTAATGACCGATTGCATTATAGACTTAGATACGAAAAAAGTATGAAAGTCTTTAGTTTTTGGTAAATTTTTTCTAGAAATAATAAGTGGTTTTACCAGTGTTTTGTGTGGTGTTCCATTGGAGATTTATTATTGTCTGTGCAGCATATTATAAAAAACAATCATAGGCCAGCGATTTGTCTTCCTCTTACATGTATATGTACCAACAAGCTGATCTAGAATATCCACTGCTCCCTTACTAGAATTTTAATTTAAAATAGTTTGAGCCTTTTCTTATTTCTATCACTAATAGCCTTATCATCATACAAAGTATTCATAAGAATAACAATTTTATTTTTTCTAGAAATATAGTTAACAACAGTGGTATTTTGCGTGAACTAAAAAGACGAACCATGAACTTCTTTATTCGCAATGTGTACAGGAAGCTCTGGTTTATTTTTTTTACGATCCCCAGCATTTTATTTTTTCTTTATAGAAGAAGCTGTTTTAAATAATTGTATGATGTAAAATATTTATTACAAGTAATCTTATGGCTTTTTAAAATGACGACACGAGTCGCACATCATAAGCATTCTCTGATTCCATTCCAGTGCACCACCTGCTTCCTTTCCTATATAGATCTGCAATTTTAGAGCATACGAAGTTTTCTTGCACATAACGCCCAAATTTTAATGCCATATTTCGCTGATTTGCTTGGAATATACTGTTTGAAGGGACAGTGGCCTCTAAAGGCAACTAATTGCTCGTCGATGGTAACATTTTCATCAGAATTAAAAAAATTTGTTAGATTTTAAACCAATTTTTAAAACAATTCTTAAAACTCCAGTTAACAATAAAAGACTAATGTATGCTTGAAAACCAATTTTATCTAGGTCTTTTCAGTTGGTTCCAAAAATACGCTGTTCTTTCATGTTGGTCAAATTTATAATTTGGTTTGCAACTATATCAGAAAAGAGTACGTCAAATAAACTTTTCATATCAAAAGTTCGTGCACATGCGTACTGTGTACTTCTGGAGCATTATTTATAACATTGACCGCGTTGATAAGGAGGATCGAGAAACCACTAGATATTACTGTCTTTTAAAGAAACTGTTACAGACGGTTCTACAGAATGTTGTACGTAGAATGGAACAGCAGAATCATCACTACTTTCTTCCTCACTCTCACTACTTATATTGTTTTTTGTTTCTAATATCCACTCCTTACTCTTCGGTTAGCGTTCTTCAATGCGACATTATCAACATGCAAACATAGACTGAAATTTGAAATGCGAATGAATGCGCTTGGCATTTGGGATATCAGTGTCCTACCAGCCTACCACTTGTCTATCACCCTACTTTCTTCTTCGTGACATGCCCTTTTAAATGACTTCGTCCAGCTACCCTACACATTTTTTACAAGTTCTAGCTTGCAGAAACTTGTTTCCATTTATACGTTGTACCTGACTGACGAACTGTTAGAAAATATATAAAATACTGCCAACTAAAACTATGTACACACGAATTTTTAATGGTTCATATTGACCACCACCACCCATACGTGGGTCATATTGACCCGAACGTACTATAGGTAACAATTAAGTTTTTATCAAAAAAATCAGGAAGTTGATTTTTTTTCTCATGTGCAATTGAAAGACCTCATATTAGGTAAAAAAGTTACGAAACACCAAAACGTAATGTCGTGTAATAATTTCGACAGAATAAAAAATAATTTGTTTTTAATCAAATAGACCCGAACAGGACAACAGGGTTAAATATAATTAAAAGCTATCGCCTATACGCCTTTATCGCTAAAACAGACGGACACAACTATAGACGGACAGTTTCAAAGACAAAAATGGACACAGATATCAATGAACAGTTAAAAGAATGGAAAAACTACATTTCTAAATCACTTGAAGATCAAATAGTAAAATACTATACACCAATTTAACACAAAATATATAACAAAGTACAAAAAAGTGAGATAACATAAGCAACACAAACGGCAAGAAATGGAAAAGAACTTGTCCCTGATTAAGTAAGTGCTGAAATAATACAATTTTTGGGATAAATGGAATTAAGGTACTCCATGGTCTTCTTTAATTTAAGAAACTAACACATTACGAACTGATTGACTTGAGTACACATTTTTCACAATATCATCAAGAAACAAGAAACATGATGTTCAGTCGATGTTAAAAAGGCTGTAGACAAGATCCTTCAAGTAGCAAGAATAAACGTTTCACAAGAACCATAAGACAAAATAGATATAAAAAGTAAATACCATACAATACAATATTTAAAAAATCCTTAATGGAAACAACAGAATGTGTTATTGAGAATGGTGTAACCGTTAACACTATAAAATACCTAAGAAACTTATGTATCTCGGCAGCAATATCAATGAGAATTGGTATCCAACCCTAGAATTTAAAAGGGTAATAGAACAATCCCGAGCTGCTTTAGCAAAAATAGGGAACGTATTTTGCAGCTACGATCTTAGTACTGACCTTCGTGTTAGAATGAAATAAGTATACTGCACTATTTAAAAATAACTGCCAAAAAATGTACTATGTTAATTTGTTGTTTGTTGCCTCAATGCAACAATTTGGAAAAATAAAAAGAGCAGGAACGAAATTACAGGTAAAATTTACAAAACAGCCATCTGACCATTAATGACATAAGCGGGACAAATACAACCTGACACAGAGAGCACAGTAATGATGAAAACAGAAATAACAGAGATGAAAACACCTAAAAAATTGAATGTAAGACACTATGGGACAGAGCTAGAAGTACAGATATACGACGTAGATGCAAAGTGGACAACATAGCAAGAGCTAGCTAAGAAATAAAAGAGTATCATATAAGCCAAATGACTACAAATAGAGTAGTAAAGACGACAAACGACGGTTCCCCAATAGAAAAACTATCAGTAGAAAGACCACGAAAATAATGAAATGACAACTTACTGGAGTCAAGTCTACATCAAAAAAAAGAAGAAAAAAAAGTGTAAGAATAAAATATTGTCATATCTTTCAACTGCTTATATATATAGAGTGAAAGAGTGGACTCTAAGTGAGGCTTTGATTAAATCCCTAGATTGGAAGCCTTAAAGATGTGGACATACAGATGACTACTAAACATAAACTTGTCAAAATCAGCTGAAACAAACGACACAACTAGTCAATACAATAAAAATGCGCTAGTTAGAATACCCTCGGTCACATTATGAGACACCCTAAAAAATATAAACTTTTGCATCTGATCATTTAGATAAATATCCAAGATAAACTTGGTCCTGATAGAAGAACATCATGACTGAAAAATATAAAACAATGGTGCCAAAAATCGACTACACCATCTTCATCGATTTCAATAAAGTCGCGACAGCGAATATGGTAGCCATCATGAGATCCAAAGATCCATAAGTGTCATATAAATGGAAGAGAGAAGAATAAGAAGAAGTCAGTAATTAATAAGTTCTTTTCATTATTACTGGTTTCTTCTGCCACTGCCTACAGTTGGTAAAAAATGGGAATTTTAAAAATATTTTATGGTTTTCAAATCCTAAGAATTGGTATAGTATGATCAAAAAAGGCATTATTAATACAGTAATTAAAATAAAGAAATCGAAACCTTATACTTAAAATGAAAACGAAACTTATCAAATTCAACTCACTAGTAAAAGAGAAAGATAAGAACAGTGAAAGAAAGACAGCAACAATTTAAAGATTGATGTTTAGAAGCTTTAGAAATTATATTTATAACTTTAAAGGTCACTAGGAAACTAAAACCAAATGCAAATCAATATGAACGAATTAGGCAAAGTCGATGCATACAATTACCGGCGTGTAGCTCTATAAATAATTAATATGATTTGTAGTGTTTTATACTTCCAACCATTTAACTATTAATTATTGAATTCAATTAAATTTTATTTTGGAGTGTATTGAATAATAATTAATAAGAGAATTAATAAATTGAATCGGTCATTTCAAAAACAACACGAGTCACATATTCCTAATTTTACAGGAGAGCAAAAAAACTAAATAGTTGAAAGATGGATGACCTCAAAATCCAAAGTTATATTGTAATTGTGTTTCTAATCATAATGATCTATAAATCGTCTCGAAAAAATAAAGGTTTTTTGAAAAATGACTTTTGAAATATTGGACTAATGCTGTTTTTGCATGAAACGAAAAAAAAACAGAAATACAACCATTTATATTTTTATTTCAAAAGTATAGCTACAATAACTACAAAAACTGATAATTATTAAATAATAATATTATGGAACAAAATCAAACTCATTATCTGACTCAGTGGCTACGTCGTCAGCTTGCTCACTGGTAGGCCACTGGAAAATTTTCTCGTAAAATGGTTTATATTCTTCTAAAATACTGTTTTGAACGTGCTTGATATTTGCAATTTTTTTTGATTGATGGCTACAGAATTATTTGGGTAAGGTAATTATTTTAGTAGCAACACGGGGCGTTTGTTTTTGGAAAGACGAAACCTTGTAGCATTTGCAATTCATTGATTTTTTTATGTATATTGAAATCCCCTCGTATATGTAATATATTGAAATCCCCTCATATATGTTTAAAAAATAAAACGAAGAATTTTTTCCATGTTTGTTAGTTCGTATCTTTCAAGTTAAAATACGCAAAAGTGTTTTCAATCATTTTAGCGTTGCCAAGTAATATAAACCATTTGAGAGTTGTTTATTATTTTAAAGATGTGTAAGTACTTTCTCGGCATTTTCTTTTAATGTTTTATTCGAAGTCGTCTTATAATTTTTATACGTCGTAGAAATGGAATCTTTTACGTTTTAATTTTCGTTGTGTTTTGTTATTTCAGCGTTTGTTTATTTTCAAGTTAGTGAACGAATTCTTAAGAGAATTTCGTCATTCTTACTTGGGTCGCCGTAGTGCAAGTACAGATAAATTCTTACTTGAGTCGCTGTCGCAAGTGTGTATTAATTCTTACTTGGGTCGTAGTCTCAGGTATGGATCTAATTCAGCTTGGGTCGCGAGCAGTTCGCTGTGTGGATCACAAGTATGGATCCGCAAATTCATCCGTCGAATTTGTGTTTTCCTGTTTTTGGCCCTTTTTGTAAAAGTATGTAGCAGTGAAAGTGAATTGTGTAGTATACCAGTACCATGATGAAATTTTGAAGCTGTATATAGGATGTCCACAGCTTTGTTGTCGTTTTCTTGTTTGATCCAGCCCATCTACGTCAGATCGTCGTTCCAAATTATGGAGATGGTCTTCTTTTGTTCCTGAGTATGGAAATGGTTCCCCTTGTTCCAGAGTTTCGTCCTTGCAGCTCCAGTCTCAGAGATGTAGCAAGTTTCGGAGTTATGTGCGTGTTTATGAGTGAAATTTAGGTAACTTTTATTGTTTGTTTAATTTTCAAAGTAAAGACAGACATTTTTTTGCTAAAATAATAATTGCTTTCATTGTTTTAAAAGATAATTTTTTTATTTGTAATAATTTTTATATTTGCCATAGTTTATACGTCAGTAACATTAGTAAGTTTTTGTAGCATCTCCTGAATTTGTAAATTAGTAGAACGCATGTAAGTTTTTTGTATTTTGCGACTATCGTGGTAATATTTTTGTATTGTTTTTTTGAACATTCTTGGTTCTCTATGTTTTGTAACTGTTTGTGGTATGACACAAAAATAAATGTTAAATTTTGTTTTTTTAACATTTTGTTTATTCCTTTTAAACTAACCCTTTTTGAGTTTCCATTTGTTTGTTGTTTGTTTGTGTTTAAATGACTGCGGACACTAAATCCATTCGCCAATTTTACAATTTGAGGTGTAGTGAGTGTGTGTGTGTGTGTGTGTGTGTGTGTGTGTGGAGTAATTGTCTTGATACTTAGCAAAGTCGACGTCATTGTCTTTGCTAAGAGACGTAATTGTATCCGAACGTCTGCGGTCCCTCCGGTGTGTACCGATCACACAAGGATAGAAATTATTTTCATTTATTAATTTTTTTAATAAACGAAAATTTCCACCCAGGTGGGATTCGAACTCACGACCTTTAGGTTTAAAGGCAGGCGCTCTTACCACTGAGCCACAGAGGGGGTTAAAGAGTTTCCATTTGGAAAATATATGTTTTTTTAATGTTTTATTATTATTTCCCTAGTTACAACTAGTGGTTGTAATAGGTATAATTAGGCACCTCAACTGAAGGTTCTTTTTTGTTGCTTTTGTACCTTTGAACCTAGGCTTTCATTGAAGATTCAGTTTTGCTTATAATATGTTGGCCACCATTACGGTAATCTAATATCTGATGTGTTCTTATCTCAAAAACTTAAAAATTGTCCCAGCTCCAGCCATTAGGGAATAACATTGGTCTGGCACATAAATTCTGCCATTTTAATTTCAGCATCCCATAATCCCGATCATTCGGCAAACATGAATGTCCTCTGATTGGAAAGTAATAGATTATTTTGTAAAGTCAGCCTGTATTCGTCAATGAGAGCAAAAACTGAGAGCAAAAAATAAGAGCGATTCTGTGTGAGAAATGGTGGCTTTAATTAATTGAACTAATTTCCTTAATATGTAGCATAAATAATTTCCTTATCACTATCGAATAATTAATGTATAGAAATTATTTAATACGCCCCTGGCTGTTATGTATAAAAATTCCTTGAAGTTTGTTTACTCAGGTGTTTTGCGAGGCTTCTGAAAACAATTGTAACTACGTAGATAATATTTTAACAGCCCAGCACTCTTAAGGTCTATAATCGATTAAAAAGCGTCATTCCGATTGGCCAGCAGCGATAAGTCGTCAGGGAGGTTTGTAGAAGGTCGGGTAAACCGAGGTAAAGAAAAACAGTTCAAAGCCGGCAAATGTTTAGTAAGTTGAGAGGTGAATTTGGGCTCAAATTGGGATTTAGCAGTTTTTGTTGAGTTAATCAACGAATAGTTGTGTTCTGTCCAATAAGAGATTTGTAAGACGTTTTCAACCATTTGAAAGGTCCACATGGTTTAAAGAATAAATTGAGCTGAGTGGCCGAATGGCCGAGTTTTAAAGATTGCAGTTTCCAGTTTCCAAATCAGTGTCCAACAACTTCCCAAGAATTGTCCATTTGTGTTCCATGGTCACTCCAGACCTTTATAGAGGGGGGGATATGGAATCTTCAAAAGACATCTCAGTCCAGTCGCCGCCTGACTGACCTTAGTGCAGGATTCGTTCTTAGTACTCCCGGCGATAGTTTCCGATGTACTTTAAAATGCCCTCTCATCGCCGAGTCTAAATCAGACTTCATCCACAACCACACTCCACACATCAGCAAGGAGGCTCCTGTCTCGTTCAGGTAGCGCGTAAAGACCCTCATCGCTCCTGTACGGATATTCCAGACGGCATTTTCCTTCCCCACAGTCTGACTCACGCATTCTAACTCATACAGTCTGACCAAATTTTCTAGCTTTAACTTTCAGCATCTTTCACTCTTACATTTGCCGTTGGTCCAGCTGTCTTTCTTCCTCTTCTTTTTTCTTGATCACTGCACGGATATAGTTGTGTAAATTCACACCTGTCTCTCTCTCTCTCTCTCTCTCAATTCTGTTCCTTTCTACTATTCATCTGCTGCAATCTAACATCGTATGTGTCACAGTGCCGAGTGTCCACAGTATAGGCATTTATCTGTGTCAGCCTTTCTGAACCTAGAGAGGTAGGCCCTAAAACACCCGTGTCCTGTGAGCACCTATGTCAGGAAATAATCCAGTCTCCTATGGCCACAGTCCAACCAACCTCTTATGTTCAGGATTAGCATTTTCGTCCACTGTGCCACATCCTCCGAGTTGTTCCATAATTCTTGCTATCTTTCAATTGACCATTTCCTTTCCTGTCTTCTCTCGGCCACAGTAAGGTTTAGGCCTCTTCTCTCATAGAGTTCTTTTCTTTTCACTGCCAAAACATGCAACGGAACATATCCAGTAATGGTCCATAAGGCTGCCGTAGAGACAGTGCTGTAGGCGCATGCCACTCTCAACAGACTTGTTCTGTCCACTTTGTCATGAGCTTCCTATAGACCGTATTTTTCGCAGCCTTTCAGACCACCTCCCACACGTTCTCCGCCCTTTTTCCATTCTGGTGCAATGTTACTCCAAGGTCTGTCTTATTGTTTCTTGGGTGCTGGAAATGCTCCCGCACTATGTAATTCAACACTTTGCTTGTTCCTTTTCTGCTTCAGAATTATGTCTTCGGTTTTCTCTGCCGAAAGTTTTAGTCCGTGCTGCGTCATCTATTTCCTTACGACACGGCCTGCATTCCGAACCCCGTATTTGAGATCTGGCTCATCCCGGGTCATGCCAGTACAGCGAGGTCATCCGCCAATGCAAAGGGGGTTGTACCCTTTCCGTATTCATACTGCATAACCCCGTCATATGCCAGGTTTCATAGCGTTGGCCTAAGACAAATGTCACAAGTATGGTCACTCCAGACCAATTCCAGAAGAATTTGCTTTTACGACAAACTAAAAAATTATAAATGCACCTACTAACCCAAATGCAGGAGAGAATACGAAATCTCTTCATACCGACCTAAAAGCATTCTTTAAAGAAAAGATTAATTCAATATGGCAGGATCCATGGAAGAACTATCCAACCAAACTATACGAAGTTGATATTTGATAAAAATCAAGACCTCGCACGCCCGATTGGCTATCGTTAACACACGACACTAAAATGTAACGTGTGACATGGTAAATGTTAACGAAACGTTGTTTATTGCAGTGCCCCAAGAACGATAAGTAACTCAAAATGTATAACATACCATAAACTGTGCTCTTGGAAAAGACAGTGATACTAAAAATATTTTCGCCTTTCTCAAAGACTGCAAGCTGATATCAAAAATCTAATATTTTACTTTGAATAGATGGAATTTAGTTTTCAAAATTTAAATATTATTTCAAAAAGGTTTGATATTTCATTTTGACGTATGACATTCAGTATTAACCTTTTTCTGGCAGTTGGTATATAACCATAAATTTAAATTGTTTTATTTAAATGTTAACCTCAATGTAAGCTATGTTGAAAAATCTAGATATTTTTATTTTAATAATAATTTAAATTACTGTAAGTCTCCCCAAGGTTCCCTAAGCTTGTTGTAAATAGTTACAAATAGCGATAGTAATAATTATTTAAATAATTACATTTAATGTGCAGCTAATGTGAAGTAATAATAAATATGGAATGATTCTCTCTAAACCAGAAGTTGTAGGATTATTTCCTTTAAAATTATTTTCACCCTGTAATATTTTTTTAGAAAAAAGCTTTTCTTTCTATCCGGCAAGAGGATTCTTTTAACCGGCGTCCAAATTTAAATGGTTTAGGAACCTTCTTCTGTTTTGTTGCTCAGGAAATCTATGCAAGTATGTTCTTGATTTCTTTCTTTGTAGTTACCTCTCCCAGTCCCTCCTTTATTACTTACTTACTACCCAGCTCTCCAACCAAATCAAGAGTGGCCGTTCACAAAGCTTTCAGTTTGTTTGCTTACCCTATCTACAACCCAGTAATTGCTGTCCCCACTTTCAACCCCCTATAAGTAATACCAAATGTGGTAGGCAAATTAAATCGTTACAATGCAAAATTAAATCGTTACAATGTAAAAATTTTGCATCAGGAAATTTGGTGTGTCTTTGTTTATGTGATCATAATTTACATGTTTTTTTGAAACTAATGACATGTAAAACAAAAATTTACGTTATAATAAATATAACTGCAAAATCGCAAATTCTGTATAAAAAGGTTATAGACAAATTATTCAAGGATAACCACAAATCATATTTTTTTAAGAATTCAAATATAGATTTATTTATAAATTCGATGCAGGTAATATATTTTTTCTGTTTTTTTTTTGAATGTTCGAATCTCTCATGCCGGGTCCAGACCAAGCAGACAAAACAAAAACATTCATGTTTCGCGACAAAGTGGCGACAAATCGAAAACATTTGATGAGACATTTCTGAAACAATTTTGTTTTGTTTGCAGATTTGAAAACTTTTTCAGGTCCCGTCTCAGGTCGGTAAAGATCAAAAGGTCTGTGTTTTGTCTGTGTTTTTGACGACAAGTTGTCGACGCAGTGTGGACGCGTGTGCGTGCCAAAACGAGTTAAGCAGTAGGAGAAATAGAATGTACAATTTTTATCAAAATCAAGTGTATTTTTCTGTTGTGTAGTGAATAAATAAATACTAGTGTATTTTTCTAAACATGTCGGGGGACAAAAAGTGGAATACACAAAATACATGCAAGTTAATAGAAATTTACAGGGAGCATCCGATATTATGGGACCCTAAAAATAAAGATTATAAAAATCGCTACAAGAAAGCCGATGCATTAAAGGAAATTTCTTTATCGCTAAATGTGCCACTAAATGATGTTGAAAAAAAAAATAAAGAATGTTAACAACCAGTATGCTAGAGAAAGACGAAACTACAAGAAACTTAAAAAATCTGGGGCTGGGAAACTTTTCAGTTCAAAATGGTTTGGTTATGGTAGGAATCACCTGTTGCTAAAAATCTTAAAGTGATTGCTAAACGTTCTGTTACACTTATAGCATTTCTAAAGTTAGTATGTCTTTTTGCAACTGCAGGACCAACAAGGCATATTAGATTCTCAAAATCTTCGGTGGACATTCTTAAAAAATTTTTGAAGCTTGATCGAATTTCACCACTTAGTCCAATATCATCTGCGCGCAGCTGAACTAACAATTTGTCTATCGAACAACTTTCTCGCATTTTTAGGCTTGGTCTAATCCAAAAACGTTTGGGTTTTCGTTTAGCAACCTGGGATGATGATGAGAGCAAAAAAAAACAACTTGCGGCTAGCAATAAATCTTCAGTTTCATTTTTTTCTTTATTAAAACGCCACATGGTTAACCAACACTAATCACAACAACAACGTCACCAACTGAATTTTGTTTTTATATTTTGTTGTTCTGGTGTGGACAGTTTGTCTCAATTTTGTTTTGTCTTTTGACGACAAATTTTGTCGCCGATTTATCGTGTTTTTGTTTCAGAATTGTGTTTTCGTTTTGTCTGCTTGGTCTGGACCCGGCATCAGATACGTATCTACCCATGATGCAATGACAATTTGCTCAGGTCATCAATTAATTAGATAATTATAAATATGAATTTTAATCCACTTAATATTGCAGTATTCGACCCAGTAATTTTAAATTATTTTCACCGTTTTAAAAACAAAATTAAATACGAAGTTCAATATTGTGTTAAATGCAATAAAAATATATTATTTTTGGTGAGAATAAGCCACTTTTTTACTTTAAAATCAGTTAAATTGTTAAATTAAAATTTAAAGTTAATTTGTATATATATATATATATATATATATATTATATATATATATATATATATATATATATATATATATAATGTAGCTCTCCAGGCCTAGAAGGCCTATGGCTTGGTTTACTATTATTTTCCATTCTTTTCTGTTTGTTGCTTTATTTTTTCCAGTTTGGTATTTTAAGTTTTTCTATGTCTTTTCCAACATCCTTCTTCCACCTGGTTTTCGGTCCGCCTTTCTTCCTTCTTCTCCTATTCCTCCATTATCATACTTTTTGGCAGTCTCGTGTTTCCCATCCATTGGATTTGACCCAACCATCTCACTCTTTGTGACTTTATGATCCCTACGATATTCGGTTCTCCACACATCTCCTCTAATTCCATATTTGGTCTTTTTATCCATATACCATTCCATAATTTACCGCCAAATATTTTCCTGAGGACTTTTCTTTCCCAGACTTGCAGCAAGACTTGCTCGGATTTGTTCATTGTCCATGTTTCACTGGCATGAAATACAATAGGTCTTATTATTTTCTTATATATCCTTATCTTAGCCCTTCTAGATATGTTTTTGCTTCTTAATAAATTGTTTAGTGCAAAAATATAACGGTTACCGGCCATAATTCTAACTTGGATTTCTTCCTTCATATTTGGTCTTCTCGTAAATGTTGCCCTAAATACTGGAATATTTCTATTTCTTCGAATTTATATGTTTTTTTATCTGTTATTACTGTCAGATATTGTTCTTGTAGGTAATCTCTTTCTGTCCATTCCATATATTTGGTCTTTTTTTCATTTATGTACATTCCTTTCTTTCTCGCTTTGATTTCTAATCTTATTATTATTTCTTTTAATTCTTGCTTATTTCTGGCTATCAGTACAATGTCGTCAGCGAATGCTAAGCATTGGTGTTTTCTTTAATATATCAGTCCTGACCTGTTGATTACAGCTTCTCTGATGGTAACTTCCTAAATTAACAAAGTTAATTTGTGGCTTCCCATTTAAAATAGTAAATTGCAATAAGAGGCCACAAGAATAAAGCTTCAGAAAAATAAAATAAAAATAGTCATTTATGTTATTGTTAACCAAGTGTTCCAAATTTGGGATTATTTTATCTATGCTTATCAACACTGTATTTATACGAAAAGAGCTACATTTAAATATATATTAAAAATAAATATGTCTACTGAATCAAAACACGAAATCTTCTTCTTGAGTGCCTCTCCGTTCCGAACGTTGGCGATTATTCTGGCTATGATGACTTTGTTGGTTGCTATACGAAATAGTTGTGTTGAGGTCTTTTATACCATGCTCTCAGGTTAGCAAGATAGGATATTCTTGCAAAATTCATTGAAGTAGCTCGTATCTGAATTTATTTCGCATTAATATCCCAAATACTGCAGTTACGGCCCTTACAGTGTTACGTGTTCATCCTCGCATTACTTCTTCATTGGTGACTTTGTACCTTCAGGATTCTTCTGTATAACCATAGCTCAAAAGCCTGAAGTTTTGATAGAGTTTCCGCCTTCAATGTCCACGTTTCTACTCCGTACAGAAGCACTGAGTACACGTAACATTTAAGGAGCCTTATTTTTGTTTCTAGGATGAGGTCATGGCTCTTGAACACAGAGCTCATAGTCAAGAATGCACTTTTTGCCTTTCCAATGCGACATTTAATCTCTTGGGTATTGTCCCACGACTCATTGATTATAGTTCCCAAGTAGTTGTACTGTGAGACACGTTCAATTCTCATTTGGTTCACATACAGATTTGCTCCAGTTATGTTTTCCTTGCTGATGATTATTAGCTTGGTTTTGCTGGTGTTTATATCCAGTCCATATGTTCTACTTGTTTCGTTATTTTGTTCATTAAGTTTTGCAGCCCTTCTATGGTATTGGAAAACACTATTGTATCATCTGCATACCGCAGGTTATTGAGCTTGACTCCATTTATTGAGATGCCTTCATCAATATCTTTTAGAGCCTCTTCAAAAATGTGCTCCGAGTACAGATTGAATATCAGTGGTGAAATTATGCACCCTGTCTCACTCCCTTAAGATTTTGACCTGATCTGTATATTCTCCATCTATTCGGAGCACCGCTGATTGATTCCAATACAGGTTAGCTATTATTTTTAGTCTTTCCGTCAATCTCTGTCCTCTTCAGCACTTCCATCATTTGTTCATGCCTGACTCTATCGAAAGCCTTCTTGTATCCAATCAGGCATGCAAAAACATTGCAGCTGACATATCTACATTTCTGAAACAATACCTGCACGCTTAATAAAGCTTCCCTCGTACGAACGGCGTTCACAAATCCAAATTAATTGGCGTAATTTGTTTCTCGCATTTCCGGTAAATTCTTTTGTAGATGACTTTTAAAAACAGCTTCAGCAGATGGCTCATTAGGCTTATGGTTCTATATTCTTCACAAAATTTTGCTCCTGGTTTTTTGGGCAATGGTACGAACTCAGATTTGAGCCACTCTGCTGGTATTTTTCCTGCCTTGTATATTTCAATAAATATTTTAGTTATTATTTTTATTTGTTCTGCATCTAACAGCTTTAATAGTTCTGCAGGAATTTTATTAAATCCCGGTGCCTTTTCATCCTTCATTTGTCTAACGGCTGCCGTTATTTCTTCTGGTAGTATTTCGGGACCTGAATTTTCCTCCAATGGTGGGCTCTTGTATTGTTCTAAGGTCAAAAGTTTCTCCAAGTATCCTTCCCATACTTTTTTTATCTTCTAAGTTGTAATTGAATAAGTTGAATAGTTTGTAAGTTTTAATAATTTGTAAGTTGTAATTATGTCAGATTTAATGTCTGCGGTATTAGATTTAGGAAACTCACGTAAACATTTATATAAAAATAGTCTTGTCGTTAAAATTTTAGAAAACTAACTTAAGCTGATGGAAGAACATGCTACTGTACATATTTCGTTTGAATAAAGGGACACTTTGGTATTTTCGGTAACCCCAATGCAGAGGTAGCAAACCTCCTCACAGCAAACAATGATCGGGTTCTTACACCCGTACCATGACAAAAAAAAATTTTTTAATGTGTCTGTGAAGTCCAATGTCGGTTTTTTGTATGTTTTTTTAAAAATTTTAACAACTAAGTAATTTAATAAAAAAAACAAAGTTTCAACAAATATGGAAATGAGATCTCTCCATTTTAGTAGTATTTATAAATTGACCATAGCTACAATGATGACTTTGTAAAGCCGAAAGCGCTCAGCTAGGAATTATTAAAAAATATACACACTTCAAAAATACTTTTTTGCCTTTTCTTTTGACTTGTCATAAGTGTGTACAAAAAACATATCAGTCTTTTGATTAACATATAGTTGCACAAAGTTTACTATCAAAGCGTAGGGAACAAATCAAATCAAAAATGTTACTTTTTATACAGTATTCTAAATGCAAAATTTAAAATAATAAAAATAATTCTGTCGAAATTTATTTAAAATTTCCATTATATTTTTCTGTTCCATCAATTTTTCCATTTTTGTAAATTGTTTGTCTAGTTAAATAAATTTCCATTATACTTTTTAATCTCCGGTCCTGTACACACCAGTGTATTCTATTGGTTTGCGCAAAACATTTAATTAAATTTATATCAAAAATAGACAGGTTTTAGTTGCCCTAGGTCAAACATACTAAACTGTTTTTTATTGTAAATTGTTTACTTGCTCATGCTGAAACCGAAATTGAATAGTGGGTGAATAATAAGTATTGTGTCTTAAAAATGCGGTTCGTTAACTGGTAATGATATTGACTGTCCTTGACTCGTACAGACATAAGCATGGTATTTTGTCATTTTTGTGCTAAGGGTCAAGACTAAAAGTATAAATTTCAATATATTCGCACTGGCAAACTGATGCAAGTTATCTGTAGAACATAAACGTATTGTAAAAATGATGTTATAAAATTATCTATAACTAAATTATCAGATCAATAATATTGATAGTACTATAAAACTATAGAAAATTGTATGTACTAACAACTAGTATTGTCTTTTAAAAACCCTTTTATGATTTTATTAAAAGTGTGTTATAATAAAAAAAGCGATTTTTAGGATATTATTTATTTTCAAATTATTTCATTAATGACAACAGAACTCTTGGCAATTTTTCATTATTTGAAATAATAATTAGATTAAACTTAAGTTATACTGTATAATAAAGAATATAGACGAGTCAAGTTAGTAGAAAATAAGCGTTTTTTCGTCACAAGTGTATAGACGGGTTTGACAGTTGAAATGGATAGTATGAGATATTACAAAAAGACTCTCATCTAGGGATTCATGAATTTTTTAGTGGAACTATTTTTAAATAAACAATTAAGACGTCAATATCATTATTTTGCTCATAACTTATAAACTTGTCTATTTAGAGATTTGACGTCCACAGACGAGTTGTTGAGAAAGAAAAAATACACAAAACGAGATATACTAAATTAAAATCGGTTAATAAACAAAAAAGTTATAGCATAATAACCAAGCAAAACGGCTGTTTTTGATTATTGTTAATAACTCTTTAAGTAATCAATAAAATTTATTTAAATGTATCTGAACTTAAAGATCTCATCGTGTTCAAAGTGTGTGCGAAAGATAGGCTAGATCCGTCAAATAGTTTTTGCACAATTTAATTTGTTTATAAGATTTTTTGAAAAATGCACAAATTTCTAAGGCCGGTCCAGATAATTTGACTGAATGGATCTTAATAATCCGGGGCTTATTTTCTTCGATGAGACATATACTAATATCCTGTGGAAAAAAAAGTTAAAAAAAATTACGTTTATGTACACAAAATGATTTATTAATAAATAGCACTTTTTAAGTTTATAAACATTTACAATAACTCCGTACTATTTAGTTTAAATTAAATGGCAATAAAATATTCGGAAGGCGGGTTAAAAAACACAACTTTAAAAAAAAAAAGGTCCTGCGACCATTAGGAGCCGAGTTAGTCCTTTTTTTTTTAAATCACTGTTACGTCAATTAACAACATTAAGGGCTGAAATTAACCAATCTTTTAGAAGAAAAGTCAAAGTTATTCACAAAATGTTTAGCAAAAAAAATAATTGAAAATTGTTTAAACAGGAGTGTTGTAAACGAAGAGTACTTTGCGTTCCGACTAGAATGGAAGGAGTGGGGATTGCCGATTGCACACAAGCCGCGCTCTCCAAAAAAGTCGAGCGCACGGTTTCAAAATAGAGTGCTTGGAAAAAAATGACATATCTCGGGTTCTAGTGGACCAAATTTGTTCTTTTTTTTTTAAACTGGGGTACAACGTTAAAATAATAACATTTAACGTACTTTCATTGCAAAATTATTCAAAACAAAGCAGCTAATGACTACGGAATGTACAAACTTTTTCTTAAGTCGTCTTTTTATTGTTATTTTTCTATTTATTTATTTCAAATATGATTATATTAAATAAATGTTATAAGTAAATGAACATTTTAAATAATGTTTACTAAAAATTTATTAATGAAATAATAAATTAATTTTATGTTATTACAGAAGTTGAAATTTTGTGTAGTGATTTTTTAAAATAATTTAATTTACTGTAATTTTCTACGCTTTATTTCTATATCGTCACTGCTACTACTATGTAAACATTCATCTTCACTTTCATCTTCAATTTCACTTGTATTATAACTTTCATAAATCATTTCATTTTCATTGTCGCTATTCTCATCAAACCCAGTTAAATACATTTCATCAATTATCTCTTGTTCATCTGTTGTATCGTTTTCTTCTACATTAATAATTTCATAAATATTAGTACATTGAATTTCTATGCTGTAGGTCTGTAAATATAAAATTTTCGATAACATTTATCATGATAACGAGCATGCACCTCATGTAATGATACTTCATCAATGCGTTGTTTTAATACATTATATTCTTTAGCAAGATCATCGCGACATCCAGCATTCAATCGTTCAGAAATATGTGTGAGTATATTATTTTTCACACTATCTGTTTGAATAATATGAACTCGAGAATAGAAATTTGGATTTTTGTTGTACATTAAAGAATACTCATCTGAGGCATCACCTTCGCAGAAAAAACAATATCTATTAAAATCGAAATGTTGTATCTTCATTTGGATTTCATTGCTCAATCTTGTTTCATTTTTTTCCTTGCAGTACGTAATGCTGTACTTATTCGAGCTTCGTTGGTATAATTTGTTTGGCAAGAAATGTGGACTGTTACCTCCTTACAAGTTTGCAGATGAATATAACGTTTATCTTTGCGCTTTTTACTTGCTTCAATGAGATTTAAAATACCTTTTTCTTTAACAGTCCGAAAGTTTGAAGTTATCTTGCTGTCACACAAGCAACAAATAAGATTTTGATCCATTTTTAATGACCACTCACTAAAAATTTAATACAAGTTAATAAAGAAATAGCTGAATTTAAAGTCATGATTTAAATTAAGGGGAGGCTGAAGGCAAAAGTCGGAATTTAATTTTCCAAACAATTTTTCTCAATGAATTTTGTACCAATTAAGGTAAAAATTAATTTACACACTTTTTTTTGTAAATAGTTTATTATATTCTACAAATGATACAGTATCTTTTTTCCAAAATATTTAAAAAAAAATTTCAAGAGGGCAAATTTCGGAACATTTTTTGGAAAAACTCTTTCACACACTTCTAAATATTATAAGGAATATTTAAACCAATTTTTAGCATAATCGATAAACAAATAATCGAGAAAAATCGTTTTTAGTTCCCTTTATCCTTTTCTTAAATAAAAGCATCAATCATGTTTATAAAATTGTCTGTAACCGTTTTTTAATTGAAATAATAAGTGAAATATAAAACTTTTTTTACGTGACTTGAATTTATAAAATTTCTAAGCTGAATATTTTTCAATTTTATTTTTATAAAATCTAAAAGGGAGTACGTTTAATTATAATATTTATTATCATAGAAAGGCCCCTTACTTACCAATTTAATAGTTTGTATCGCTAATCCAATCAAAAAAAAAACAATAAATGTTTCTATACTGCAATAATACTATTTCTAATACTGCAATAATAAGAATTTATTAATTTTCGTATGAAATTTGAAATGCGATCTTATAATTTTAACGTTTTAAAATTTAAATAAAATATTTTAATATATTCATTTGTTATCTTTTCTAAAAAAATTGTTAATCTAAATATCCGTTTAAATTTCATTGGTTAACTTACAAAAATTATACATTATATTGTATACATTCGTATATAATTTAAAGCAGTGTACTCACATTTTTAAAATAAATGTTTAAAATCTTTATTAGTACAATAAATATCATATTTTAAAATAAAAATCGAAATATTTAATAATTTTTCCATATAAATAATATCATACTTTCGTTTTCACGTAGACTTATAATAATAGTAAAATAATATTATATTCAAAGTTAACGGTATATTATTCAGACAACGTGGTACAACCATGTGTTTATATTAAATATATCACAACACGTAGTTTTTTTTAATATTCAGGTGAATTTTACTTACCATTAATTATTTGTAACAATTATTAAATAAATGAAATGAGGTTGAATGCTCGAATAAATGAACTTTGAAAATAAGGCTATTATCGAGCACAAGTTAATTAAATCAAGCCCAAGTACTTTCGCTTAAAATAGCATCTTCAGGGGCATCTGAAATAAGCCAAGAAAACGTTTTTTAGATGAAGTAAATTAGTTAACTTCGATAAAAAACTCGAAGTTAATGGATGAAAAAAAGTTTTTGAGATTAACGTTTTAGACTTACTTCGTCAAAATAAGATCTATCCAGCAAGCGTAGGAATGTGGAAACATTAAAACTGTTTATACACTTTAGTTTAATGTTTCCACATCCTACGCTTGCCGGATAGATCTTATTTTGACGAAGTAAGTCTAAAACGTTAATCTCAAAAACTTTTTTTCATCCATTAACTTCGAGTTTTTTATCGAAGTTAACTAATTTACTTCATCTAAAAAACGTTTTCTTGGCTTATTTCAGATGCCCCTGAAGATGCTATTATAAGCGAAAGTACTTGGGCTTGATTTAATTAACTTGTGCTCGATAATAGCCTTATTTTCAAAGTTCAATTATTAAATAAAAGAAAACACTAAATATTTCAATACAACAAACCGGTTGTATAGTCGCAGGAAAATGAGTTGTAACTTAAACTAACAGCATCTGCTTTCGACGTGCGCTCGACTTTTTTTAGAGCGCGGCTTGAGTGCAATCGGCAATCCCAACTCCTTCCATTTGAGTCGGAACGCAAAGTACTCTTGGTTTACAACACTCCTGTTTAATCAATTTTCAATTATTTTGTTTGCTAAATATTTTGTTAAAAACTTTGACTTTTCTTCTAAAAGATTGGTTAATTTCAGCCCTTAATGTTGTTAATTGACGTAACAGTGATTTTAAAAAAAAGGACTAACTCGGCTCCTAATGGTCGCAGGACCTTTTTCTTTTTTTTTTAAGTTGTGTATTTTTAACCAGCTTCCGAATATTTTATTGCCATTTAATTTAAACTAAATAGTACGGAGTTATTGTAAATGTTTATAAGCTTAAAAAGTGCTATTTATTGTTAAATCATTTTGTGTACATAAACGTAATTTTTTTTAACTTTTTTTTCCATAGGATATTAATATATGTCTCAACAAAGAAAATAAGCCCCGGATTATTAAGATCCATTCAGTCAAATTATCTGGACCGGCCTTAGAAATTTGTGCATTTTTCAAAAAATCTTATAAACAAATTAAATTGTGCAAAAACTATTCGACGGATCTAGCCTATCTTTCGCACACACTTCGAACACGATAAGGTCTTTAAGTTCAGATACATTTAAATAAATTTTATTGATTAATAAAAGAGTAATTAACAATAATCAAAAACAGTGGTTTTGCTTGGTTATTATGCAATAACTTTTTTGTTTATTAACCGATTTTAATTTAGTATATCTCATTTTGTGTATTTTTTTTTCTCAACAACTTGTCTGTGGACGTCAAATCTCTAAATAGACAAGTTTATAAGTTATGAGCAAAATAATGATATTGACGTTTTAATTGTTTATTTAAAAATATTTCCACTAAAAAATTCATGAATCCCTAGATGAGAGTCTTTTTGTAATATCTCATACTACTTATTTCAACTGTCAAACCCGTCTATACACTTGTGATGAGTAAAAACCTAACTTGATTGGCCTAATAGTAATCAATTCTCTTTTTATTTTATCTAATAAATCTTCTTCAAGTGCCATCTCCCTGGCGGAGATCGGCAATCATCATAACTATACGGACTTGTGAGGCAGCTGCTCTGAAAAGTTCATATTTGATGTACCTGGTGGTCCAATAAGCCGATCTCTCGGCTATATATCAGAAACTATTTATGTTATAACTTTAGGAGAAAAAATTCCTTAGTAAAAGTGGTCAAGAGAAATCGCTAGAAATAACTTTCAAGTTTCTGGGTTAGCCGCTAGGGGGCGTAAACTGTGAAGAAAACTTTTGAAACCAGTTTTTTGGGAAATATGTCCAATTATACCAAGTGTTAAATAAGTAAACTAGAAAGAGGTATAAATTCTGCACAAAGTTGTTCAAGTACTTTTTTTTATTTGTTTAAATAAAGGGTGGGAGAGAGTGGGAAAGTATTTATGGATAAATACCTATAACTTTGGTTTGGATCAACCGATTTTAACAAAATTAGTGTCATTAGAAAGAGTGTGGATGAATTAATTTAGATCTACTGTAAAATAATTGCATTTAGTTTTAATTGTCGTAGGTAGAGGGTACTTTCGAATAGAAAAAATTAAAAAGTAAAATACAGGGTGTGTATTATAAATTAATTTAAAAAATAAGTCAGCAGGTACTTTCAAATTTTTTTTGTGACACAAGAATCTTAATGTTGATACCTATTTTGATCATTGTTATTTTAAAAAATAGTTTTTTCGAAACTAAGTAGGCTATGACAATGAATTTGACGGGGAGTTCATATTGTTTATTTATTGACAGCAGTCAAAACATGGTTAAGAAGTGTTATATGTATTATAATTCGAATTAAAGATTGCATTTTTTTTAATATATATTAATATTGGTAATATTAGTAATTAATTATTAGTACCAATAATTCGTGATGAGTATATCAAATTGTATGATATGATTCGAGTTTATTTCGAATATCACCAAAATGGCGCTATTGCCTCACGTATATATTCTGTAAGATATCCTGACAGGAGACATTATGGCAAAGAAGTAGAGATTTGCCGACTACCTATATGTGGATTCTGTTGAATTTAAACAAAAACATTGATTGAATTATCTTCGGTCATACCTCTACGACGTCGTTTAAAACAAGGACGAGAAAAACTACCAGTTTCTCTTTATCTTCTTGCCTTTCTTTCAAATACTTCTTTGTCATACTGTCTCCTGTCAGGATATCTTACAAAAAATATTCGTACTGATAATTAATTACTAATATTACCAATATTAATATCTATTAAAAAAAGTGCAATCTTTAATTCGAATTATAATTATAACACTTCTTAACAATGTTTTGACTGTCAATAAATAAACAATATGAACTCCCCGCCAAATTCATTGTCGTAGCCTACTTAGTTTCGAAAAAACTATTTTTAATAATATGAAAAACCAATGGTCAAAATAGATATCAACATTAAGATTTTTCTGCAATAAAAAAATTTGAAAGTACCTACTGACTTATTTTTTAATTAGTTTATAATACAGGGTGTTTCAATACTATACTTACTTATGTTTATGCGTTTTTATTCATATCTCGAATTCGACAAAAGCTATTAACATGCGGTTTGCGCCATTTTGTTACAAATTTAATCCAGTTCCATTATAATTTACAATAAATATGTGTTTCCATTAAACATTTTGAAGAAAAATAAATTTAAATTTTCATTTACCTTACCTACGACAATTAAAACTAAATGCAATTAGTTTATAGCAGATGTGAATTAATTCATTCACACTCTTTCTAATGACACTAACTTCTTTAAAATCGTTTGATTTAAACCCAAAGTTATAGGTATTTATCCACAAATATTTTCCTACTCTCCCCCACCCTTTATTTGAAAAAATAAAAAAAAAGCACGTGAACAACTTTGTGCAGAATTTAGGCCTCTTTTTAGTTTACTTTTTTAACACTTCGTATAATTCGCCATATTTCCCAAAAAGCTGGGTTTCAAACGTTTTCTTCACAGGTTACGTCCTCTAGCGGTTAACCCAGAAACTTGAAAGTTATTTCTCTTGGCCACTTTTACTAAGTAATTTTTTCTTTTAAAGTTATAACATGAATAGTTTCTGATATATAGCCGAGAGTTCGGCTCATTCTTGTTTTAATCGTATTTAAAATTTTTATTTCTTTATTCATCCTTCTCAGAACCTCTTTGTTTATGACATGTTCTGTCCACGATATTTTCAGAATTCTTTTGTACATCCACAGCTCGAATGATTCCAGTTTTTTATTGAAATCGCATTCAGGCTGCAAGATTCTATTCCATAAAACCAAGTCGAAAAAAAAAAACATAGCACCTCACCAACCTAACTCTTAGTTCCAATTTTAAATCCCTGGTACATAGTCACTCTTCTCATTTTGTTAAAATTTGCTTTGGCCTTTTCTGATTCTGATTTTGATCTCCCAAATGCAATCATTTGTGGAATTAATCATTGTTACCAGATATGCATATTTGTCCACTTGTTCGACGTTGGTTCCGTTTATTAGAAGAGTCTCGTTATTTCTTTGAGTTTTCGATATTCTCATAAATTTCGTGTTCTTGACATTCATTGTTAGACCGTACTCTTTTCCATACTCCGCTATTTTGGTCACCAGACTCTAAAAATCTTCAATATTTTCGGCTAAGATCACAGTGTCGTCAGCATATCTAATCTTGTTAATGGGAACTCTAAATGGAGTTTACTTTTTTCCATTTACCTTTATATAAGCTGTTTTACCCTCAAGAGCGTTTTTCAGGATCTTTTTAGATTTCTATGATTTTCTACTGCCATCAATCTAGTTGTTTCTTTATCCAGAAGTTTTCTTTTTCCCTCATTTTCAATTTTCATTTCCACTAACACATCTTTATCACATTTTACTAATTTTGGACATCTTTTACTGCGTACAAGAAATTGTCATGTTTAAAGCTCGTAAAGTTATTCAATTTGTTTATAAGCCTAAAAAATGTTTAAACTTTAAAAAAATTTCTAGGCTCTCCTAGTGAACCGATTTGAATTTTACAAAAAGCGTTTGAAAGTTTGAGCCTTCCTTTATATGTAAAAAAAATTGCAACTATCTGAGGCCTTATTTAGGGCCTACTATAAATTTGAAAATTTGCGATTTTTTTCCAGTAGGCTGGATTGCAAAATTATTATGCAAAACCTATCCGACCGATCTTAACAAAATTTAGCACACGTTTTAAACATATTAAAAAGTTTTTCTAGGCGGAATATGGAGCTTGTAAGTCAAGTTTAGAAAGTCGAAAACATTTAAAGGATTAACTTCATTTTTTTGTACTTTTTTTCCAATTATTGCTATTTTTTCAACAATAAACATTAAATTTTCAATTTCTAGCTAACGAAATATTGTGTAAAATTGAATAACGAAACTTTTAACTTCGTATAATTTTTTCTCTAGGATCAATATTTTCCGAATTATAAACGAAAATAGGAGCAAAAAAATGAGAAATTTTCAATTGTTTTCAGATTTTGTTAAATAAAAAATTTAGCACATTATCGATATTAGGCACATCCTGAAGGGATTCCAGCTAAAAAATTGCTTCCTATGGAAAATGTCCATTATGGTCTGAATTTGTACAGATCCCGCCTAGTCTATAAGTATCAAGTTTCTCTGGGTCACATCACACGTTGGAATAGCAGGTAACAAAGCAGCCGACCGAAATGCCAAAGAAGATATAAATGATAACAGTACCCAAATGTCCCTCCAATATTAAATACCATTTACCAAAAAATCTTAAAGACATTTTAAACTCAAATAAAAATATTAATAAACTACTTTTGTTTTAAAAAGATTGTAGTTTAATAAGTAAAGTGTAATTAATTGTTACCATTCCGCTAATAGCCTTATTAGGTCACAGCGGGTTTTTATAAATAAAAAAAACAACGATAGAGTGAAAGGAAATACAAATGAAAATTAAAAATAATAAAAATGGGCATTAACCGCCTTAACAAACACGATAATGCAGCAGGGACAAGCAGAGTAACAAATAATACAAAAATACTTCAAACGTCAGTATAAAATTTTTCAGCAGATCTAAAAGCAATGAAAAACCCTAAAAGAATAGCTTTTCTTATAATCTAATAACTGTCGGAAAACTTCATTTCATTTGTACGAAAAATATAATAAATTTAAGCAAAGGATCCGATGGTACGAGTGCACTCGAACATATAATTTGTGCATTAAAAAAAATAGTCCTTTTGTAGATAAGCATAATTTTTTATTGTAGGACTTGTGTTGCTAACCAAAATCTTAACCCTTTCCAGTCAGATGATCCCATTTGGGATCATGGTAATGTTTTCTGCTTTAGTGACATAGAAAACTACTTTATATCAGTTGGGCGAACGACATTGCGTTGCAAGATTGTTTATGTAAACATTATAAATATCAATGAATCCAAATTGAATCATTGGGCTAGTGCGGTGGTCCCCAAATGGCATCATTGGGAAGTCGTGTGAATTTTGTTTCGGTCAATAAAATACAAAAATGCAATATATTTTTTCATTTCAGATGGATCGTTTATTCAAAAATAACAAAACCAAAGTTTCTTTTCGGGAATTGCAAAATCTGTCCCAGGAAGAGCTAGTTGGTCTTCTTGATGATTCTGATATCGAATTCGATGTTGATAATGAGGAAGAGGCTTTGGAAGACGAAATGATTGAAGAAACTCAAATTGAAGAATTATTGGAAAATATTGTTGAAGATAGCTTGAACACCCAAGTTACAGAGAATATGGAAGAAAAAAATGTTGAAGAAATTACACAACAGCCACAGACAAGTCATGCCAAGAAAAACAAAAGCACAGAAAAACCAACTTGGACAGACAACGATTTAATTGATGTAAACAGCGAGTACACCGGTGAGTTTTCGGTTGATGAAAATATTTACACACCTTTTCAATATTTTAAAATGTTTTGTGACAATGATATTATTCAAAATTTTGCTGAGCAGACAAACTTGTATTCTGTGCAAAAAGACAGTAAAAATATTGATACAAATGCAGCAGAGATAGAGCAGTTCTTAGGCATACATGTATTGAGTGGAATTGTTCGTGTTCCTTCGTATAGAATGTATTGGGCAGAAGAAACACGATATAATACGATAGCTGATATCATGTCACGTAATCGTTTTGATAAACTGCGAGCATATTTTCACGTCAACGATAATTTGAAAGTCTCGCCTAGTAACAATGACAAATTATATAAAGTAAAACCGTTCATTGAAAAAGTTCGGCAAAATATGAATAAGATAGAACCTGAAGAATTCAACAGCATCGATGAGTTTATTATACCATTCAAAGGACATAGCAACCTAAAGCAATATATAAAAAATAAACCTCATAAATGGGGCATAAAGGTTTTTGCAAGAGCAGGACGCAGCGGCATACTATACGATTTTGAGATATATGTGGGAAAAGGGACAGTGCAAGATGAATCAGGTCTTGGAATTAGTGGGGAAATAGTACTGAAGTTGGTCAGAAATCTGCCAAACCACATGAATTTCAAGATTTTCACTGATAATTGGTTCACATCTTATAATCTACTTGTTACTCTGAAAGAAAGGGGCTTCCTTGCTGCGGGGACTGTAAGAAGTGGGCGGCTGGTAGGTTGTCGTTTTTTAGAAGACAAAGTTCTAATGGCAAAAGGTCGTGGATCCTCTGATGTAAAAATAGACAGCAAAAAAAATATTGCTGCTCTCAAATGGTATGACAATAAGTCTGTCACATTAGCATCAAACTATATAGGAAAATATCCTCTTGGTAAAGTGAACAGATGGTGCAACAAGAGTAAAACCTATGTAGACATCGAACGGCCAGCAATTGTCAAAGAATATAACATTTCGATGGGGGTGTGGATTTGCATGACATGCTTGTGGAACTATATAGAATCAAAATCAAGCCAAAAAGATTCTATTTGAGAATAATATTTAATCTTATTGATACATGTATTGTCAACTCCTGGTTGCTATACCGAAGACACTGCAAACAAAAACAAGTGAAACACATCCCCCTTCTCCAATTCAAATCTCAAGTTGGACATGCGTTACTAAAAGCTGGAAAATCCGACACAAGGAAGCGAGGACGTCCTTCTCAAGAGAATACACCAACTAAGAGACAACTACTGCATCCTGCACCAGTGCGAGATGTTCGATTTGATGAAGTAGGACACTGGCCGCTACATGATCAAAATCGCACAAGGTGCAAATTATGTATAAAGTCTTACTCTAGAATAAAATGTTCTAAGTGCAATGTTTTTTTATGTTTAAACAATAATAAAAATTGTTTTTATAGTTTCCATGTACAAAATTAAATTGTTAATAAAGTGCAATAATAAACGTATTTCCTATTATAGTCAATTTTTTACCAGACATAATTCAGGTACCACCAATGCCAGATGATTTCAAATGGGATCAATTTTTTTTAAGTTTGCAGACTGTAGGATGCAAAATTTTTGAAAAAGCTATCAACAATTATTTTTTCTTGTATCATTTTCTATAACATAAATTTTTTTCAACAAAATTTACTCAAAAAAAAAAAATAATTTGGGCTGGAAAGGGTTAAAAAGTGTTTTTATTTACTTTACTATTTGTTTGTTATTATTAACATAATATATATCCAAAAATAAATTAATTCTATAATGAGGCTACGTAGCTACCTATTGTTTTAATAATATAACTTACCTATGCCAATTACTGGTATGCAACTGGCCAATCATTGAAGGTAAGTGGCCAATCTTTGAATATTTTACAATTGGAAAAATGTTTAAGATTTCAAATAAATATTGATTTTAATGGCATAACATATTTTTTAAATCCTTTAGGAATAATTTGAAGAAAATAAAAAATAACAATAAAGTGTTTGTAATTGAAATTTTGTTTAAAAAAATTAAATTTACTGCATCCACGTTCTTAACTGGTCAATCACTTATAGTTTAACCTAGACAGCGTTAACTTACCTGTAGTTGTTTTCTTCTTTTGTCCGTACATTCCTAAAACGTAATTCTAATAACGTAAGTTGAAGTTAAATATAATCATAGTCTTGCATTCACTGTCACTAACTAATAAAATGTAGTATCTAGTTTATTTAAATTTGAATATTTATGTCGCATACCCTGTGACTTCCTACTCTTTTAAATATATTACAAATTTAAATTAAACGATTCTCTTCTGAATCACATAGTAACCTTCTACCTTCTGAAAACATATTGTGTCACACTACCGTCTCGGGTTTGTGTTTGTATTTTTGGTCTACTAAACTAAACAACTAAGGATATTTGTTGCTGGTTTACCTTCTTCAAATCAACAATAATTATTAACGTAAGATAAATTACAGTAGTGGCCTGAAGATTGCGTAGTATGCTAATATAAAATGTGTTAAATTATCATTGATTCCAGTGAAGCGAACAATGTTTTTATTTTTATCATTTTGTTAATTGCAAAGGTCATTTCTATAACTGAATGTATGATTGTCATCAGTTATTACCTTTTGCACACTCAAATAATTTAGTATTTTTCTTATATTCCTATTTACTGACTTTTTTATTATAATATTTATTACACTTTTAACTAAAAACTGTTTTATTTAGGTACCAATGTAATTATCAGTAGTAATGTCCCTAGGACATTGATAACAGACGAGATAATTTCATGACAATCGAAAGCTCGTTCCTTGCTGTCACCAAGCAACGAGCTTGAGAAATTTGTCATGAAATTATGAGGCATCCATTAATATATTTGTGACTGTAGGTTGTATTTCTGGATATTTTTTCTTTGGTTAGCGCATTTATACTTTGAACGTTCTCATTGCCGAAACGTGACATTTTGAAATTTATTTGGATGAAGTTGTCAAACTCGATCGTGTTGTCATAGGGATTGAAAATTGCACTGAATGTAATTATCAGTCTAATGTTGACATGATTGGGTGAAATTGTTCCACATGACACAAAATGACGAAATTTGAATTGTTGTTAGAACAGTCGAAAAACTATCACTAGTAATATCCCTAGGACATTGATAACAGACGAGATAATTTTATGACAGTCGAAACGGCTCAGCAAATTTTCAAACAACAACAGTATCTTACCTGCCAAACCCACTGGAACGCAATCAATAGTGCATTACATTAAATCCGGCAAACTGTTGTAAAATTTCCCAAAAATGTCTAGAAACGAAAAAGCTGTCATCCGAAGATTAAGAATAGGACATACCGATTTACACATGAATATTTAATGAAATCCGAGCCGAAGCCCAACTGCCAAATCTGCTCAAGTGTATTAACAGTGAAACATATCCTGATCGAGTGTCCCCGGTACGCAAAACCCAGAGTGCAATATAAACTTAAGCCAGATATCAAAGACGTTTTAAACTCACCCGATCAAGTCTTAAACCTAATTGGTTTCTTGAAAGACATTCAGTTGTTTAACAGAATATGACCCTTGTTTTCCATGTACTTTACCTGTAACTTAGATATAATTAGTGATAAAACTATTGTATTATTTAGTCATAGGTTCGAAGCTTTTAAATTAACTGTAGCAATTAGGAATACAGTAGACTCTCGATTATCCGAGTCTTGGTTATCCGAGCCCCTCGGTTAACCGAGGCAAAATTTTGCCTGGGTTTTACTTTTATAGCCGTACTTGTTGAATCACAATATCGAGTAATAAAAAAATGGTCGATGGTCACAAGTTATATCGGCAGCTGTTATATGGGCAATCCATTGAAAATTGTGGATTATTGATAAGAAGAGAATTGTGTGTAAGGTATGCTTTAGGTCAAGCTGATGTCGAGTTGGTATTCTCAGAAATTGGTCACCGCCTTATTTCCAGAAATTTCTGTGTCGTGTTTTGTCTACAACTTCCTGTTACTTTCTATGTTAATCAGTGTGAATTGAACTACGATTTGTTTGCTGTCAATTACAGATCGTCAAATTAAGTTACTGTACGGTAAAATTTTTCCTTTTATGTACTGTTTTGTGTATTTATTTGAGTTTATTAGAGTGTAAAAGAGCATATTTCTGTGCAATATGAGTGAAAAGCGGAAGAGAGTAGTTGTATCTTTGGAAACAAAAGTGAATGCAATTAAGAGGTTGGACAAGGGTGAATCAATAAAGAAGGTTGCTTCAGATTTAGGTGTCGAATTGGAGATGGCAGCGTAAGCGGAATGAAATCGAACAGTGGGTCAACCGAAGTGTGAGCGGTGGTAGTGGATTGGCCCGGAAGACTATGAAAAAAGGGCACTATGAACAAACTTCTCAGGCATTTTTCTTGTGGTTTTCACAAATGGGAAGATTCGGTAGTCCGATAAGTGGTCCAATACTCCAAGCAAAAGCGACTTATGGAAAAAGAAATATGGCATCCGACAATTGAATATTTGCGGCAAAAAACTTTCTGCCGACTCAACTGAAATTGGAACATTTTATTTAAAATTACAAGACATTATAGTTAAAGATGGACTAACTTTAGACCAAATATTTAACTGTGATGAGACAGGCCCTAACTTTAAAATGCTTCCATCAAAAACACTAGCTGCTAAAAATGAAGGAACTGCACCAGGTTACAAAAAAAGCAAAGTGAGAGTTACATTCATGATTTGCAACAATGCTTCTGGTTCATTAAAATTAAACCTCTTTTAATCGGAAAATCCAGAAATTCAAGAGCATTCAAAAATGTCCAAATAAATTGCTTACCTACAATCTATAGCAACCAACGCAATGCATGGATGGACTGTAACACTTTTAAGGACTGGTTTTTTAATGACTTCGTGCCAGTCATTGATGCCTACCTAATAAACAAAAATCTGCCCCGGAAAGCTTTGTTGTTGTTGGACAACGCACGATCCCACTCAGATGCGAGTGAATTGATTGGTGATGACATACGAGCTGTGTTTCCTTCCACCCAATATGACGTCTCTCATCCAACCTTAGACCAAGGCGTTATAGAAACAATGAAGAGGAATTATCAGAGGAAGCTTCTTCATATACTGTAAACTAAGCTAGATGAAGGGCTGACTGTAATTGAGACATTGAAGAAGATCACGGTTAAAGATGTTTGCTATTGGATCGCATCTGCTTGGGACGACGTAAAAGTGTCCACTATTCAGAAGTCGTGGAAAAAATTATTTAAGATAAACAACAAAACACAAGACGTTCAAAATGAAACTGATGACTGTGAAGTTGATTCTATAGCCAACCTAGCCAATCAATTACCAGTAGAACACAACTGAAACCAAGAATTCATCGATTGGATGAATCTAGATGAAGAAATGGAACTGACAGATGATGCAATTCCAATCTAGTTCTACACTCATGAAGAAGATACAGATGAGATAACTCAAAAGATTTCTCATTCCGATGGATTGAAGTCCCTTGAAGTAGCTCTCGCATACATCGAGCAACAAGAAGAATTGACACCATTAGACGTCCGAAACACATTAATTTAAATAAAAAAAAATAAATTTTCAAACCAAAAAATACACGTATATATAACTAATTTACGGAAAAATAAAAAACTTATTTATAAAACTTGTAAAACTCCTTGCTACAGCATCTTAATATTTTAAATACTTATGTAATACCATTGTCTGTATATTGGTAAAAAACCTGAATTTTTATTTAAAGAAATAGCTCATATTTATTACACAACTTTAAAACCCAAATAATTATCGTTGGATCGCAATTTTGTAGGTCGTTAAATTTTTTTCGAAGCTCGAAACCATTTCGAAAGAAACATCCGCAAAAGTAACAGTAAGAAATATAAGTAATTCAATTTTCAGGAAATGGAAGAGCTGATGCGACGTCTTATCCTCACTGAAAAAACAGGAAAAAGGACGCTGAACTGTGAAAATAGTAAGGAAAGTACTAAATCAAGGACATTTCGATATACACGACTCGATAAGCATATATTCAGACATAACACGCCCGGAATGCAATCGAAGATCATGTCTTTGGGCAATTTTTGTTTTTATCGCAACCTTTGGATATCCTGATGGTGTTACTTTCGAGATAGTCGTATTTTATCCAACGAATGGAGTAATCCCTTTATGATAGTTTTATTACGGTAAAAGGACGGACGTCTAAAAGAGTTAGAAAGTTTAGAGAGAAAAAGGATAAAAGTTTCAAACTTAATGGTTTGAATTTAATTTTCTTTGCTGAATTTTTCCTGAATTTTAAAATGTTCATTAAAATTCTCTTTTCTTCATATAATAAAACACATTTACGAATATATATTATTACCTGGTAGTTTTATACAGTGTGGAAAGCACTTATGGAATAAAATGGTTTGTGTCCTTATTTTAGAAAATAATAAAAAACGTTGAGATAACAACTTTAAAATTTAAATGTGCGCTTTTTAAACAAAAATTTGAATGTACAGAGTGATCCACGCAAGTCTGGCATAGTCCATAATCTGTATTTTAAATAAAACACCCTGTATATTTTTATTTTTTTAAAAGCTCCTTAACATGATCTCAACGAACTATATCATGTAGGGTCTGTTATATATTTATATAGTTCGAATTTATTTTGTTCTATAAATCTAATTTATTAAAACTCACGATAGCTAATTACTATTTATTAAATAACTTTTACAAATGTATTTATTTCACGTTTCGTACAAGTAAACCGCGTTTACCGATCTTCTTATGACTGAACTTCTTCAATAAAAATCTTTCATTTATATACACAACTGTGTCATCCAGAAAATTCGGCGGACTTCTTGAATAGTCTCGTATTTTGGTGAAGGCGCTCGACTCGTTTTTCAACCTCGAGACGTGGATGATTCACCAAAATTAGTGTCTAGAGATTTCTGGTAAACAACTGGTAGCTAAGCTCAGGTATATTTTTGACCTACAAATTACGAGAATCAATAAAAAGAATTAGTCATAAAATATTTACAGTTCTATATGCCATAACATTTAAAATCGTAACATTGCCCCCTCTTAAAAGATGGTTCCTCCTGGAACCTTGTCGGGACTGGAACTGGAGCGGCATGCTGATATCGGCAACTGGACCCTCTTTTACAACCTTCCAGTTGTATAGAAATGACAAGGGACAGTTTTCTCTCCGCACCAGTAACTATGCGGATTGCAACAGACTAACACCTGGACTTCGGTGTCTTTAAAGATTTCCTCCACCATGTTTCGTATAACCCTCCAATCTAATTGGTGGCACTCTAACTTTGGCATGGCTAACTTTTGCACGTCGGACTCTAGTACGTGCTCTCTCAACTGAAGTAAGGCTTCCCATACATCTCGGTAGGTAGGTTGGTCACGGGCAGTGTCTTTTGTTACCAGGTAGAAAAGGTAACGTGATGCATCTTGAAGTTTCAAGGTTTTACCAGGAGCTGGCACTTGGCATTGAAGTTCTGCAACTCGACCAAACTTCCTTCGAAAGACGGATGCCAACCCTGGTGCATCTTTGATACTGGCGGGATGGTAAGGGCCAGTGAGTAGTCATCGGGAAGCGCGAGTAGATCTTGCCTTTCTTCAGTGGTAACACCATGTCTTGCTTTACCGGTACCTCCATAGGCACCCATGAATTCCTCAAACGTGAGGTCAGACACATCTTGGACTTGGTTTACTTCCACTTCTTCATCTACGTCGTGGTCACCCTCGAAAGACGCCAACCGGTTATGGTGTACTATCATCGGCTTTCTCTCGGAATCTTGCTTATTCGGTAAATAACATCATTGATCTTCTCCATAATGAGGTATGGACCTTCCCAAAACTGCTGCAATTTGGGAGAACAACCTTTTCGCTTTTTGGGGTTATAAAGCCAGACTTTATCGTTCTTCTTAAAACACCCTTTTCGGCTTGTGTATCGTACCGTTTCTTCATTCGGTCACTAGCGATTTGGAGATGGGAACGGACCAACTCGTGTACATCGTCCATTCTTCTTCGTAATTCGATCACATAATCTTCACCTGCTACATCTTCTCCAGGTCGACATCCAAACTCTAGATCACAAGGTAGTCGCATCTCGCGTCGAATAGGACTCTGGCTGGTGTCTGGCCTGTTGATTCATTAACAGCAGATCTGTAGGCCATTGTGAAGAACGGGAGATATTGGTCCCAGTCTCGCTGATGATCGGACACCATCTTTGTCAAATACTTGCCAACTGTTCTATTCATTCGTTCTACCATACCATCCGATTGCGGATGATAAGCCGTAGTTCTTGTTTTCTTCATACTAGTCTATCACATATTCCTTGGAATAAATCGCTTTCGAAGTTCCTGCCTTGGTCACTATGGATCTCCAAAGGCACTCCAAATCGGCTGATATATTCTTGGATCAACTTATCTGCAACGGTGGCGCCTTCTGGTCTGGAAGTGCGTAAATCTCGACCCACTTAGTGAAGTAATCCATTACTACCAACATGTACTTGCCTCCATTATCACTTTCTGGAAACGGCCCAGCAATGTCCAAAGCTATTCTTTCAAACGGGCTTCCAACATTATATTGTCTCATAGGAGCTCTCCTTTTTCGATAAGGCCGTTACTCGTAGCACAAATAGTACATTTCTTACACCAGTCTTTTACATCGTCGGAACTGTTCATCCAATAAAACCGTTCCCGAATTCGCTGAAGGGTCTTCTTCACACCAAAATGCCTCCTGATGGACTGTCGTGTAACTGACGAAGTACTTCGGCTATTCTGCTCTTTGGAATCACCAACTGTCTTCTCTTCTCTGAACCGTCATCATTTTCCAGGACTCGTTTGAGCAAGCCATCTTCCATGATAAATGAGTCCCACTGGGCCCAATACGTCTTCACTACTGAGCCTAGGTTCGATATTTCTTGCCAAGGTGGTCGACGGTTTTCCTCTTTCCATTTTCGGATTTTCTGTATAACTGAATCTCTCTCTTGTTCTTCCCTGATCTTGGTAGGCGTCCAGTCGTCGTGAACCACCGTCGTTCTTAGCACTGCTGCTTCTTGGATTCCGTTTTGTTGCAGTGAGAACACTCTGCTGGGCATGGCCTTCTGGAAAGAGAATCAGCGTTTCGGTGGCTAACTCGGCCCGGTGCTCAATCTTAAAATCATATTCTTGGAGTCGTTCGATCCACCTGGCTATCTGACCCTCTGGATTCTTAAACTGCATCAACCATTAAGGGCGGCATGGTCGGTTCGGATTAAAAACTTCCTTCCATAGAGGTATTGATAGAAGTGCTCTACTGATTTCACTACTGCCAGAAGTTCTCTTCTCGTGACGCAATAATTTCGCTCAGGTTTTGAGAGAACTTTACTAAAATATCCAAGGACTCTTTCCTGTCCTCCTTGAATCTGAGACAGCACTCCTCCAATTCCCACATTACTTGCATCTGTATCTAAGATGAACTCTCCTTCTGGCAGTGGATACCCTAAAATTGGTGCTGTGATTAAATGCTTTTTTAAGGTTTCAAAGGCATTCTGGCAGTCTACATCCCAGCGGTATTCTCTTGCTTCCTCTGTAAGTCGCGTTAATGGTTTCGCGATATCTGCAAACTTCTTAATAAACCTCCGGTAGTAAGTACACAGTCCCAGAAAACTTCTCACTTGATGTTTGTCAGTTGGTTTTGGCCATTCCTTAATAGAATCGATTTTTCCTTATCCACGGCCACTCCTTCTTTACTGACTATATGACCCAGATAATTGACTTTACTTGAAATAGCTGGCACTTCTTGGGGTTTAACATCAATTGGGCAGCTTTAAGTCGATTAAAAAACGTTTTCTAAATTCTTCAGATGGTCTTCAAATGTCTCCCCAAGACGATTATGTCGTCTAGATAAACTAGGCATGTTTTCCAAGATAACCCTCTCAAACACATTTTCCATAAGCCTCTCAAATGTCGCAGGAGCGTTACAAAGTCCAAATGGCATAACGTTGAATTGCCATAATCCAGATCCTGTGGTGAAGGCTGTCTTTTCTTTATCTACCGGGTCATTTCTACCTGCCAGTATCCAGACTTCAAATCCAAAGTGGAAAATAATTTACTTCCAGCCAATGTGTCTAATGTGTCATCGATCCGAGGCAGAGGATAATATCTTTCTTGGTAACGTTGTTCAGCAAACGGTAATCCACACAGAACCTCGTTGTTCCGTCTTTCTTCTTAACCAGGACCACCGGAGAGACCCATGGGCTCGTAGAAGGTTCTATCACCCGTCTTTCTTCATTTCCTGAACAATCGTTTCAGCTTCCTCTCTTTTCGTCTGTGGTAATCGTCGAGCTGTTTGACGAATTGGCTTAGCATTACCAGTATCAATTTTATGCTTAACGACGGTAGTTCTTCCCGTCTTTCCTCCTTTCGGTACGAAAATATCACGATACTGCCGAAGAAATTCCCTTAATTTCCTTTTCTCAATCTGATTCAGAGACTGTCCAGCAACCGCAACATTTGATCAAATTTATCGTTGGAATTATCAGACGTTGTCGTCTGACGGATTATGGATGTGACAGGTACACAAGTTCCTACTTTTGTCTCTTTCTTGATGGTCACTGGGTAGTCATTGACATTAATAAGTCTCACAGGAATTTCTTTAGCCGAAGTCACTAATTCTTTTCCAATTATGATTCCACGGCCAACTTCGTCGTCATGATTCCAAGGCTCCATCATAACAGGTGTTCCTTCGTCCACAATTCCCTGTAGCCGCGCTACTATTATCGTTTCACTTCTCGCAGGCACGACTGTATCTTCTTTAACGGCTGCTTGCATAGTGTTGTCATCATGTGGATGGAGAAATACCTCCTCGTTACCAACTTTGATTACTTTATTTTTAAAATCCAATTGGAATCCATGCGTATTCATTACGTCCATTCCTAATATAACATCCTCTTCGATGTCAGCAACTATAACAGTATGGACGAACTTTTCTGCTCCAATTCCTAATTGTACTGGATTTCTCCATGAATGTTAGCATTTTCACCTGTAGCGGTCCGCAGTCGCAACCTCGTTGGTAACAGTTTCTTACGGCTGTTTATAACTGTCGGGCGAATAATGCTTCTGGTCGCTCCGTATCCACCAACAACGTATGCTTTTTACCATTTATTTCTCCATCTACATATACACTATCTTCACGACATTTCAAAGAAGCTATTAGTATGAGAGGGTCTTTGGAAGAGTTCTGGGTCGAAGCTGCCCCCCTAAGGCGACCCGTTCTAGTTTTCCTGATGGTGAGTTTCTTGATTTGTGTCGTACCTAGGATGCTTACATGAACTTCGTACGTGTCCTATTTCGCCACAATTCCAGCATCTTATGGTCTTCGTTTTCTTGTATGTCATGCTTTTCATCATATTAACGAGCTGGTCAAGTTTATCTTCATCTTCTTCCTCTTTTACAGTCCTAACTTTACTGTAACCGCCAGAGGCCTGCGTAGCTGACTCGTATTCGAGGGCGGCGGATAAGACATCAACCAGCGTCTTGTGACGAGCTAATCGTAGTGTTCTTTGCATCTCATGATCCCGAAGACATGAATAAACGTTTGAACGGCCAACTTTTCCATCATGTCTTCGGGAGCTGTTGGATAAGCATATCGCACTAATCTGGCAATATCTACTTCATATTCTTGAAGAGCCTCATCTTTCTTTTGTCTTCGATTTTTGAGCTGCGACTGATATACATGCTCTAAGTGTTCGTGGCCATATCGCATATTTAACCTCTTCTTCAGTTGTTCGAAATCATCCGTCTCTTCTACGGCTATGGTCTGGAGCACATCTAAGGCATCTCCTCGAAGAGCGATAGTCAGGTTTACAGCCTTTTCTTTTTCAGACCATCCATTCGCTCTTGCAGCTGATTCGAACTGTTTCATGTAGTTGTTCATGACGATTTTCCGTCGAAAGTTGGAACCTTGACATGAACATAACTCCGCTTCCTTCAAATTTCGGCCGTGTTTCTAACTTACATTTCGTCTCGTCTTCTTGTGTCTCTATGGTAATTGGATTGTTTACTCTCTCTGTTGTGTCTGTTCCCTCAATCTTCCTTTCCAACTCTTTCCATATCTTCTCTTCGAAGGCCATCATATCGGCAGCAATTTGGTTTTTTAATGAAGACACTCTATCGTCGAGGGCAGACATCTCAGAGGTGACTTTAGAGATGTTAGCAGAAACCTTGCTTTCCAGAGAAGCAATCTCGTTAGAAACTTTGCTTTCTAAGGAAGAGATCTCGTTAGAAACTTTGCTTTCTAAGGAAGAGATCTCGTTAGAAACTTTATTCTCCAATGATGCGATATCACAGGAAACCTTGGCTACATCGGAAGAAACTTTATTCTCCAATTTTGAAATTGACGCGATGACAGCATCTTCAAATATATAAGTTTCCGGATCTAAACCCTCTTCCTCCAAAGCATTCTTTAGTCGTTGGACTAACTCAGCCTTTTTTCCGGTAGAAGCTAATTCTCTGTCCTCAAGATGCCTTCTTAAATTCGTAACTGTGAGCTCGTAAATCGTCGTCATATTTCACTTCTTTTTATTTAAAGTTCAAATTAGATTTATTTAAAATCCCGCTTTTTTTTATTTGAATATCCCACTTCTGACACCACTGTTATATATTTATTTATATTGTTCGAATTTATTATTGTCTATAATCTAATTTATTAAAACTCACGATAGCTAATTACTAATTTATTAAATAACTTTTACAAATGTATTTATTTCACGTTTCGTACAAGTAAACCGCGTTTACCGATCTTCTTATGACTGACTTCTTCAATAAAAATCTTTCATTTATATACACAACTGTGTCATCCAGAAAATTCGGCGGACTTCTTGAATAGTCTCGTATTTTGGTGAAGGCGCTCGACTCGTTTTTCAACCTCGAGACGTGGATGATTCACCAAAATTAGTGTCTAGAGATTTCTGGTAAACAACTGGTAGCTAAGCTCAGGTATATTTTTGACCTACAAATTACGAGAATCAATAAAAAGAATTAGTCATAAAATATTTACAGTTCTATATGCCATAACATTTAAAATCGTAACAGGTCTATTATGAACACAAAATAAAATATTGAAATTAATTATAATTTTTTTCAAGACAATTAATTCGTAGAATACCCGAGATATTTGATTGAATTACATTAAAATAAATGCTCAAAATGTTCTACACCTTATTGTTGGCAATAACACAGTCTCCTATAAAACTTGTCCCGAACTTTGTTTAAAGTTTGAAGTGAAATAGTTCGTATTTCTCTAGTTACCTTTCTTTGAGGTCTTCAATGCTACTTGGTTGTGTTGCATATACTTTTTTATTGAGATAACCCCACAGAAAAAAAATTTCAAAGGCGTAAGATCTGGCGACCTAGCTGGCCACTCAATAGTACCCCTTCGTCCAATTCATTTATTGAAAAAGATTTCATTCAAGTAATCTCTCACCATCAAAGCATAATGGGATATTGCACCATCCTGCTGAAACCAGACAGTTTCGGGCCTGTTACTTAAACCATATTGATAAATCGAAAAGCTTCTTTCAACGTCTACACCGGTTATCGGTACATACTTATACCTTAGCATAGGGGTCGGCATGTAATTTGATGTGGGGTTCGGACACTTGAAGAAAATTTGAACAAGGTCCAGAAAACAAAAGAAATGATAACATTTAATGACAAGATGTTTATTATTTTGGTTATTCTTAATGATAAAATAAAAGACCTTAAATTAATGCGAAAAATTGCATCAACAGTCTTGAGCTAGTTGTTTGTGGTCCTGGTTCTCGAGTCGAACAACAAATTCGAAGGGCATCATTAAGGTGGGAGACCGTTAATCGGGGGCGATAATTGTTTTTCAAAGAATGAATTTTTAAGAAAGACGTTTCGCCCATATATAACGTATTAGCCCATGTCTGCAATTTTCGTATTTTGCTGGCACATGTTTGACCCAAAATTCTTCTGTGGATACCGATTTAGAAACGTGCAAGGACAAATCTTCTTGTAATATAATAATCTCCATTTAAAGTTATGCTTTTGATAGATTAAACAGCTTAGCAGCCACATCTCTTCCAATGGTGATTTTAGAAATGAACATAGTTGGCTTATCTGTGCAAAGTCTTGTAGATTTGATAGATCTCAAATCTGTAAACACGCATGGGATAATGAACATAGGGTTCAATGGAATAATTCAAATGTAGTCCTAAAAGAAACGGATGGTAAAAAAAGAAAAATCAAAGAAGCGGCTCTAATTATGCTAAATGAGGCCAATTGTGTCGCAAATTCCTCGGCAGAATGTAGTAGGATCTGGTTACCAATATTGAAAGAGGAAGTTATTAATAAGAAAATACCAGTATTAGTAAGTCAGTAACATATAGAGGATACATCATTTATGTTTTTTAAATAACGTAGCATATAAAATCAGAATTTTGATGTTTGTTGAAGGTAAACTAAATTCACGAACAAATACTTACAATGTCGGGATAGTATTATGAGGTTTTTTTCCTGGTTTTTCCCTCATAATTTACTATGGAATCACTAACAGGAGAATTTTACTGTCATCATGTCATGTGTTTGTCTTTTTAAAGACGAATTACATGCTATGATTTTTTTCTGACGGATATTATCAAGTTAAAGTTGATTTCATGTAATCGAATGAACTATCTTATAAGTAAAGTCGTCCCAGGAGCGCAACTCAACAATATTGGCAATATCATTTTAAAGTCGTCTACTTTAAAATGCATAATGTATGTCTGAATTGTCAATATAAATGAGTCAGATAAAATTAAATTATTAGAAGAATTTTTCACTATGTAACAAAAAACAAAATTTGTTTAATTTACTGTTTGTATTTTGAGAACGATTTCCGAAGTGGAAATTGAAACGTCAATAAACGTATTTTTATCTTTAATTGTGGTTTATTCCCAGTTTAATAATAATTAAAGTCTTGTAATCGAACACAAAATTTCACGAACACTGCAATGTCTTCTTCGGAGTACGCGTTATTGTCATTTTATTCGACAATAGATGAAAAATAAATGAATTCTTGTGGTGAAATATCTTATTCAAAGATATCTAGCTTACGACGAATTCCATTTCTTCCATTTTCTTGTAACTGTGTGTTAGCGCATTCAAATATTTTAAAAAATCTTTTAAAAAAGCCACAACCAGAATATTGCGCCTGTTTGTTACATATTCAAAATTAGCCCTAGCTTCCTGCGTATTTATATTTTGTAAAAAGGAGATCGCGTGTTTTTTTCTGAGCCAGAAACGTTCAATAAATTGACCTTTACTTAATCAACTAGCATTATTGTGTTGTAGTAACTAAAATTTACTTAATCGTATTTAGAAAGAAACTCATTGAAATGTCGATGCTAAAGGGAAGAATGAGATTTTATAAAATTAATTAACTTCACTAAACTGTCCATGACTCCTTTAAGTCTAGCACTAAGTTTTCCACAAAGGGCTGTCTGGTGTATTATGCACCGATATATTATTAAATTTGTATTTTTATCCCTGATCGTCTTTACTACACCTTTTACTTTGGCCCATCACTAATATGGCACCATCAGTAGAAAGCGAAATCATTTTATTATAACTGATATTTGATTTAGAAATTAATTTCATCAATAAACTTAAATAATACTTCTCCTCGAGTGTTACCTTTCATCGGCAATATTGCTAGCAACTTTTCCCTTAAAATCTGACATTTAATATAAAACAATCTTACAAAAACAAACATTTGTTCATCATCAACAATGTCACATGATTCGTCAAGTGCTATGGTGTAGCAAGGTGCTTTTGTAAAAGATTAAGAAAAGAGTTTTTAATATCCGCAGCTAAAATTTCCGTTCTTCGTATATACTTCGCGCTGACAATGAGATGCTTTGAATTGCTGAGGCAACATCTTTTTTCTTAAAAAGTGAGTTAGCTACTACCAGCATACATCCTTCATTATGTCAAATCGAAAATGGTTTTTTGTGTTTATTATGTATCCAGCACACACGTAACGCTGCCTCTGTGATTTTCTGGTCGCTCTGCAGCAACTACATTTTTGTGCTTTTTTTGTAAGAATTAAGATATACCCAACTTTTTCTTTACGCACGTGACTGCCAAGAAGAAAGTTTTTGTGGAACTGCTGATGAGTTGTTTTGTAGTGTCGCTTCAAATTTCTACTTTTAACTAAGGCGGTAATTTTTATTAAACTTTGAAAAATGAAAGGCAAATATCGAGCACAATTTTGACAATTAAATCTTGCCCAAGTACTTTCGCTTACTACAGACTCATCAGGGGCATTTCGTTAAATTTGGGCTATCCAGCAAGCGTAGAATGTGATAAACATAAATTTTAACATAACATTGTACAAAACGCTACACTAAAACAAGGACAAGCAGTTAAAATTAATTAAAATGGTTCTACGCTCTACATTCTCTACATTCTTTGTCAGCAACAGGAAAGAAAATGGTGAGAGAATGAGAGCCCATTCTCTCTCCTGTTGCTGACAAAGAATGTAGAGCGTAAAACCATTTTAATTAATTTTAAACTCCATGATGGATGAATGATGTTGTCTAATTAGCCCTTTGGGGTTTTAAATATACTATAATGTTTTTGTTAGTCCTAATTTATTGTCTTTATTCTAATTTATTAAAACTCACGATAATTTATCAAAAGTCTTTATTTTATACTAATTTATTTTACACTTAATAATTACAAATAATTTATTTGCGTTCGATACAATTTTAACCCGATATCCGCGATCTTCTTTTTGACTAACTCTCCTCAATGAGAATCGCCGTTATTTATTTGAAACGCCGTTATCTGGAAGGATCTGGCGTGAAGTAGACGGAAGTTGACCTGAATAGTCTCGAACTGGTTTTTTTATAGCGGCCTGTTTCCAGAAAGATCGAGTAGTAGTTGACCGCTTTCATATCGAAGGGGGACCCATAGTGTCAGGTAGGTTTTTTACCTGCGTCTCGGCCGGTGCGTGATCTAGAAAATACGTGATTAGTCATAATGTATTTACAGTTTTATACGCAATAATATTTAAAATCGTAACAATACCTATACATTTTATAAAGGTTTTTTAATAATTTTTTTTTAATTTTAAACTGTTTGTCCTTGTTTTAGTGTAGCGTTTTGTACAATTTGATGTCAAAATTCATGTTTATCACATTCTACGCTTGCTGGATAGCCCAAATTTGACGAAATGCCCTAATGATGCTGTAGTAAGCGAAAGTACTTGGCAAGATTTAATTGTTAAAATTGTGCTCGATATTTGCCTTTCATTTTTCAAAGTTCATGTATTCGATTATTCAACCTTATATCAAATTGTTAATTTTATTGCCTATAAGGCACACCGAAACCGCTTACAGCCTATCAGGCAGTGTAAAACAATATTTGTGATCAAATGAAAAGGCAGATATTTTAACTGAAGAAAATCAATTAACTTTGATGAAAAACTCGAAGTTCAAGGTTACTAAAAGTTTTTATGTGATATAACGTTTTATACTTACTTCGTCAACTTTGGCCTATTAAACAATCTGTGGATAAACATAAAATTGTACATTACACTACACTACACAAGGATTGCTAGCAGTACCATAAAGTTCCGTTATAAAGCTTTTAGAATTTTTAATATACTCGGCGTAATATAAAGCTGCATCTTACCATGTACTTTACAGAGTTAACGCTGTTCCAGGTGGTAACGTAGTATTAGGAAATATTTCTCTAAAAATTTGCACCCTTCAAGATGCTTTAATGATTTTTTTATATTTTTATCAACTCATTAACAAGATAACAAGTGAAAATTGTAGCTGTAGTGTCGCAGCAACATAACTAAGGCCATATGCTAAATACGTGCAATGAATAAAGTTTAATAAAACAATTTTAGCAGAAATTAGATGCTGTTTTCATATATTGGTCCTGCGTCGGAGAACATTAATACTATTTTATTGGTAGGCACAGCCACAGGCAGATAAAAATGTGTTAAAGCTTCGTTTAACGTATTGTCATAAAGTTTTGGGAAAAATTTCACCTGGTCTGATTGAGAAGCAAAATGCATTTAACAAAGAAGGCCATGGAATTGAAATGTCATCAGTTATTGAAATTTAATAAACAAAGCAGAATATTTTGGTTTGTGCTCTGCAAAATGTCTTATAAAATTGATATTCGTCGAGGTGTTTATAATATGGTTGGGCGAATGTCGAAACGAGATAGTGTTAATATTTATCGAGATCAAAACATAAGCAAATCGACAATTTATCGCACAATCAGAGAATGTGAAGAAGGGATACCATGTGTTAACTTGCGTAAAAGTGGCCGACCGCGGATTTCGAACCATATAAGAGAGGCAAGACTGATTGAAGCAGCTAAGAACAAAATTGGGGTCTACAGCGAAAACTGGCCAGAAGATTTCATGTAGTCAGGAAAGACTACAGTATACAGGACCCTATCGAGTAACAATATTATCTAGCGGAAAAGAAGAAAAGCTTTAAAATACACAGAGAATCAATTAGAGAGAATTCCGAGATGTTGCCGCGCGTTAAGGCGAGTGCATTTCGTCAACAAGTTGATCGTGATGGACGATGAAAAATATTTTACTTTATCCAACTCTAAGATGAAGGATAACGATGGGTTTTACACAAACGATTACGAAAATGTACATGATGAAATAAAATTTAAAAGTAAGAAAAAATTTGAGGACAAAATTTTGGTATGGTGTGCAATTTCTGAGGCTGACTTTATCTCACAGCCCTACATTGGTGTTGTTCGAGGAGAAGCCTTAAACGCAAATATTGATATTCAAAGATGTCTTTCTAAATTGCTTCCGTTTGTGAACACACACCATGCAAATGATCAAATAGTCTTTTGGACAGATCTTGCTTCATGTCATGACAGACGAATTATTTTTGTTTCTGGAAGAATTAGGGTTTCCCCAGTTAGTTGCAGTGACGGAACACTGGCTTGAAGTTAATGAGCCAATTTTCATTCAAGAATATACCACAATTGCTAGGTATGATCGTCCAAGTTCAGCTCATGGTGGCACTCTGATTCTTTCAAATAACAATGATTTTTCTTCAGTTTCGAAATATGACTATTTGCTGGGTGAAAACTACTTCGAATTTTCTTTGATTTATAATAAGAAATTTAATCTATACATTATTTGCATTTATAGATCACCTAGCTCTGATACTGAACTATTTTTTCAGAGCCTGCTAAATTTGTTAGATATTCTGCCCATTAAAAGCAGAAAAATTTTATGTGGTGATTTTAATATTGACTACGCTGCTGTTTGTGCGACCCAACTGTCTTTGGTAACTATTTTTGAATCATATGGTCTCACAATGCACGTTAATTCTCCAACAAGAATCTCAAAAACATCATCCTCGACAATTGATTATGTGGTTTCCGATTTTCCACCCGCTGACGTCCATTCTACAGTTATTAGTGGGGGGCTTTCTGATCATGAAGCGGTATATACCAAGTTTAGCAGTTTACAAACACCTCACTCAAAAACCCGACGATTAGGTAGGATTTTTTCCACTCAAAACTTTCGTAAATTCTATAATTCATGCTTGACTTCTGACTGGAGTTTTTCTTCTGGGGACATTGACTGTAATGTTAGTGATTTTCTAAATAGACTTGTATCTATTTTTAATAAAGCATTTCCTCTATTAAACATCAGGCCAAAACATAACAAACCTTGGATTACCAAAGGCATTCGCATATCTGCGAAAAATATGCGTTCTCTGCTATATATTAAAAAATTTAATGACAGTATCCCCATCTCTGATTATATCAACAAGTACAGAAAATGCTATATAAAACTACTCAAAGTAGCCAAAAAATCCTACTTTCATAATCGCTTAACAAGCTCCAAAAATATTTCAAAAGAAACTTGGTCAATAATAAACGATTTTCGAAATAAAACCAGTACAGCGAATCAAACCTTTTCTTTTCCTAACCCCGAAAATCTAAATGATTACTTTGTTAATGTGAGTAAAAATATAACCTCAACTATTTCGCCACAACAAGATCCAGTTTCCTATCTCTCTAATTCAAAAAACATTGCTGATACCTTCTTTTTAAGACCAGTTGATAAGACGGAACTCATTTCAACAATTCGTAGTATAAAAAGCACATCGTCCTGTAGTACAGATGGATTATCTATTAAAATTTTCTCAAATCTACCGCATAATGTTTTGGAGGTCATGGTCTCGCTAGTAAATGATTCCCTTGAAAAAGGTACATTCCCTAACTGCCTAAAGACTGCCATCGTCATTCCTCTTCATAAAGGTGGAGAAAAATCTGATGCCTGCAACTATAGACCTATTGCCTTGTTACCAGCACTATCAAAAATTATTGAAAGACTTATAAAAGTTCGACTTATGCCCTTTCTCCTTAAATATAATATTTTATCGCAAAATCAGTTCGGCTTTTTGTCTAATAAATGCACTAGTGATGCCATATTTTCTGTGTTACATGATGTATATCTATCACTAAACAGTAACCTCTCCTCCGCCACCGTTTTCTGCGACTATTCCAAAGCCTTTGACTGCGTAAATCACGACATTCTATTAAAAAAATTAACTTTCTATGGAATTCGGGGTGTGTCTTTGAACTGGTTCAAAACTTACTTGGTAGGTAGGAAACAATTGGTTAGAATAAATGACACCGACTCTAGTTGTAAAGATATTGAGTGTGGAGTACCGCAAGGTTCAGTATTAGGTCCCATTCTTTTTTTACTTTTCATTAATGACATCACTTACTTGAAAATTAAAGGGAAAATTTTTCTATTTGCTGATGATACCAGTATTACTTGGAGCAGCTCTGATATTTCAACGCTTCATTCAATTATAACCGCTGATTTACTTATAATCAAGGCTTGGTCAGACTCCAACTTACTTAGCTTTAACGTGGATAAGACTGTAGCATTATCTTATAAAGGAGTCATGCAACCCTTGCTTTTGAATGAGAGCCAAATCAATATCGTAAATTCCGTGAAATTTCTAGGTATTCTCATTGACAGTGATCTCAAATGGTCCTTGCATACTGACTCCTTAAGGAAGAAACTAGCCTCAGCTTGCTTTGCAATAAGATCTGTTTCGAAGGAACTAAATTTATCTTCTGCCAAAATGGCATATTTCTCATTGTTCGAGTCCCATCTTCGATATGGGCTTCCATTTTGGGGTTCTAGTACAGCGGCCCAATTTGATACTATTTTTAAGTTGCAAAAAAGAGCAATCCGTTATCTATTTGGTCTCAAACAAACAACTCATTGCAAGACCTACTTCAAAAATCACGGAATTTTGACGCTTCCCTCTTTATTTATTTTGGAAACGGTTTGTTTGATTCGAAAGCATCTAAACATTTTTCCCGATAGACCTGACCATGGCTACTCCATTAGAAATTCGGATTGTAACGTTTATTTGCCGATCCCGTCCACTCAGCTAGTAAAGAATTCTATTCTATATCGTGCAAAGAAACTTTATAATCACCTTCCAAGAGAAATTAAATCCGCAACATCCTTCATTAAGTTTCGTAAGGTGACAAAAATCTATCTCTCAGAAAGACCATATTATTCAGTTGACGAGTTTCTTAATGTATAACAAAGAAACAAAATTAGTATTGTTTATAATTACATTTGGGTGTCTCAAGCAGTGGCTACAATTTGTCTCATTTGTTGTTGTCTGTACAAATTATGTAGGTTATACAATAATTTTACTAATTTAAAATTGTGTTATTCTGTTTTTTACTATATTTGTTTTTGTTTTATACTTTTTGTACTATTTGACTGATTTATTTTTTAGCTTTGTTCATAAAATTGTTCAATAATTTTCAGTGACAATAAAGCATATTTCTACTCTATTCTATTACGCGAGGATCACAAGGGACTGATACGAAACTAACAACATTACCTTTGTACCGAAAGCGGACAATCCCCTCAACCTACCTCAAGCTCGTCCAATTAAAGAGTTCTGGGCAATATTAAGTCGGAAAGCCTATAATAACGGATGGAAAGCACAAAATCAGGAACAGTTAAGACGCCGCATATATACAAAAATTAGAGAAATTGACGCCGAGGTCGTCCAAAGGATGATGCAACGTGTCAGGGGAATTATTAGGCAAATCGAAAATAATAGTCCCTTGTCTGTCATTTGAATTTTGGTTTATAATAAGGATAGTTAAGTTAAATTGTTGAATAATTTAATAAAAATATAAGATTATTGTGGTCAGTTATATGCTTTTGAAATTTTTCCCAAAACTTTAGGACCATACGCTACGAATCTTGAAACTGTATTGTTATTTGTTGCTTTCTGTTATTTAAGAGTTATTTTGGTGAGGTGTTATGTTTTTTCGACTTTGTTTTATGGAATGGAATCTTGGACCTTGAATGCGACATCAATAAAGAAACTGGAATCATTCGAGCTGTGGGTGTATAGAAGAAATCTGAAAATATCGTGGGAGAACACGTCACAAACAAAGAGGTTCTGAGAAGGATGAATACAGAAATAGAAATTTTAAATGCAATTAAAACACGAAAATTGGAATATCTCGAACATATTACACGTGAGGAGAAATACACCTTGAAAAGATCCAAGGAAAGAAAAGAATAGGAAGGCGTAGAATATCATGGCTGCGCAACCTGAGAGTGGTACTGATGTACATCAACTGAATTTTTCAGAGCAGCCGTCTCAAAAGTCCGAATAGCTATGATGATTGCCGACGTCCGCTACAGAAATCGCACTTAAAGAAGAAGAAGGACCCTACGTACTAATGACGCGACGAATATCGGCCGCACTACTGCAGGGTGAAAGTAATATTGCGTTCCCATGATTTATACATGTATTTTTGTTTCTTTTTGTTATCATATTTCTAGTACTTTACATGCTTTTTTGTTTTATATTTATATTTTTGTTTAGTAAAATATTTATCATTTTAAATATGTTTAAAATTAATTTAACACTCTACCGATCAATTTAAATTTAGCCTGTAAATTGTTTGTACATAAAATGAAAAAAAAACTAAATAATTAATTAAATAATCCTCTAATACCCTTTATGGTAAAATTTTATTATTTTGGGCCTTGCTGCTGAAAATTGTTTGTATACCAAATTTTAAATGAACCGTCGAAATTATTGGAATTTTAATTCTATAGCGCTCGTGATCACAAAGCCATATAAACTTTTTAGTAAACTAGTTGCATTTGATTGGGAAGAGACATAAAAAGCAAGTTAATTTGTTTCATGCAAAAATGTGCACCAAACGTTTATTAAAAATTAAAATTGATTAGTGAAATGAACAGCAAATCATTGCTATTTGACAAACGAACGTTGTGACATCACAGAGCTCAGTCTATTTGTATCATATGTCTATGGTGGAAACCTGAGATTCGCCTGCACAATCTCAAGGTAAACATTGTGTTTTCTGTAGATTCTACGTTCCGTCGACGTATCTTTTTATTATTTTTGAAACCAGTGGACACAAATTTATTCACTAGACCATAGAATAATAACCAATCAGAATGCCCACTGTCAGATGCCGCCTTTGAAGTTTGTCAGCACTTGAACGCCATGTTTTAGACGGAAACATAGATTCGAATTGAGATATTTGCGACCAGCTACGACAGAACTGTAATTTAAATTTTTAGAGAATAATAATTTACTACATTTGAAATAATTTAATCCACCTAAAAATACGAATAAAATAGTGCATATTATGTCTATAGTTGCCGTAACTAAATTAAACCGGGTTAATTTTGGTTCCGTTTAAAACATGGCTGATTCCGTCTGCGCGAACGAGATACGCGTACACTTTCCGTTATATAAAACTGGTACATTTTTTTTCCCAATGTAAACCTGTGTTCAGAGTGGACACAATGGTTCGTGAATAAATTCGTTGTTGTCATCTCAGATAACGGAATTGCACTTAATCTAAATAGAAAAATAACGTTCAAAAATGTATAAATTTTTGAGATGGGTATTATTTTTATCAATAACAACAAAAAAACCGTATCTAATAGATTAAATAACCAGAGATAGGGTTGAGTTAATATCCAAAATGTTTAAAGGATCTTTAAACCTAGGGTATTGGCACAAGGAACATTGGAATGCATCTACTGGATTTTTATACTTTATTTACCTACCGAACACTAGGGATGGGAAAAACCTACCGGTTTTAATCGAAAACCGGTTTTTTTACTTCGAAATAACCGGTTTTATCGGTTGTTTTTTTGTCCCGGTTATAACCGGTTTTTTATTTTTAAAGTAAAAACCGGTTATTAGGTTTTTACAGTGATTAGGATTAGGTTAGGTATTATTTTGGATCCCACCCAATCATAATTATTATTCTCAAGTAATTATTCCAAACAAAACTAAAATTCAATTTTTATTTTATTTTATAAATACAGAAGCAAACTGAAAGTCACTCACATCAGCCAGAAACAATTAAATTTTATTATAGTATTTCGTTGAAAAAGTATTTGTAATCATAATATTCTTACATAAGAACTGATCTGGTATTTATACATCATCTATTTTTCACACTTGACTCTTGACATTGAAAGTGGGTAAATGGCTTTTTCTGATTACCAAAAATAATGACTATGAATATCGAGTTACCGATTACGAATACGAATCTCCAAGGATTTCCCTACGTTTTCAAAACGATTTATACCCATACCGGAAGTCGTAAATGAGTTAAAAGTAATACATGATAATTTTTTTTGATGGTAGTAAAAATAAAAGATGAATTGCATTATCCAATTTATTTTTAAGTAAAATATTTATGTTGATATTATTTTCTTTAAATCCCATTTGAAAGAGTCTGGGAAATTTTTGTTGGGGAATTTTTTTCTCAAAAAACACAAAAAATTGTGTTGTATTTACATTGATATTGATGTTCTTTCGATAGTACTAATTTTGATCATATTGATATCGAGTCGAATGTAGTATCGCAAACTAAAGTGCATTGTAAATGTAACTTTCTAATCTATTGGAATAAAAAAACCGAAAACCGGTTTTTGGAAAAACCGGTTTTTTTGGCCGGTTATAACTGCCAGGTTAAACCGTAAGCAAAAAAAACCGGTATAACCGAAAACCGGTGTTTTGTCAAAAACCGCCATCCCTACCGAACACGACTTGTATTTTGTGTCAATAAGTTTTGTAACAGGCAAATTACCAAGATTAATTTATTATTTATTATAAGAACGATAAAAAATGTGTAAAAACTAACATTATATTTTATTCTACGTATTATAAACTATAAAATATTCGGAGCGAAAAAACGCTTATCAAGACGTGACAGTTTCAATCCAATATCTCACTGTAATGTTTTATTATAATAATTTGAAGTTATGTCTAGATTGATTATCTATCAATATTTTTGAATTGAAATATTTTCATAAATTATTATAAAACACAAATCAATGTATGGGTACTTAATTGAGATGATGGAAAATTACAAAATTAATATGAGAATTTTGTTAGAGATGCACGTTTAAACAAATTTAATGTGACTGACTGATCTAGAATGCTCGATAATGTTTTAGTTTTTAGAATACTCAAAACTGGCGGTCTGTCACACATCTCTGCTTTTAGCTAGTTTCATATAATATTTTCGTTGAACTGGCAACGGTGCCCTAGAAATTAGAATGACACATGTGACAAGATCAATGTACACAACTTAAAAAAACACGATTTTTGATTATAAGAGTTGTACCAGTTTTTTGTGACGCGAACGGTACTTATTTTTTTAAGCAGAGTGGGCATTCTGATTGTTTATTATTCTGTGACTAGACTGTAAATAGTACCCTCAGTAAGATTATTTGAAAACAATTTTATAATTGGCACATGAAATTGTATTCTATGTATATCTATGGTGATTTGACCAACAGACTAACGAAATTACAGGCAGTGTGAAAGACAATATGACCGCTATCAACTGTCAAAGTTCCGAGTCGCTATTAGAAGGGAGTTATTATTTAAAATCCATAATAATAAATATAGTGAGTTAAAAACGACTAAGTTAAAGACATTTTAAAAGAATCTGGTAAAATCAATGTTTGTTATTTTATTTTTTACCGAGATTATTGGCAACCGATTCAGTATTGACTTTTAATATTGGTTCAAATAAGAAACTAAGTGATAATTTTTTTTTCGAGGATTTAAAGATAAATTGTTTGTGTACTTTATTTTATGTAATTTTACTTAGAGTACTTTATATTTTTATGTAATAATATAAAATCGGACTGTTTAATGAACAAGTATTCCAATTACAATATTTGTGAATCAAAATTGACGCATAAGAAATGATCCAACCGTTATATAGGAGAATTGTATTAATTTGTATTGTAAATAAAGTTAACTAGTTTTATCAATAAACATATTTTTGTGTCTATTTAAAAAAATTATATTAAATTCAAATCCACAAGGAAAATAAATTCCTGCAGCTGGCTGTATACCATGTATCACAAGAAAGAGGTTAAATCTTTGTAAGTGGGTATATTTAAAAAACCCTTAAAAGGCTACATCAAATTAACAAACGTTTTCGGAATAATAATTCCATCATCAGGTTAAAATCAGGTTAACATGCCTGAACCACCAAAATATTAGGGTAAAAACCCTTTAAAGTAAATAAGTTAAAAAAGATTGTACATATTGATGTTAAAAATTATTGATGTTTAATATTTTATCATATTTTACTACAGGTAACATACACCCATGCCTTACGTGAGTACCAGCGTCCGGACTCTTCAAACGGTCTTCAGCTGGTAATTGTTAAATTATTATTCCGAGAACATTTTTTGTTAATTTGATGTAGCAATTTTAAGGGTTTTTTTTTAAATATATCCACTTACAAAGATTTAACCTCTTTTTTATATTAAATTAGTAATAGGGTTGCAGTCAGAATATTGGCCGGGATGTTAAAAAAAACACTCTTTTGACTTTTTGTCGAGCTTTCGGAATGGTTTTATTCCTTTTTCAAGACATTGTAAAAGACAATTATGTAAATATTTAAAAAATATCACAATTCTTCAGTGTAACTTACTAGTCGTTGAGATTATTTTTGTAAGCATTGACACTCAACATTTATACCACACATTAAAATATACAATTATGGACATAATACATCATAAAATTTTTAAAATTTGTTGTAAAAATAGTAAAACTTGATTGATGGCATGTTTTACTGGTGTATATTAACTCATACAGAGAATGGAAAGAAAAAACAGTGTAATTAATATGTAATTAGGTGTAATTGATGTTATCTTTCTTTACAAGAAATACTAGAGGCCCTTCTTAGGTGACTATACTTTTTAAACCTGTCTTAATGGTATGCAACATATTATACAGAGGTGTAATTTTTGTACAGGTAAATATTTATTTTATTTTTGGTGTTTTTCTAGTAAATAACAATAAATGTTACTTAATTTGTCTATGTCGGACTTTTTGTTGATGCAAGATGTGCTAGATTTTATGAAACACATTTCCAAAAAAACACGTTTTGAATGGTTCTTTTCTTTTGCCAAAATACAGGAATCATCGAAATTGAATTCATGTTTTAGAGTTAGTGCATGTTCTGTCAATGCACATGCATTGATTTTTTTGGTTTTTATATCACTGCGATGTGATATCACCCTGCTGTGAAAATTACGAGATGATTCTCCTATGTAAATTTTATTACAGTTACTACACGGTATAGAATAAACAACATTCGATGACTCCTGTATTGTGAAAGGATCTTTTGTTTTTGTGTAAAGCTTCGATACTGTTTTCACATTTTTGGTTGTAATTTTTAAGCCACTAACATTTTTAAAGATGTTCATTAGCTTAGGTGTCAAAAATGGAATGTAGGGTAGGCAACCATAAGTTATTTTAGATGGTAATATTGATGCGTTATGTGTCAATGTCAATTGTCGGATCTCATTGTTATGAAAATTTTGGTTGACAGAAACTTGTGAAGGAAAAGGAGAACCGAAAATGAGTTTATTTAACAGCTCTATGGGATAAGAATTCTCTTGTAGTATGGATCTCAACTTTTTTAGTTGAGACAGAGACGAATGTTGTTTATTCTATACCGTGTAGTAACTGTAATAAAATTTACATAGGAGAATCATCTCGTAACTTTCACAGCAGGGTGATATCACATCGCAGTGATATAAAAACCAAAAAAATCAATGCATGTGCATTGACAGAACATGCACTAACTCTAAAACATGAATTCAATTTCGATGATTCCTGTATTTTGGCAAAAGAAAAGAACCATTCAAAACGTGTTTTTTTGGAAATGTGTTTCATAAAATCTAGCACATCTTGCATCAACAAAAAGTCCGACATAGACAAATTAAGTAACATTTATTGTTATTTACTAGAAAAACACCAAAAATAAAATAAATATTTACCTGTACAAAAATTACACCTCTGTATAATATGTTGCATACCATTAAGACAGGTTAAAAAGTATAGTCACCTAAGAAGGGCCTCTAGTATTTCTTGTAAAGAAAGATAACATCAATTACACCTAATTACATATTAATTACACTGTTTTTTCTTTCCATTCTCTGTATGAGTTAATATACACCAGTAAAACATGCCATCAATCAAGTTTTACTATTTTTACAACAAATTTTAAAATTTTATGATGTATTATGTCCATAATTGTATATTTTAATGTGTGGTATAAATGTTGAGTGTCAATGCTTACAAAAATAATCTCAACGACTAGTAAGTTACACTGAAGAATTGTGATATTTTCAAATATTTACATAATTGTCTTTTACAGTGTCTTGAAAAAGGAATAAAACCATTCCGAAAGCTCGACAAAAAGTCAAAAGAGTGTTTTTTTTAACATCCCGGCCAATATTCTGACTGCAACCCTAATAAACTATGTTGTTTGTTTATATCGACAGTCACTAATATCCAGTATTTCTTATATATATATATATATATATATATATATATATATATATATATATATATACATATATATATATATATATATATATATATATATATATATATACATATATATATATATATATATATATATATATATATATATATATATATATATATATATATATATATATACCAAGTAGTTCACTATAATAGTGGATGAATCTCGGTCAAATATGGGATAATAAAAGAAAGGATATCAGCTACTTTATTCGTTTTTTGAAGAGGTTTTGTGTATTAATTCATACATATTATCATTTCATCTATTAATAAAATAAGCAAATTCTCATAAAAACAAAAATTTTTGCATTGTTTACCTCACCTTACACTAAAAATTATATGCAGTATATCATGTTGAAAGTGACAGAAATAGCTAAAAAGGTCCTTTGTTTTCAATGTGAAAAGTTTTAAATTCGCCAATAAAAGAATAATTATGATCTTGAAGTGCGCATGTAAAATATTTTTGCTATTATTAAAAGACTATTGCCAAAAGAAAAACAAAAATTGTTAAACAATAATTTCCATATATTGTTTGCTATATATGGAAATCAGACCTTGTATGAAAAATCAACTGGATAAAAAAGTTACTCGTTAAGGCAGGACAGAATAGAAAAATCAAATTTTTATAAATCTAGATTTAAAGAGAAGGTTGAAAATATATAGGTACAGATGACCATTGACCACGAAATTGTGATGGAGAATCATAAGTTTCCTTTTGGAACTTCATTTAAAAAAAAATGGATTTTTTACGTACATTTAGGCTGGAGTACGTTCGTAGCCCATTTGGAATATACCGAAAGACCAGTTGAGATTAATCCTTGTAATATCATTTTTTTTTCGCCAAATATGTTAAACAAAGAACACATTATAATATCGAAATACAAAATAATAATGTCCTAATAAAACTGTTATTTTGCAAATATTCAGTAGTTAATGCCCATGCACCCACAGAAGATAAGCTAGACGAAGAAAAGAATGAATTTTACGAAAAACTGGAAGAAATAATACGGAACTGCCTAAAAATGATATAAAAATAGTACTTGGAGATTTCAACGCCAAAATAGGAAAAGAAAACGATTACCTACCCACCATTGCAAAATATAGCCTTCATAATGAGTCGAACAACAATGGAACACGTTTAATACACCTTGCGGCCTCAATGAATATGGTGATAGCCAGCACATGCTTCGAGCGTAAAAATATACACAAAGGCACTTGGGTTAGCCCAGACGGTAACACAATCAATCAAATTGACCATGTAGTTGTGGACGCAAGACATTACAGCGATGTTATGAATGTACGTACCAGACGTGGAGCAAACATTGACTCCGATCACTACCTGGTCCAGGCTAAACTAAGGGCACGAATCTCTAACGCAAAAAAGGTAAAGGAAGCAAAGAAGATAAATTCGAGGTGGACAGACTACGAAACCCTGAGATAGTTAGAAAATTTGAACACAAACTTAAAGAAAAACTAGAAGACCAAATGAGTAGTACTGTTGAAAACATAGATAATTACTGGAATGAGTGCGAAAATATCCTAAAAGAAGTAGCCACAACAGTTGTAGGAAAGAAGAAACAAGAAAGGAAGGGGACAGAATGGTATGATGCGGAATGCGCACAGGCAACTCAAAAAAAGAATCAGGCGTATGGGAAACTCCAAAACAGAAGGACAAGACAAAATCAAGAGGAGTACAAACAGATGAGACAAGCAGAGAAAAAGATACTAAAACAAAAGAAAAAACGACATTTAGAAAACCAGCTACAGGAACTAGAAAGGCTCAATTCACAAAGCGAAGCGCGAAAATTTTATAAAAATGTGAACCACAATAGAAAAGAATTTAAACCTAGAATAACCATAATAAAAAGTAAGGAAGCCGAAATTTTTAATGTGAAGTAATTTTAAATTCGTCATTAAAAGAATGATTGTGATCTAGAAGGTAAAGTGCGTATGTAGCATCTGTTTTTCTATTATTGAAAGCCCTTTCATGTTCTGCTATTCGTTTATTAAAGTTTCTACCAGTTTGACGGATGTAAGATTTGGGCAGTCGCCACATTTTGTTTGTAACAAAGTTTGTAGACACCACTGTGTAAGTGTTTTTTATTTTGGCTCTTGTTGTTTTTGATACATTTGCCTAGGTTGTTATTTGTTCGGAAAGCTAGTGTTATTTTGTTCTTTTTTATGTATTTGACTATTTTTGTTGATATTTTGCCTATATGTAATCGAGCAGAAGTTACTGGGTTTTTTCTCTGGTGGTGGAAATACTAATTTCAGGGCTTTCTTGTGTAGTTTTTGATTTAACGTTTTATTAATTGTTTGTCGGAATTTCTGTTAATCTATTTAACATACTATGAAAGGCTGCCAGTCTATGTTGTGTTAGATGGGATATTTATGAAATATGGAGAAGTCATGTTTGTTTTTAAGTCTGATAATTTTTAAATCTAAAAAATTTATGGATTGATTTTGTTCTGTTTCTACTGTAAATTCAATATGACTATGAAGTGAATTAATATACGATAAAAATTGATCGAGTTGCCTGTTAGTTCCTGTGAAACATATCAGTACGTCGTCTACGTATCTCCACCAATATAAAAACTGTTTAAATACGGGATGTTTTGAAATCTTTGTCTCTAGATGATCCATAAAAATATCAGATAGCAATGGGCTTAGAGGATTGCCCATTATAAGTCCTGCACTGTTATTTGTATATATTTGATTATTAAATTTAAAGTAGTCCTGGTTTATGCAAACTTCAAGAAGATGCACAATTTCAGATATAATTGTTGGATTTGTACTATTTTGGTCTAAAAGTTTTTTTACTAGACTAGAAGTTTCTGTAAGAGGGATACTAGGCAAAAGATTTTTTACTTCAAATGAAATTAATCTGCAGTTGTTAGGTAATTGAATATGTTGTATTTGAAATACGTATATGAAACTACAGGTCTTATTGAGTGATCCGGTTTATGTAGTGTAATGAAAGAGTATAATTCAGGAGGCTGTGGGTTTATGATATAGAGGTATTTTTGTTCTATTGGATTTACCATTGATTTTATATTTCCTAATGCTAGCCTAATTTGTTTTTGATATTTTTCTATCAATTAATTTGCTCTATGGCGAATATTGCATTTGAGTATGATTTTCCAGTACGGAAACCCTGTTGCTGCTTTGCTAAACTTTTACTGTATTTCAGTAGTTTTTGTAAAATTTTAGTTATAACTATTAGGGTAGTATTTAATATGTTTAAACCTCTGTAGTTTTGTGACTCTTTCTTAATCTCCTTGTTAGAATAGTAGAATTATTTTTCTCGTTCTTAATTCTTTCGTTATTTTATTTTGTTTTACAATTCTATCAATTTATGTTGTTATTTTTTCTGTCATGGCTGTTTAACAATATTTCAGTAATTCGTTAGTTTGGTATCCCGTCTTTTTGCTGCTTTTCCGTTCTTTAGCTTTTCAAGTATTTTACGAACTCCCTGTATATTTTTGCTTATTCTTCAGAAAATCGTTTTTAGTAACATTTTTTAATTTTTCTTACAATTGCATGTTTTTAGTTTCTTATTGTCTTGAAATTATGGTATACCTCTTGTGTTATGGTTTACATATATTTCAGGTAAGCTTTTTTTTTATTTACACTTTTCCTTTACTTTTGTATAAAACCACGGAGGTATTCGCCTTTAGACCGATTTATTTTTACTTATATTTCTTTCACCAAAAACTTCCTTGGCCAATGCTAAGATAGTTGACTTAATGTTTGCCCAGCTTTCTTCGACTCTATCACTGTCTTTAACACGTTAAGCCCCGGACCATCATGATATGTTTTCTGTCAGACCGGAACATTGTTTTAATAATTCTGAAATAAGAATGTGTATAGCTGTTTATTTATATTCTAAAATAAAAAAAATACAATTTTTTAAGTAAAAAACAGCATGTACCAACACACGGTCTGTTTTTAATTATCTTTGTAATTTGTTTTAATGTGGACCATGTGTGCAGTATTGGCTCACACCAGGAAGATAATCAAATACCTTCTCCCTAAGATATTTTAAGTTTAAAAATATAAAAACAATTTATTTTTTCAAAGAACATGTAGAATATTCACAAAATACTTGACACACATATATGCGGTAGTAACGGCACATGCCGGACAAAAAGTGTACACCCTTTTGGCATTCTTCATCGCTGATGTTCTTCCTTCACGGTTCGAAAAGTTCTTATAACATACTGAACACCTTCCCCTTTTCTCTTTCTCGTCCAACGTATGCAGAGTTGTTAAAGTATTTTCAGAAGTTGTTTGTGGAATTAAAAGACTTTGAACAATCTGTTCACGGAACTCAGTAATTGAGAGATGTTTGCCAATTCACAGCCAATTTACGATACCACTTAACAATGGTCGATGGTTTGGGAACAATCCACGTTTCTTTGAACATCTATCACCAAAGGAATACCCTTGGTCGTTAAAAATAAAACATCCCGTTTATCTTTCATTTTCCGATAACAACTTTTGTATTACTCTCTACATATTCATGTCACCTCTTTTTAATTTGCTAAATTGTTACTCAATAATCTCTGAGTTCGGGTTGTCTGTCTAACCCCATCCAAATAATGAAAGCCAAAAATCGAAGCAATTCTTCTCTGTCAATTGGTCTCCAGTTACTCGTAAGCGAATGTTTCGTTATTGATTCATTTACAATACCAGCGATTATTGTTTGTTCGGCGTATTTATTAGTTTCAGTAACCAACAAATCTTGCACTTGACGGTCGATAAACAGTAGGTAGAAATCTATTGGTTTGTGGTCTGTAAGTTTTGCAATTTCTTCCTGATTTATTCCTGAAGTAAAGGATAGTTCGAACTTATTGAGATCATCTGGATTTGGCACATCGCTCCATGTTATTTTATTTCTTGATACAACATCGTCAATAACAGCTTCCAGGCTAACGTTTGCAGATTCAGCTTTTTCTACAAAGCAAAAAAAAGTAAACTACAAACAGAAATTGTGCATTCCTAAATAACTTACCTATCCTTCTTGTATCAGGCTTCTTTTGGTTAGAACTAGGACCTGCAGTAAATTCTTTGCAATTTTGTGTTTGTTTGCAAATTTTAGCTTTTTTTCTACGAGACTCATATTCACTACTGCATGAGTCTGAAGAACCATCAGTAACATTTTCATTGTACACTGGATCGGCATCGGAATCATAAAACGTACTTTCAGGCATACTGATATCACTAAAGTCACTCTCCTCAGCAATTCTGCGAAGTTCGTCTTCCGATAGTCCTTTACGGAACATTATCTTCTTTTTTAGTTCCACTTTTTAACAAAAAACTGAAGAGAAAATAGTCTTAGCCTCGTTAGACGTTCGAACCGATACTGACTGAAGTATGTTAGAAATTATAACCTAACCTGTTTGTGAACACGTGGTTTAACAGACCAACCTCTGATTTTGTTTACCACAGACCGTTTACACAAATTTATACATAAGAAAGCACGGCAAATGCGATCCTCGACGAGCCACAGCTTTAGGAACACGACACTTCGCTGTGGCCTGGTAGGTACACATGGTCCCAGATAAAACTAGAGTGTGTGCCAGTGTGGTACACATGGGGCTTAACGTGTTAATATAGGTTTCATTGCTTTAGTTTTTTATTTCCTACATAAATAAAATAATTATTTTGAAAATTTTATATAACTTAAGTCAGATAATTTTTTTATAGTGAACTTTGAGTTAAATATTTAACAAAAGAAAACCACGCAAGCAATCGGACAACACTGCCTATTTTTCAGTTATAACGCAACTGCTTTTTATGTATAGGTGTATAGTATAAATATATAAATGCAATAATAATATTATGCTTACACAAAAACATTATTAAAAAAATAGCCACAAAATAGTAAACAGTACAACTTAATCATTTAATTTTGTTTTATTAATTAGTTTTTTAGCAGTTAAAACAATTATTTACATCATTTGGATACCTATTTAAAATATTTTATTATATGATTACATGATTACATGATTACATTAGCATCAAAAATGATACACTTTTACACAATGAAATAACGTACTGTTCTATTAACTTAAATGTTTGATTATTCTTGCAAGCAAGTTTTCCAGCTTCAGATTCTACCAATAAAGTATATTTAGCTTTACTTTCTAATGGCTTTTCACTGTGGGTGACATGCTTCATTTACTTTACTGCGAAATTTATGAAGTATATTTAATTACAAAACTTGAACTAACTCAAGTAAAATTATTATAACATCCAAGAGTATTGATTTCGCTAAGGCCTACCGTAGTTCCGATACCAGCGATTTAAAATGATTTATGGAAAATTTAAATCCTGTTGTTCTAAGGGGTTAGGTAAATTCGGATTTAATTAAGTCAATTTTACAAAAGTTACTAATCTGAGGTTATAGTTTAGAAATTTAGTATTGATAGTATAATTAGGTATACATATAAAATACAATACATTGATGTTTATGGATGAAAGATATTAAAATTTAATTTCAATAATATATATATATATATATATATATATATATATATATATATATATATATATATATATATATATATATATATATATATATATATATTGTAGCAATAAGACTACCAAAGAGAATTGAAGTACTATTATAAAAATAATACCTCACTCAACCATGGGAGCTTGTCTTCTATGCTTCCCCTAGCTCAGTATCTCAAGTGTGAGTTTGTCTTGTCTTAAACTAGGAATCAAACCATGAACCTTTAGCTGATCAATTTAAAATTTAAAAATAATCGAGGCTTTCGAACTCTGGTTCTACGCAGAGTATAAAATATCATGGACTGATAGAATTACAAATAAAGAAGTACATACTGGAAATGGTTAATAAAGAAACAGAACTAATCACCACTATACAAACCAGAAAACTGGAATAACTAGGCAACGTGATGAGGGACCAAAATTTGAAATTTTGAGACTCATAATACAAGGAAAGATTTAAGGAAGAAGATCTGTTGGCTGAAGGCAGAACTCATGGTTGAAGTATCTACCTGATTGGTATCAATGCAGATCGATTGATTTGTTTAAAGCACCAAGTTCAAAACTAAAAATAAAAAATAGCCATTATGATTGTTAACCTTCGTAGAGAGACGGCACTCTGAGAAGAAGACTTTCTAATTATCTACCAAGGTATCCTTTGGTATTTCTTGTTTACTCCTTCCACAAGTTTGCAAATCATCAATTCTTTATATTGACTTCTTGACGTTGAACGTCACTGCTCCACCATAGGCCGATGAGACACCAGCATATTCTAGTCTAAGCCGCAGATTCATTTAGAATTTTAAACTGCTGCGTTAGCCTTTTTGTTTCCTGTACACCGAGCTGGGGATCGAACTCACATCCACTAAATCACTCGCAGTGAAGTGAATGAGAAACCGGCCGCACAGCCCGCTTGGCTATCTGACCGACTCTGACCGGTATCAATTTACTGTCCCTATTTATTTTTAAGTGCCCAATATTCAGATTCGTACATCGTCGCTGGTCTTAGGGTAGTTCTATAGAACTTTTCATTGCAATCTTTTTGCTATACAACAGATCACTCGCTTCCTTACATTTTATTTATCCCACTCTAATTATATTGCATGCATTTTCATCTAATTTCTTATACTCATGCAATACGGACCCTAGGTACTTATTTTCGTAATGATTTTACCATCCTTCGTTATTAATTACTATTTTTATTGGAAATATGCCACAATTTGAAATAAGTTTATTTTTGACGTTTTAATTTCCACTATGAAAGTCGTTCTTCGAAATATTTTTCTTTTTCTAGTGCCTTTTTCACTAATAAAGGTTGGCTATAACCATTGCAAATGTATCTCTATCTTCTGCTTTTCTTAAGAGCGTCTGTGTGTTTATTTCGGTCCAGTCACAAATGTTTTTCAGCCAGGATATTTTTCAACTACCAGGACCCTTTTTCGTTTGATTTTACCCTTCATAATCAGCTGCAACAACTTGTACTTATGATTTATAAGTATGTGCCCCAAATATGCTGTCTTTCGCCTTTTCACGGTGGTCAAAAGTTCTCTGTCTCTTTCCATTCTGTGCAATACCATTTCGTTTGTAATATGATTGGTCCATGATATCTTTAAAATTCTCCTATAAAGCCACATCTCAAAAGCTTTCAGTTTTCTCATTAAGTCAACATTAGCAGTCCAGACTTCGATACCATAAAGAAGAATAGAGTGGATATAACATTTTACCATCAGATATCGGATTTGCAGATTGAGTCTTTGGTTACTCAGAAATTTCCTCATCTTTAAAAAGGCTGCTCTTGGTTACTCTATTCTTGAGCGACTTTCTGATTTTGGACTAAGATCTTCCGTAATCCAGTATTTCATTTTGTCCATATGCTCAATGTCTTCATTTTTTAACTGGATCCTTGTAATGACTTTGCCCCTCTTACTGATATCCATGGTTTTTGTTTTCTTTATGTTTATTAATAAATCAAAATGTTCCCCAGTATCACAAATTGTGTTTAGTAACGTTGGCAGGTCTGTCTCACTTTCAGCGATAATGACTGTGTGATGTTATTTATATTTTCACCATTTATCTTGATCCCTTCAGTACAGTTTTCAAGTGCTTGCATAAATAACTCTTCGAAATACGTATTAAATAGTAATGGTAGAAATGCACAGCCCTGTCTCACTTCTTTACTTATCTTTTGCCCATTCGTGCTATTTCCATCTAATGTTACCACAGCCTGTTGGTTCTAACAGAGATTTCTCACTACGTTAATGTCATTTTTGTCGAGTCCATTTCTTTTTAGACATTACATGAGATTGTTGTGTTTAACTTTGTCGAAAGCTTTCTCATAGTCTATAAACGCAACGAAAACATGTTTTTGTTGGTCTCGATATTTTTGGGCAAGAGTTCTGAAACTATACAGAGCTTTCACTGTTCCGAAGGCGTTACGAAAGCCAAACTGCTCTATTAGTCATATTTGCTTCGTAATTTCTGAATATTCTGACATGTTTCTTTAAAAATGTTTTGAATAAGTGTGACATTAAGCTAATTAATCTATAGTCGTTACAATGTTTGGAGTTCTTGGTTTTAGGTAGAGGAACAAAGGTCGATAGCAGCCATTCTGTAGATATCTCACCAAATTTGTATATATTGTTAAAAAGTATAGTTATTGCACTTAAATTGTCTTCGTCTGTAAGTTTAATCAGCTCGATATGAACTTCATCTGGCCCAGGGTCTCTGCCAAATTTTAAGTGGTTTATAGTATGTTGGACATCACATTTTAATATTATTGGAGCTTCCTCGTTCAAAATATTAATTCAAAATTCAAAATATTAATAAATACACTGTTTTGTATTTTGGGAACGATTTCCGAAGTGGAAATTGAAACGTCAAAAATGAACTTATTTTAAACTTAAATTGTGGCTTATTCTCAATAGAGGTAGTAATTAAATTAAGATGTCAGAACAAAATAGTTTTAGAACAATATCCAAAGTTATCGTTTTAATGTGTGTTTAGGTATATGTGTCTAAGATTTATATACCAAAAATTATATTATTATAAATCTGTCAATACAGACTGTTCATATATTTCAAACAGAATATAAATATTTTAATTTTTAGCTTATGCTTGTGTTTGTCTACTGCCAAACTCTTTTTTGTACATTTTATGTCTATTTTTGTAAATGTTTATGTTTGGTATCATCCAATAGCTAACCCAAATAAGTTACAGAAAGGGTGCTATCTCAGAAACTACTAAAGGTATAAAAAAAATCATTTGTAAAAATTTTTAAGATAAAGTCATGTCGATAAGAGATTTTAATTTTTTTATTTCAAATATAGCCCAATATATAAAATATCAGACCTCTTTAAAAAATATATCAAAATTTTTGAAAAAGGAGGTTCTTTAGGAATGGAAACTTTTTTTTATTTATTAATAGACACGTTCTCTACCTATTTCCAAATTTTTATCCTTGATTTATTTTTGTTTTTTGGGTCATAGTCTCCTTTGATCGGGTCAGTATATTAATTCTTTAAGCTATATATTCTAAAATTGTTTTTAAGAACATATATAAGCAAACTTTACCATATTCAATAGTTTATTTATTTTAAAATAAAGACACAGGTAAAAATTTACCAAGTATATAAATATGTAAATATAAAAATTCTCCTGTATAACGTGATATGTATTTGTTTCTAGTACCTATATCAGATATTTTGCGTCATTTTTGCACTCTAAAGCATTCATTTAAGAAACTATGCTAAGAAACAAACATCATTGTCTTAAAAATTATATTAAATATTATTAATTTCTCTATTGAATATGAATTTAAAAGTACATCCATAGTTTTATATATAACATATTGATAATATTAAAAAATATAAAAATAGTTATATTAATTACCGAGGCATAAAAATATTGTGACCATGAGATGGATGACATAGGAGGAAAAGCGATGCCTATTCAATATTCCATAGAGCTGGTAAGCTTTTGAGCTTTGGGCGATCATTGTCCATATAAACAATGGACCATATAACAGGTCTATCGGAGAACTTATATGTATCAGAACCACTATAATGTACTTAGTGATATAATGTGTGCTAAATAGTAGCCAATTTAAAATTTTAATACCTGCATAATGCAGGCAAATGTAAACAACAAGTACTTGTCCGCTATGTGCTTGTGATTTTGCAAGGGCAAAAAGCTATTTGTTTATTGCTTGTTAAGTCAATGAAAAAGAAAGTTTTTTCTTTTTTAATAGTAAATTATTAAAACAGATTCAAACTTTCTATTTATGTAAAGCTTGTAGAAAAATATGCACTACGTAAAAAGCTTGTTTGTGCAGATTTTAGAGAAATATGCACCATTACAAGTTAGGCTTAGAATTTTTAATAACTTTTAAGCTATAAGCTTTTTATGTATAAAATATAATTTTATTTATTGCATTTATAATATATTTTTAGCCGTAATTTACGATGAAACTAGTTGTAAATTATTATATTCAAATTTGAAAATTTATTGATGAAAAAATTGTTTATATCAATCGATACCACTTTTGGGGGACCTAAATATTCGTATTCAGCGAAACATCTTACATAAGATTATTTTACAGTCAACTTAAGCTTAGTCAACAATTTTTTTTCGGTAGCTCGGATTACTAATACTGTAAGGAGTGGTTTTATGTATAATTTTTATCAATTACCTGACAATATTTTGTGTAATAGAAGTTTATAAAAGACGACAATGGTGTTTGGGTCTGTTAAAAGAATAAAACTCATATACAATTTTTCTTCCAGAATTGAAATTAAAATGGAGGACCGACTAAACTTCAACGAAGTTTTAAGTTTAATTCTATTTAGTTACAGTTATAATTAGCAGATGACTTTGTTTAAAATCTAATGTGATATAATTTAAAAGTGAAGTGCTTCAAAAATTTTACCACCTATGGAGTTTTTGGACGGTCTACGGCACAACAAGACCCTTTCTAGGTTCCTTTCACAATCTCTGTAAGTATCTAGTGGTAAATATTAATTTTGTTTAATTTAGATATAAGTACATATTTTAATTTAGGTAGACTTTTTTTAAAAAGTTTAGTGATTTCAACATCTAGTCCTTAATTTCATTTACTAAACTGTTCTTAATGTGTATATTTTCTCTTATAAATCCTGTTTGGGTTTTCCAATTTTATACTACTACTGCTTCTGCTACTTTTAACTAGTAAGGTTGGTAAAAAAATACTGATAATTATGTATAAAATATTTTAATTGGATTTACCGGAGTCCATAACTGTTCAACTATTCTATCTATCTAATTAGCCTTCTTCGGTCCATCTTTGGACATAGGTCTCCCCAATCCTTTTAAATACTTCTTTGTCTGTCGCTACAGTCATCCACATAGAGCCTACGTGCTTCTTAAAATCAACTGCCCATCTCATTTTAGGCCTTCCTCTGCTTCGTTTATATTCCCACGGTCTCCAACTTATAAGAATTTTGTTCCATCGGTCTTCTTTGTGTCTTATATTGTGTCCGGCAAATCTCCATTTCAATTTTGCAACTTCTTGTCTAACATCCCTCACCTTTGTTTTCTCTCTTATCACTCGTTTCTCTTCTTATCCATTAGTCTTAAGTGCAACATTTGTCTTTTCATTGCTCTTTGGGTTTTTTTGATTTTGTCCATGTTTCCTTTTGTAAATGTTCACCTTTAGGAACCGTAAGTGGAAACAAGGAGTACGCATTGATTGTACACTTTGGTCTCAAGTATTATGGATGAGAATAGTAAAACAAGTAAAAAGTAAACAAAGACACCGATTCAGAGAAAAACAACTTAAGATAATCTGATAGGTGGACGACGCAACTCTCTCAAAATATTCTTTTAAGATTATTGGCTGTTAAGATATTGGTTTGCCTTCTAAATTCAAGCTGATCAAGGATTCGTTCGTTTTTTCGGTCCAATTGGCACGCGTTTTGAATAGCCATGTCAATTCCAAGTACTGTTTTGTACTGCGGAAAGTATAATTTTTCACTCTTATAGGCCACCCATATCTGATTTATCTGATATCTGATTAAGAAACAAAAATATTTTTCTTTTCCTGATGGGAAAACCGTTTGACTAGGTGATGTTCTTTTACTGAAAAAAAGGTAAATGCGATTGTAACGACAATTTCGTACCAGCGATAAACCACAATTCCTGTGTGTTTATCTAATCTGCAGTTCTATGTTCATATTTCCTTCTTTTATAGCTGTTATAGCGAATAAGGGGCATTTTAGTGTTCTATTATCTCTTATTTTACCTGTACCAAAAAGACCTCTAGTTTTTAACTTATTTAGTAGAATTATGGATGAGAAGAAGTTATCAAAAAAAGGTTTAATCTCGTTTTTGGCCAGCATGAAGCACGTCTACATAAGATAGAACAACTGACGAACCAAGATCCAAGTTTTTGTATGAGGCTGGTATTTGCATTGAGTTGCCCGTGATATGGTGTAAACCATACAATATTTAACCTAGATAGGGAGTAACCAGAGTATCAAGAACTTATAACCCAAGCAAATGGGTTTGTTTCTTATAAATTGTTTCGTAGGGTATCTTCCAAAATATGGTTCCATAGCTTCATCTATGCGACGTTCTTGTTCGAAAGAAGCGTGGTTTAAAAAAAATTATTCAATGCATAATATAATGGCCGTATTTTATCAACTTGTCTGTTTTCTCCAAACTATTATTATCACAGACATTAAGAATTTTTACTACATGAGAAATATATCTCGATAGAGCTCCAGCGTCTTTTTCATTATAGCTGTCATCACGAATCTCCTATTACATATATCATTTTGGTACCAACCCATATCCAGTCAAAATGGGCACACCCATAAAACACCATTTTTCATTATTTGAAACATCACTAATTAAGTATTTTTTGTGCCGCGTATGTATTTGTATATGTTGTTATTATATTAAATAGGTGGTCCTCAAAAAATATCCTGAAGAGCTGTAATGGCGTGCGATTTTGTTAAGGTCTGATTTGTGGCCTCCAGTATACATCTTTAGGATGCTGGTACAGATCACCTACAGGCCATTGTGCAGATTCTGGTTTTTTTGAGAATAATCGAAGGTTTTGTTTCTTGTTTTCGTAGTGTGGCAAGAGGGTATGTTGTCGTCGTCATCATCGTCGTCATCGGAATCTGATTCTTCTGCACGCTGATCTTGATTGTCAAAAATAACCTTCACGTCATTTCTCAGCTAGCTTTCCAATAAATGATCTATTCTTGTGACATCCTCGTATTTTGAATCGGAATTTTTTATATATCGGGAGGCGTTGGAACGTCATCGGTTCTGCAAGGTCTGCAATTAACTCATGCAATTTTAACGGTCTTCTAAAAAAATACTAATTTTGGAGTTTTTATTACTACTGTCGTTTTAAAAGAACAAAACCAAAAGGGCCATACAGAAGAAAATAACAAAAAACTGAAACCAATATTTCGTAAGTAAAGTAATGACTAGCAAATCGTAAATCGTATAAAACGCCCGAATTTGATCTGAAATTAAAAAAAAATATCTCTTATTAGCAATATCCATGTTTAGTTAAAAAACAAAACAGAACAATACTATTCCGGAACGAAAAATTGTTCCATATTTTAATTACCTATTACTCCATATGTTTGACGGTAAATCCCACATACTCCATTCATTATTGTGAAAAGGCAGTAGTAGTATGTGGGTTAAATATCTACGCTTCATGCTATCTAGCTACGAAATGCTCAAAACATATGTGAAAGATTAAGTTAATAGAGCAAACAGAGAAGCAGGTTGCCAGATTGAAACAATATATCTAGACACATAAAAATATCGGAAAAGAATTGAAAGACAGAATTTACAAAACAGTCCATACATCCATATAATGGCACTACAGCCCAAATCGGACCTTGACCTCCTTCAAGAAGCTTCTCCACTCATTTCGATTTACCGCTATTCTTTTCCATGAACGCGTTCCCAGGCAGTTTCTGGCATCCTCATCGACTTCGTCTTCTCATCTCTTTTTAGGTCTTCTAACAGGTCTTTTTTCCTGAATTCTTGCATTTAGTAATTTTCTGGGGATTCTATTCTCATGCATGCGGACCACGTGCCATGCCCACCGTAATCTCTGAAGTTTAGTGTATTGTCCTATATAGTTGGTTCGCTATATTGCTCGTATATTTCTCTATTATACCTAATTCGCCAGTTGTTGTTTTCACTTATTGGGTCCAGTATCCTACATAATACTTTTCTTTTAAACACATCTAATGCATTAGCAGATTTCTGTGTCACCACCCATGTTTCACAACCATAACTTACTATGGGCCTGATTATTATTTTATAGACCCAAAGTTTTGTTTTCCGGTGTACGTCTCGCGATTTGAATATGTGGCCCATCGCGAAATAGGCTTTATTTGTCAGCACAAGCCTTCTATTTATTTCCGGTTCTTCTTCATTGCTTGCCACCAGATCCATTCCTAGGTATGTGAATCTATTCACATATTCTATATCGCCAATAAAGTGTTGTTGCGCCGGTCTATTTCTGGTTTGTATGAATAGTTTTGTTTTATTTGTATTTATTGCTAGTCCTACTGCTTCTGCACACTGTTTCAACTCAACGTAGGTTTCTTTCGCTGCATTCACTGTTCTGCTCAATATATTTATATCACCTGCGTATGCTGCTAATTGGGTAGACTTGTTTGTAAGTAAGTTATTTCCGCTCACCGTCAACCGTACAATTACATATTCAAGAACAAGATTAAAGAGCGTTGGAGCTATTAATTTTGATATTATGCCAAATTCTTCCAATATATTAGGTACAAGAAGTGTTCTATCTATTGAATTTTAGGCTTGTTTAAAATCTACAAAGAGATTGTAAACGTCCATGTTATATTCCCATGCTTTGGCTAGTATTTGTTTAACTGTAAATAGTTGGTCAATGGTAGATCTATTTTGCCTAAACCCTGCCCCAATGATTTTTTCCGTGAGAGGTCTTCTATTAATGATGTTTGTGAGTATTTTGTATCCCGAACAAAGTAAAGAGATGCCTCTACAATTCTGACACAACAGTTTGTCTCCTTTTTTATGAATAGGACAGATGATACTTTTCTTTCATTGTTGGGGATTTCTTCTTCTATCCGTATCTCTCGTATTAGCTGGTACATATGTGTTTTGTTTTCCTTAAACTCCCTCTCTATGTGTAGTATCCGTTGGTTTTCGTACTTTCTCTTTTTCTGCCTGCACAGTTTATCTGATCTTCGTCTTTTGTTTTCAAAACAGTCAACAGACCAATAATGACACATGCAGCAGAAACACTACCTGGCAAAAAGAGAACAAAAAGAATTCTAGAAACAGCATAGGAAACAAAACTCCTATAAACATAGATGATAAGATATCTATGGGAAAGAGCTGGAAGGCAGGACTGGGTAAGAAATAGAAGAATAGACTAGAATGATCATATAAGCAGAATAAAAACAAATAGAGTAGTAAATAGGATGAGAAACTGTTCCACAATAGGAAGACGAGTGGTGGGAAAACCACGAAAATGATGAAAATACAACTTACTGGAGACACAATTAAAAATAGGGAGAGTCGTGTCTATACAAAAGAAAAAGAAGAGAAAGAAACCTTGGATTAAGGTAACTACTAAAAACAATGCTTATTTATTTAATTTAATCTGTCAAATTAATTTTATCTTCAAATCTTTAAAAAAAATTAAAGTTGAAAAGCCCCACGTTGGGCTCCAAGGATTTTTTGGCAAAGTCTGTAATACAATTTTTAATTTTTATTCAATCCTGAATGTTTTTATCTATTTCTTCTTTTTCTTTTCTTGCTTAATTTCTTTTTCATATCAATATAATGTATACCTTAAATTTACATTTTAAATTATATAATAATTTAAATAACCAATCATTAAAAATATTTTTGGTCTTATAAAAAAATTGATAAAGTAAATAAATAAAAGATATAAAAAAGTGTTTTAGACAAAAGGTCTATTTTATTACCAATATTTATTTTGCACCTATTTTTTTCAGAAAGGATGAGATATTTTCTGTTGGAGCTACTACGTAAGTTATACTTTTCACACAAACATCATACTTTACACCATTGAAACTAAAGCTCTTCATCAGACTTGCATTGATCAATATTCATTACTTTGCTTAAAATTCATGTCTACTTACTATATAGTGTAGAAACATAAATAGTGTGTATCAGGTTCTTCAACTTATTATCTGAGTTTTCTCTTCCATTTTGTAAACATTAGTTTTTCATTTAGCTGTATTATTTTTTCAACAAAGGTTATTATTTTGACTTGCGTTAATAAATATTGCATGATAGTGTGACTCTAACCTACTAAAACGTTCATCTGTATAGGTCAATCAACATTTGTAGTCTTATGCTACTATAAAACTAACATAAGTTTTTCTTAAAACAGAATTTAAAAACAAAATGTTTATAATTATTTTAACAACAAAAAGTGTCTCTTATAATTAAAAAAATGTTTATAATTAAAAAAGAATCTAACTTATTTATATCGACTATGGAGTCGCCATTAGGAAATCCTCTGACCTGCCTTAATAGGATCTTGTGGGACACTGTTCTGTAATGTGACAGATGGTTTGGGGTTGTCCGCAGTCACAGAGTGGAGATGGTCGTTTACCCCATTTGTGCATCATGTAACCGCATCTGCCGTGTTGGATTCTGATTCGGTTCAGCATAGTCCATGTGTTGCATGGTAAGTCAAAACCTGGTGGTTGTTGTGTGATGCAGGGTAAGCTGCTATTTTCTTGTTCCATCCATTCTCGAGTCCAAGTGGTCGTTAAGTTGAACTCATTTTCGACAGCAATCCGTGCTGTTTTTATAGACGGTCGTCTGGACCGTTACCATTGGCAGCATCTATATCTTGCTGAATAGGCAGGATCTCGTTACTAAGTATCTTTTTGTACTCACTAGTGAGGAAATGTATGTGCCGTAGTTTAGGTGGTGGAAAGTGGCTCAGTACTGGGAGCCATTGCGTAGAGGTGGATTTGATAACACCAGCAATCATTCTCACAAGACCCAGGACAGATATTGTCCCCATGTTGTACCGCACAGCTTCTGGATGATGTTGTTTCTGGATTTTCTGCTGTTTTGACAGATGTTTCTTGAAAGATAGGATTCTGTTAAGAGCCACCTCAAGGTACTTTGGTGTTTTATTGTAGGCGAGTGTGGCGAATTGGATGTTGAGTGTTCTTCTTGCAAGCTTGTTATTTAGAAGAAAACTGGAAACCTCTCTTTTGGTAGCATTTGGTTGGAGCTTCCATTTACGAAAATACTTTTCCACTGTGTGTAAGTCTACCTTGAGGATTTTTTCTATTTGTTCAAGTGACTTACACCTTGTTGCAAGGACCCAGTCATCGGCATAACCAAACTTCTTTGATCTGGTTTCTGGTATATCAGCGATGTACAGGCTAAAGAGAAGAGACAGATCCCTGAGGCGGTCCATCCTTTAGTTTTCTTGGGTTGCTGATGTTGGTTCCCATGACTACTTCAATCATTCGGTCGGCTAGCATGCTGTTGATTATCTAACCTATCCGCTGGAGTAATATATTTTCTAACTTAAACTGGTTCATCATTTATTATTATTACACCATCATGTACCTGCATAAAGTTATCCACAATTGCTTTGCTCGCTAGTTTGCTCAAGCATACTCGATTATTGGACAGCCGTGAAGAAAATAAGATGTTAGGCTGTATAAGTGCTCCTAGTGGTATAAGGTAGTCATGTAGGCGTAATCCATCCTTTGAAGAGAAAACAATCGCTTGTTCAGGACTAGGGTATGTATGTTGGCTTAGAATTTTTGAGTAGGATTTAGCTCTGTTGGTATGTTGTGGTACAGAGCTAATTACGTTGGAACTACCATCTGATGTTACGGACATGATGAATCCTCTATATGCGATCTTAACAGGACTCTATTTTATATATGGATTAAATAAAATAAAGTTCGACTCTGTTTATTTTAAAATTAGTTGATCGGTCTGGTAATTACCAAATTAGCTGAATAAAGATAAGAGTACAACTAGTTTTTTGGTTAATTTGTAACTACAGTTATTGATAAGAATATGTTATTGATGCTTAAAAGTGATATTTTAAATCAAACTATGAATAATTTCATGCCTGACATTCAGGGCCGGAATGATTTAATATGATTGAGATGTAGAATTTTGCTTAAGTTTAATATATGTAAGGATGAAACCAAATACCTGTTTAACTATATATATATATATATATATATATATATATATACATTCGGTTTTATAACGTCTTACGACGTTGTCCGACTCCCAACCGCCACTGTATTCGGTCTTGAGTTAGGTCTTCGTCCAGATTTCGAGCGCTAATCGCTTTCCTAACTCCCAGGTTCCAGCTCTGTGGTGGTCTTCCTCGTTTCCTCTTCTCTGGGGGTTGCCACATCATCGTTTTTTTAGGCAATCTTTCGTCCCCCATTCGGCTCACATGTCCATACCATATGAGCTGTTTTCTCTCAATATCCTCAACTATAGTGCCCTCTATACCCATTTGTTGTTTTATCACTTCATTCCGTATTCTGTCGGCTCTTGATATTCTCATCGATCTTCTGATGGCATCCATTTCCGTGGCTTCGACCTTTTTCTTATATTTCTCGGTTATTCTCCATGTCTCAGCTCCATAAAGTAGGCTAGTTTTAACCATTGTCTCATAGATGTTCCATTTTCTTTTCTTTGATATTTCTTTACTCCATAGAACTCCGTTCAAACATGCTATAGCTCTTCGTGCTTGTACAATTCGATGTTCTATTTCTCGTTCGTCTTTTCCACTACGGTCGAAGATGACGCCCAGGTATTTATATTCGTCACATGGATTTACTTTTTGATTGTCATCGATATCGAGTTGTTCTGCTTCAGCTCCAATTGAGAGGTATTTTGTCTTTTCTAAATTGATATTTAATCCCCATTTCTGGTATTCTTCAATTAGTTTTCTAAGCATGTATTCCATGTCGTCTTTGTCATTTGAGATCACCACCTGATCATCTGCAAACTGTAAAGTATATATGTAATCCTGATCGTTCAATTGTATACCCATTCCTTTGACTTTCCTTTTCCATTGTTTCAGAGCTGCAGAGATATAAATCTTAAACAGAGTCGGAGAGATACAACATCCTTGTCTGAGACCCTTAGTAACTGCAAATTTTTCAGCTAAGAGATTTCCGAATTTCATTTGGGAGTTTGAACCATAATATAGATCTTTGAGAGCACTAACCAATGTTTGATGTATATTTGATGTGCCCAGGACTTCCCATAGTTTATTTAGCGGGACTGTGTCATATGCCTTCTCAAGATCTACAAAAGTCATATGTAACTCTCTATTTGTCACAACTTTCTTTTCTATAATTTGTTTAAGACAGAAGATGTTATCTGTACATGAACGACCTGCTCTAAATCCTCCTTGTTCTTCGTCTTCAGACGATTGATAATCTTCCTCTATCAGGTCCCGTAGTATTCGACCGTATAGTCGACTCATTGAACTTGTGACCGATATCCCTCTATAGTTTTTACAATTTCTCCTGTCACCTTTTTTATATATTGGGGTCATATATGCTGTTTTCCATTCATCTGGTGTTGGATGTCCATTAATATATTCGTTAAATATCACCGTGATCATTCTGTGTAATTTCTCTGAGCCATTCTTTATTAATTCCGTAGTTACTCCCTCTGGTCCACTTGCTTTCCCATTCTTCATCCCTGCTATAGCTTTTTGAACTGTGTTGATATCTATGGTAATATGCTCTCCCAGAATTTCGATTCTTGATGAATTCATATCTTCTTTAAATTCGTCTCTGTTCTCATTTAATAGATGTTTGTAATAGTGTGTCCAATCCTCGGGATTTATGGGATTTAGAATCACTTTCTCGTTAGTCGGCTTCTTAACAGAGTTTATAAACTTCCACGCCTCAGTGCATTGTCGTCCTCCAATATAAGATTCTATCTCTCTGCACCTTCTGTCCCATGTCTCATTTTTGGAGGTCATAATTATCTTTCTAGCTTTCTTCTTCATTTCTTTGTATCGGTCTTTGCCTGCATCATCTTTTGTATTCAACCACTTATGGTATAATCTTTTCTTTTCTGTTACCGCATTTTCGACGTCTTCATTCCACCAAAGCTTGTTACTAATTTTATTTTGTTTGATTCCTAAGACCTCCTGTGCTGTTTGATGAATACTTGATATTATGTTCTTATATATGCATTTGGTATTTGTTAGTGTTTCGTCAAGTTTGGTGTCCATTCGAGTCTTATATAGTGTACGGGTGCTCTCATGAATTAAACTGGACAGATTGTATTGAGGAAGATCAATTCTTTCTAAAATACCTGTTTATCTATATATTTAAAATAACTAATCCAGTCCAAGCTCTCCACTTATCAGGGAGACGATCATGCAGAATTCGCGTTTTACGTTAAATATTTTCACAGCCGATGTGACCGGTAGTATTTTTGGTTATATCCTAAATACACATACATGGCATAACTTTTACAACAGATTCTAACGAGAGGGTCCCTTCACATTCCACTGATTAAACTAGAGTAAATACCAAGCAAAGTTGAGGTAAATTCCTATCGTAGTTTGACTACTACGCATTTCAGTAAAAACGTAGATACACGTTAATATTTTTTTATTAAACGCTATGATGGCACTACAAAGGAACGTGCCAAAATTACAAATAAAAAAATATTGGATGTTGGGAGCGCCGTGACATTACATAGTGTACGAATATTTTTTAAAACCTTCATAAAATTTAATAATATGACGCAAAAGGTTAGTTACATTGACGTTAATATTACAAAAATATTGCCATAGTTAGATGAAAAAGAACAAGTTTTAGCATTTTTAAAAGTAGGTTGGATAGTTAGATATTTGTGACTTAACGCTCAACTGGTATTTAGTTTCCAAAAACTTCACAAAAATGAGCTCAAATTGGAAAAGATTTTGAAAATAGATGGAAATTTCCAAATTGTGGGGGAGCAATAGATTGAAAGCATGTACGAATAATCAAACCACCGAACAGCGGTTCCTATTTTTATAAATACAAGGGATATTGCAGCATAGTTCTAATGGAAATAGTTAACGCTGATTATGAATTTATTTATGTGAATTGTGGCTGCAATGGTAAAATATCGGATGGAGGCGTTTTGGAAGTAACAGATTTTTTTGAAAAATTAACTGAAGGAGACTTACACTTGCCTAATAGTGATTCAACCACATCGAATTTAAATTTTGTTTTCGTAGGCGATGATGCGTTTGCCTTGAATGAATACCTACTAAAACCATACCCTAACAAAAATTTAAACGACGAACGGCGTATTTTTAATTATAGGTTAAGCTGGTCACGAAACGTTGTAGAAAATGCGTTTGGTATTTTGGCGAATCGCTTTAGAATACTGCACACAGAGATAAATATGAAACCAGAAAAGATTGACCTAGTAGTTATGGCTTGTTGTGTTCTACATAATTTTTTATGACGCAATGCGAAAGTTATATACATGCTGCCAAGCTCAACAGATATAGAGGACTTAAATTCAGGAACAGTTATTAAAGAAAACTGGAGAGAAGGATACAGTATGGATGGACTTTAGACCAGTGCTTCTCGGAATGTATCACAGTAAGCAAAGGATGTCCGTGAAATGTATGAACACTTCTTTGTTGGTGAAGGTAAAGTTTCTTGGCAAGAATGGTTTTTGTTGTGATAACTAATATTCATAAACATGTTAGGTATATAACAATTATAATACTTACATTTTCATTTTCTTTATCTTCAACCTCATCCTCACTACTATCAATTGAAAAACAGTCTCACGAGTTTCTTCTTGATTAGCGGTAAATTACAAAAGTTCATAATACCACAGCCCTGGTGTATAAATATCGTCAGTGGATGCACCACTTCTTTTAGACTTTTGAACTTTTTTCAATTTCTTACGAAAAGCACTTCGTACTGTACTGTACTGTATCCTGAGATACTTCAACATATATATATATATATATATATATATATAATATATATATATATATATATATATATATATATATATATATATATATATATATATATATATAACAAGCGAGTCTTCTACAGCTGGCGCCGCTTCTCGCATCCTAATTTCCAGCGTTTTCTATCGAAGCAATCTTCAGTTGTTAGATCTCTGGCGGTCATTGCATCGTCGACATCGTCTCTCCAGGATCGTCTTGGTCTACCTCGTTTTCTTCTAGTTGGCGGAGTCCATTCTTCTATTTTTTTTGGCCATCTATTTTCCGGCATTCTCTGAAGGTGTCCATACCAGTTAAGTCTTTTGGCTTCGATTGTGTCTATTATGTCTAGATCGATTTCCATTTCTCTCCGAATATCTTCGTTTCTCACCCTATCAAGTCTAGTGAGCTGGCAACATCGTCTCCAGTAGTTCATTTCCATGGCCTTAATTTTTGATTTGTTTCTTTGGTTTATTTCCCAGAGTTCGGCGCCATACAGTCCAATACTTTCTATTATTGTTTTATAAATTCTTCTTTTATTTTCTTTTGTTATTTTTTTATTCCATAATAGTCCGTGTAGCTGTCTGGTGGCTGATCTTGCTTGGCCAATCCTGGAATGTATTTCTTCGCTACTTCCTGCTTTTGATGTTATTTGGACTCCCAAGTACTTAAAATTGTCTGTTGGTTTTATAGTTCCCATTTCGATTTGTAGGCTTTCTGGTTTTTCTCCTACAACTAAGTACTCAGTTTTTTGTATATTAATTGTGAGGCCCCATTTGGTGTACTCATCTTCCAGTTTTCTAAGCATGTAGCTTATATCACTCTCGTCTTCAGCTAGAATGGCTTGGTCGTCAGCGAAATGTATCGTGTACAATCTATCATCTCCGATTGGGATGCCCATATTGCAGCACTTTCTTCTCCACAGTGAGAGTGCCTCATTTAGATATATTTTGAAGAGTGTAGGTGCTATGCAGCAGCCTTGCTTTAGGCCCTTACTAATAGGAATTTCTCTAGTTAATCTATTTCCAGTTTTAATGTTTGCCGTCATATTTTTGTAGAGTTGTTGTACTGCTTGTATATTTTTTTTGCTTATTCCTTGTTTTTCCATTGCTACCCAAAGCATTGAAAGTGGTACACTATCGTATGCCTTTGTCAGATCTATAAAGACTATATGAGTTGAAAGGTTGTGGGCTAATCTTTTCTCGATAACTTGCTTTAGAGAGAATATACTGTCCATGCAGGATCTGCCTGCACGAAAGCCATTCTGTTCTTCTACATCTGTCATCTCTTTTTCAATTTTATTTTTTATTATTTTTCCATACAGTCTTGAGAGTGAATTTATGACACTTAGCCCCCTATAGTTTGAACAATTCTTTCTATCTCCTTTTTTGTATATGTTGTTAATATGTGCTTTTGTCCACTCCGGTGGTAAGTCGTGTCCATTATAGAATAAGGTGAAGACATACGCCAGTAATTCCCGTAATACTTGTGGGCTATGTTTTAATAATTCATTTGGTATACCTTGTGGTCCGCATGACTTCCATTTTTTAGAGTTCGTATTGCATTCTCGACTTCCTGTACTGTTATTTCGTCGTCTTCACTAAATTCCAGTTCATATGTTGTTGTACTGATGTTCGTGAATTGAGGTCTTGTTTCAGTCAAAAGTTGTGAGTAGTGTTCGATCCAAGATTTTTCTTCTATTAAATCTATTCTACTCGTTTCTTTTCTGTTTGTTCTCAGATTTTTTACCGTTTTCCATGCTTCTCTTGATCTTGTTGACCCTATATATTTGTTGAGTTCTTCGCATTTACTTTCCCAGGAAATATTTTTTGCTTTAGTTACTAAGTTTTTTACTTCTCTGTTTGATCTTGCATATGTTCGTCTATCATCTGGATCATTTGTTTGCAGCCACTTTTGATATGCTTGTTTCTTGTTGTGTACTGCATTGGCGATGTCATTTGTCCACCACAATGGAGTATTCTTTTTGTTCTTTTGGATTGTGCCGAGCGCTTCGTAAGCTGCTTCATTGATTTTATTGATTATCTCTTTATAGGTATTCTGGGCTGAGGAGTAGATCAGGTTTGCCAATTTTTGGCTAAGTCGCAGCTTATATAAGAATGATGTCGAGTCGTTTTGCAGTGCATCAATATTGTATTTAGGTAGATTCGATTCCAGGGGTTTTGATTGAGCTAGTTGGTTGTCATTTTGATGTAGTAGCCGAGGTCGATACTGTAGGTAACATTTTGATCTTACCATATAGTGGTCAGTTCCGCACTCCGGTCCTCTTAGTACTCTTATGTCTTCAACTTGTATGTGTGTTTCTTGTTTTGTGATGACATAATCTATAATTGACTTTGTGTTTCTCGTTGGTTGAACCCAGGTGTACTTATGTATGTTTTTATGTTGGTAGAATCCGTTTAGGATTTTCAGAGAGTGCTGTTCACAGAATTCGATTAAGTGTTCCCCATTTTCATTTGTTTTAGCGTCACCATATTTTCCTACGACTTTGTCATTTATTTTTGTTCCTGTCCAAGCGTTAAAATCTCCCAACAGCACAATTTCTTTGCGGCTATTTATATTATCAATGAGTTCCGATAAAGTTTCGTAGAATATTTGTTTAGCTGCTTTTGATGCATTTTCTGACGGAGCATATATTCCAATGATCTCAAGGTCGTGCCCTTTCCACGTAATAGATACTCTAATAATTCTCTCATTGATCTGCTCCCAGCTTTTCAGGTTTCCTTTTAAGTCTTTTTTTATCAATATTGATACCCCTGCTTGTGCTCTTTTGTCTTTCTCTACTCCACTATAAATATGTATAAATCCTCCTATGTCTTCACTACCTTGCCCTTTTTTCTTTGTTTCGGTGAGAACCGTGATATCTGATTTTATTTTCTTTACTTCTGCCATGACTTTGTCTGACTTGGTTCTCCACCCTTGGATATTCCATGTATTTATTTTCAGAGAGTGCTGTTCACAGAATTCGATTAAGTGTTTCCCATTTTCATTTGTTTTAGCGTCACCATATTTTCCTACGACTTTGTCATTTATTTTTGTTCCTGTCCAATCGTTAAAATCTCCCAGAAGCACAATTTCTTTGCGGCTATTTATATTATCAATGAGTTCCGATAAAGTTTCGTAGAATATTTGTTTAGCTGCTTTTGATGCATTTTCTGACGGAGCATATATTCCAATGATCTCGAGGTCGTGCCCTTTCCACGCAATAGATACTCTAATAATTCTCTCATTGATCTGCTCCCAGATTTTCAGGTTTCCTTTTAAGTCTTTTTTTATCAATATTGATACCCCTGCTTGTGCTCTTTTGTCTTTCTCTACTCCACTATAAATATGTATAAAACCTCCTATGTCTTCACTACCTTGGCCTTTTTTCTTTGTTTCGGTAAGAACCGTGATATCTGATTTTATTTTCTTTACTTCTGCCATGACTTCGTCTGACTTGGTTCTCCACCCTTGGATATTCCATGTATTTATATTCAAAGTCCTTGTTCGTTTGCTACGTCGTCTTCGTTTTTTCCCGTCCATATTCCGAGGCTGGATTTTAGAATTTTTTGCAGTAAGTTTTTCACGGGTGTAGAGGAGCAGGCCTACGTCCCAACCCCCTACCAGGAGGACCAGGATTTTCTGTTAGGGTTTACTCCCTTAGTCGAGAGAAGAGTAGTAGAGTGTAGTAGACAGAATTATAGTGACCCGTCCGCCCTCGGATTACCCTAATAGCCACTCGGGGTCGGAAAAAACAAGAGTTTGCCAAGAGAGGCAGATAGGAAAGATTAAAGACATTTCACTCCAGACAAGTTGAAAAAGAGCAAAATGTGAAGGCCCTTATGATCCGTCAGGTACGTTTCATAAGCGTATGAGTATTGGTATACTTTGTATTCCCGCTCATACCTCGGGGTGTCGACTACAACAGACTGTATGGCTCGTCCAGCATGCCATAGCATGGAGGATAGGGTGCATGTCATTTTTACAATGTAGACCCCTAAACTCCACGGCCTGACCAATGTGAACACGTAATACATACGGCAAAACTCCACCACACTGTACGCAGCAGCATTATTCAACATTAAATGTTTTATAAAGGTTTATCATTTGTTGATACGCTTTCTCTCTTAAATCCCGATTCGCGATCTTTATCCTTCCATAGGCAAGGGTGTGACTAATAAATATCAATGAATTTACGTAAAAATTCGGGAATATTTGTACTTTTGTTCGCCTCTGTTCTTCATAAAATCGGATTTGTCTAACGATGTCAGTTAAGTTAATGGACCGCAGATGAGATGTCACACACGCCCAATTTCGATAAGCGAGCGCCTCGATGCCTTTACGATAACTGCGTGTATGTGACGATTTTGGCCTTTAGTTAAGGGCCTGTCCGTCGCCTGGCCTCTTCGATATCCTTAAGTAAGTGGCCAGCATTAGTTAACCTTTTAATATATGTTGGGTTAATGAGAACTATATGAAATATGTTATAATGTAATAATTGGGTTATTTAATTAATTAAACCTTTGAAAAAATATAAAACAAACAAATAAATACCTTAATAGATAAATTATATCCCTTATTATTGTAAATTAAATACCTTCTTCTTCTTCTTCTTTTTCTATTTATATACACATGACCGTGTCTGTTTTTCAATGTGCCTCCAGTAATTTGTCATTCCATCGTTTTCGTAGTCTTTCCACTAATCGTCTTTCAATTGGGGAACCGTCTCTTGCCGTCTTTACTAATCTGTTTCTAACATCATTTTTGTTCTCTCTGTATCAGGTCTTGTTTCTGCCACGTATGTTATTATTGGTCTAATGACTGTTTTGTAAATTCTGCTTTTTATTTCTTTCCCTGTATTTTTATTTCCACATATTGCTTTATTTAGGCAGCCTGTGGCTTTGTTTGCCCCATTCACCTGATCTTGTGCTTTGGTTTCGAGCTTTCCGTAACTAGATAATGTCATGCCTAAATATTTAAAATCCATCACTTGTTCTATTATCTGACCTTCCAGCTGGAAACTACATCTCAGTAAATTTGCTGTTGTAACCATGCACTTTGCCTGTTTCTTTGGGAGAAATTAACTTGTGTAATTGTCTGGCGGCTAAATTGGTATAGCATACGTTGTAAATTATCTTCACTTTAAGATAGTAGTATTGCGTCGTCTGCACAGCAGAATATTTTAAGTTGTTTTCCCCCATTTGATATCCTTTTTTAGTTCTTACTTTTTAGTATTTCATCCATAATCAGCTTGAACAATAGAGGACTCAATGAATCTCTCTGTCTTACCCCATTGCCAGATTCAATAGGATCGGTTAGTTCTTCTTTTACTTTTACTTTTACTTTTATTGTTTTGGTAGATATTTTATGATGTCCACGAAAGATAGATATGCCGGTTTGTTGAATTCTAATGATTTCTCTTGCACTTGCTTCATTATAAATATAGCGTCGCTGCATGATCTTCCCAACATAAAACCTTGTTGTTCTTCTGCTAGCGTTATTATTTCATTCAATTTGTCTGCAAAAACAAGAGAGATATTCCATTGAATATTATTCGAGATAAAATAATGCACTTTATTCGTTTATATTTGTTTTAATTTCATCAAAAACAATGGATTTTTTGTAACTAATCAAAATAGGTATGTACGTACTTCTTCTATCCTCAATGGTTTATATTGAAAAGATTGATGAGAATATAAAAACACCTGATTTATATGTTTTTTTACCATTCCAATAATTTAGGGGTAGATAGTTTGGATAAGAAATTTTCTACATATATGCTACTGGAGGAATAACAAGAATATGACACATCAGATATTGTATGCTATTATAAGTATTACCTATGTAAATTCGTTTATCCTTTTTTAAACTGGTGCTGACAGTGACATGGCATGGAGACAATTTGTGATCACTTTGGCAACATCAATAATTCGTGCACATATGCAACTCCACCTAACTCTAACGAGGCTTCCAGAGAAATTCCGTTGATAATTCGTTAAGTCCTTTTACTTGATAAATTAGTAACAATGACAAAAAAGTCAAAATTGACCAAACAGCAGAAACAGAAACCTTACAGAAAATGGCGCTGATGTTATAGGTATCCATATAGGTTGTCCATCAAGGAAAGACAGTAAACACCAAACTGTTTGTAATACATGTAAAAATCGTATTTGTAAAAATCACAGTAGACAATTACAGAAATGCTCTAATTGCGTTATAAAATAATATGGCTTAAATCGTTCTTTCTTTGCTTAGAACCAAAAGAAAAATTTTTCTGAATAATTATTTTTTTAGTTTCAGGGCATTTTTCTAAACCTGTACATTTTTAGGTAGTGTAAAATGGAGTGTAGTCGACCGCTGGGGTGAATTTGACTAGAAAGTTCGAAAAGTTTGCCAAGACGCGTATTTTTTTTTATTAATATTAGTAAAGTTTATGCTAATTATGTTCATTGTAAATGTATGTTGAACATATTTTATGTAACAATTAAAGAGTTATTGTCTTTATATACTAAAAACGCGGCCTCGAAATTATTAACTTAATTTTTAAGAAAATAAATATTGTTAAACTTTGATATAAAAATCATTATAATAAAAATATTTTTGGCAACTGTTGGTAATCTTTCAAGGAATCAATAAATGTGGATAAAAATACTAGTTACTAATTTTAAATAAGTTTCATTATAATCTTAAAATTTGTCAACTTATGCAGTTTTCGCTTAATTTGGGGCGCAGTTGACCGCCTGGGTGAAGATGTAGGTTGCAGTATCTTGCATCGTAACTAAATTGAATTGGCACTGCCTATTGTTTCATTGATGGTTTAGTTTGAAACGATGATGGGAGCTGACGCGTAAAATATTTCTAAAGATAATTCCGAACTTATCGATAATAAATTTGTAAAATTCCGTTGTATTGACAAAAATAAGTGCTAATGCACCATCAAAAAAATTCCAAAGCTTACCTAGACCGTCTTGGTAAAGACTCACTCTCTGAAAATAACTTTCCTGGGTACGATTGAGCTAAGAGGTTTATAGAGAGGCATAAACAAACTTTAAGTGAACGCTTAAGCAACAACATAAAAACAGCTGTGCTGCCGTCGATGCTAAAACATTAACAAATTTTCTTGAGGAATTAAGCAAAACCCTTAAATGTGTCGACCCTGCTACAATATTTAATTACTACGAAAGTAATGTAAGTGGTGATCCGGAGAAAATGAAACTAATTTATCAAAGAGGTTTCAAACATGCACACAATATAATAAGTTATACTAAAAGATACATTACCGCCTTATGGAGTTTATAAAGCTACAAATTTGTAGGATTCTTAGTTCCAATGAGGTCCTAGGGGCACCCATGTTGTTAAAGAAATGCTGCAGTAAAGGTACGCATTATAATCGATCTAATCATGAATGGTTTGATGCAATTTGTTTTACCTGATTGGTTTAAGACTATATTTTTGCCTCATGCTCGTTTAGTTGAAGGAAAGAAAGTCTTAGTAGAAGACAATCTTTCGAGTCATTTTACAAAAGAAGTGCTCAATATTTGTAAAGATAATAACACTGCTTTCATTTGTCTTCCACCAAATGCAACGCATCTTTGCCAACCCCTACGTTAGATTTTTGGACCAATGAAGAATTATTGGAAACAATTACTGCATAAGTAAAAGAAAGCCAATCCAAACTCATCGTCTGTTGAGAAAAGTTTGTTTCCAAGATTATTAAAAAAACTTTTTGAGAAAATGGCGCCGTCTGCTGCAGTTAACGCTAGAAAAGGGTTTTATGCTTGTGGTATTTGTCCTTTGTCTAAAGATGAACTTTTAGCAAAAATTACTAGTGAAGAAGCACAACATTCATCAAAACAGTGCTGATGTATCAGAGATACTATTAGATTATTTGAAAGAATAGAGAAATCCCAAAAAACGTGAGCCTACAATAAAACAAAAGAAACTGAATGTTATACCTGAAAGATCAGTTGCGTATATAGACAGTCCAGAGAAAGAAATTGACAACGATAACATGCCTTCTACAAGCAAGACACAAATTGTGAAGAAAAAGTTTTTGAAGAAAGCAATGAAGCCAGTTCCGGAACAGAGAGCGTGAGTGAAAATTTTGACCAAGTAGACCATAATGACCATGCAGTTGCAGATATTCAAAGTCATGTTGCTAAGGAAACAAAACACTTTCACATTAATGATATAGAAGTAAATTCATGGGATGTAATAGAATATCAAACTAAGAAGAATATTAAAGATTTTGTAGCACAAATTTTAGCGATTAATGATGATGAAGCTAAGGTTAAGTTCTAAAACTCTCAAAATTGAGAAAATTTATATGGCCTGATATTCTTTACAAAGACAATGTTCCTCTAAGTAACACAAAAAACGTACAGTCCAAAAATTTGCCAAATATGCGAGCTGTGTTTTGTTTTGGACTTGTCTATTATGTAATTTTAAATAGTAACTTTTTGTTTGCAATGAAAAGTTTTTATAAAAATATTTATTATAATTTAAAATCATTTTAGTGTGTTTATCTTTACCCCAGGTAACTAATAATTCTATATTATACAAAAACATATGATACATTTTATTGTGTTCTCTAGAAAACATCTTTAGTTGAAGTTGAAAAAATGTCAACTTCACCTCATTTTACGGTACAAACTATACTGCTTTTTCATTTCAGCATAATACATGTTTATGTAAAACTTTTGCAGCCAACTCTTTATATACAAAATGTTCTTTTATAATGATATAATAATACAATATATAAAAAAATACAATTTTACTTTAGCCCTCCGTTCATCGGGTGTGGTCTGTGAGTCTAATACAAAATAAAACTTTTGGCTAATTCTTTCATTTTATTTTTTATTTAATTTCTATCTTTTCAGTACCTTCCTAGAAACTAAATACAATTAGTATTTTTTATACAAAACTGTGTTTAAAATTTCTGAATAGCTGCTGCATGGCAGTTTGTCCTGACAGACCCCACCCAATCAAATGTGTAACAATATTTGCACTGCTTCTAAGTTGTATTTTTCTTGCATCTTGCATGTATTAATCTTGTTTTACTTGGCATCCCTGTGCATTTTTATGAACTGGATCATTTGGTTGTTTCGAGAAAATACGTCAGTTCACTGACTACCGTCTCATATATACCGCAGAAAGGAAAAAATGTGATTGCTGTTTCCACTGTGCTCAGAGATGATAGGATTGAGGAAGATACTGGTGATCAGAGAAAAACAAGAAATAATTAATGTTTATAATTCCACAAAGAATGGAGTAGATGTTGTAGACAGAATGATCACATCATATAATGTTTCCAGAAATACGAAACGTTGGCCAATGGTAGTAGTTTATAATCTCCCTAACATCGCAGCAATTAATGCATTTTTAATTTACAAAGGCAACAAACCAGATAGAGATATTTCCAAAACGCGAAGATTATTCCAAAAAAACCTAGGTATGTTGATAATAAACCTAATATGCGTTGAAATTGTAAACATTTTGAAAATTGACCTAATACAACTTAAAAAAATTTTGGAATTGTTTCTGTAATAAACATTATATAGTAAATGATTTGTTTAAAACATTTTGATGCGAAATTAGCAATAAATGTATGCTGTTGCTCGGGAGGTGGTATTTAATTTTGGTCCTCACAGACCACACCAGACCGAAAGTGTTTCAGAATGGTCACCCGATCAACGGAGGGTTAGTCATTTTTTTTATACTTGAATGAAATTTCGGGCTAAAATTAACCCGACGATACCAGTTACGAGTACAAAAATGACAATACCAGTTAAGGGTTAAAATAACAAAGTTGATAAGTTGTAAATATTTTCGTAAATGTGTAAGTAGTTTCCGATATATAGATAGTGTAAGCTCGTCTTAAAACACCCGGTATAAAAAATGTTTATAATGAAACTGATGTACCTATATCAAAGACTTCTATAATTTAAAATTATTTTATATTATACAGTGTCAGTCAGAACAACAGAATGAACCAGAGTTTTGTTTTTTTATTGGAACTGCCCATATTTATTAACAGGTTGACTGCATTATCGATCCCCTGGGACCGGTGTTCGTTATTAATAAAGTGCGGTATGTGAAAACTGCAATCTTTTAAAAGTTGAGAAAATCATATCTTTATTAATATCTATTTGTTTTAAATACTAAAATCAGCATAATACTTGTCTTGAGATTCAAAACATTTCCATTTCTCTTAGACAAAAAAAAATTCAAAAAATATATACTGGGCGTTGGGGGATTTATTTATGGCGTAGCCTCTAATATCTTTAGATCTTCTTCTTCTTCTTCTTAGGGTGCCTGTCCGTTCCGAACGGTTGGCGATCATTCTGGCTATGGTGATTTTGTTGGTTGCTATACGAAATAGCTGTGTTGAGGTCTTTCTATACCATGCTCTCAGGTTAGCAAGCCAGGATATTCTTCTTCGTCCTGGGGCTCTTTTTCCTTCAATTTTACCCTGCAAAATGCATTGGAGTAGCTCGTATCTGCCTTGATTTCTCATAATATGTCCCAAGTACTCCAGCTTACGGCTCTTCACAATGTTGACCAAATCCGCGGTTGTGTTCATCCTCCGCAGTACTTCTTCATTGGTGACTTTGTCTGTCCATGGTATCTTCAGGATTCTTCTGTATAACCATAATTCAAACGCCTGAAGTTTTGATAGAGTTTCCGCCTTCAATGTCCACGTTTCTACTCCATACAGAAGCACTGAGTATACGTAACATTTAAGGAGCCTTATTTTTGTTTTCAGGGTGAGGTCATGGCTTTTGAACACAGAGCTCATAGCCAAGAATGCACTTTTGGCCTTTCCGATGCGACATTTAATCTCTTGGGTATTGTCCCACGACTCATTGATTATAGTTCCCAAGTAATTGTATTGTGAGACACGTTCAATTCTCATTTGGTTCACATACAGATTTGCTCCAGTTATGTTTTGCTTGCTGATGATCATTAGCTTGGTTTTGCTGGTGTTTATATCCAGTCCATAGGTTCTACTTGTTTCTGTTATTTTGTTCATTAAGTTTTGCAGCCCTTCTATGGTATTGGAAAACACTATTGTATCATCTGCATACCGCAGGTTATTAAGCTTGACTCCATTTATTGAGATGCCTTCATCAATATCTTTTAGGGCCTCTTCAAAAATGTGCTCCGAGTACAGATTAAATATCAGTGGTGAAATTATGCACCCCTGTCTCACTCCTCTTAAGATTTTGACCTGTTCTGTATATTCTCCATCTATTCGGAGTACCGCTGATTGATTCCAATACAGATTAGCTATAATTTTTAAATCTCTTCCATTAATTCCTGTCCTCTTTAGCCCTTCTATCATTTGTTAATGCCTGACTCTCTCGAAAGCCTTCTTTTAGTCAATCAGACATGCAAAAACATTACAGCTGACATGTCTACATTTCTAAAACAAGATCTGCACGCTAAATAAAGCTTCCCTCATACCAACGGCGTTCACAAATCCAAACTGATTGGGCACAATTTGTTTCTCGCATTTCCGGTAAATTCTTTTGTGGATGACCTTTAAAACAGCTTCAGCCGATGGCTCATTAGGCTTATTGTCCTCTAATCTTTACAAACTTTTACTCCTGGTTTTTTGGGCAATGGTACGAACTCCGACTTGAGCCACTCTACTGGTATTTTTCCTGCCTTGTATATTTCATTAAATATATCAGTTAATATTTTTATTTGTTCTGTATCTAATAACTTCAGAAGTTCTGCAGGAAATTCATCAAGTCTCGGTGTCTTTCCATCCTTCATTTGTCTGACGGCTGCCGTTATTTCTTTTGGTAGGATTTCGGGACCTGAATTTTCTTTAACGGTGGGCTCTTGTACTGTTCTAAGGTCATGGAAAAGTTTAACCAAGTATTCTTCCCATACCTTTTTTTTCTTCTTTGGTTACGACAAGATTGCCTTCATTATCTGTTATTTTTCCGCTTTTGCGTTTTCGAAACTTTCCAGCTATTTCCTTCACCTTTCGATGAACATTGAAGTTATTATATCGACTCTGATACTCTTCTATTTCTTGAAATTGTTCTGTTTTTTGTTTCTCTTAGGCTTCTCTTACTTTTCTTCTAACGATTGTATGTATTCTCTTATATTCTTGGAGATTTTCTTTGTTTTTTTTCTCGGATCTATAAGCTCAAATATTTTATCGGTCATCCACGATTTGCGTTTCTCTTTATCTTTCTTCAGGTGTTGTTCTTTTATTTATCTAACTGTTTCTTGTATGATGATCAGACTTTCCTCTATAGTTTGTGCATTTTTGCATGTTAGCACCCTTGTATTGAGGTTTCCACTCACCTTCAGTCGAACATTGGGATCTTTCAGTTTTCTAAAGATACATGTGCAAAATTCTAATATTCTCTTTAGCGTATGCATATTGTAATGAAATATTCTGCCTACTACATAGGGTATTATTATGAGGGGTTGAAAATTGGGGACAGAAACTAGTGGGGTGGAGATAGGGCAAGCAAAAGAAATTTAAACTTATGCGAACGGCGCTCGAGGTTTATTTAGAAAAACTGGGTCATGGATAAGTGAATGGATCAATGGGATTAGATTGGGAAACTACAAAAATGAAATAAAGGAGTACTTAATGAATCTTCTCGACAAACGGGCAAACAAAACAACAAGAAGGACCTCTAGCTATTTAAAATGGGACGCCGCTTCGAGGAAACTTCCTGCTGGATGAAAGAAAAAGGCTTTTCCTTCCTAAAAAAGAAACACAAAAGGGGTTAAAAACTTTTTTTAACTAAATAGACAAAATGGTTTAGAGAAATAAATTAAACATTTATTGTTGTCTCACCACAAACAGTTACAAATATAAATTGTACAAAAATACTATACTAATAGTTACAAAAAATAAATACAATAACAAAGAGATAAAATTACTATGACCTATTCGTTTACAACATCTTAGAAGTTGGAGATACTGCAATACTACAATACTTACGTTACTGGGCTATAATCTGTGACAGAAATAAATTATTACAAATAAAAAATATCTTTTAAATGAGAGTATTCGTAATACATATAATTTTAATTATTACAATTTAAATTGTTATAACAGCAATTATTATTATTAGAAAAAAAATGTCTATCGTTACTTTAAAATTTTGAACAAAATAAATTACCTAGAATGTTTCACTAAAATGCACTAAAACTTCTAAGGGTAGAAACTAGACTAACATTCTCTGCCACACGAACAAATTCATCTCCATACTGTGAAAAATGTACTGAAACGGCTTCTTCATTAGGAGAAAGGAAAATTAAAGGTTGAAAGTTGTCGCGCTGGACGCAAAATTTGACGCTACGCTTCTTAAAAAACTGAAACATGTGGGTATTTTCCAAATTTGTTGGAAACGACACAAATCTGTTAGATACTTAGAAATATAGAAACAACGATTACTCTTTTAAAACTGACACATTACATAGAGTATAAGTCACTATTTCTTCGACAAAATTTGCCGTTCCCTCCGACCAAACTAAACGACATCTGCTCACAATTGTCACCCTTTTATACCTAAGTTCTCTTTGACCTTTCTAATACCGTCCCTACCATTTTCCTTACCGCTAACCAGTCTTCGCAACCCAAAATTCTTGTTAAGCCTCTTCAAATTATATCGTTAAATAACCTTGAAACGTTGCTAATTTAAAATCTTAAAACTAACGCATATAAATAAATCTAACCATATTTAAAGTCGCAGTTATGACTGGAATTTGGAATTTGTTTCATTTACATCACAATGTAAACAGAGAATTGGAGAAATATTTAATACTTGGCCCAGAATATAAGGTAGTCTTAAGAAATTTTCTGCATGCTACAATATGACTGACTGACAAGACTGACGGCATATTACTACAATCATAATGCACTGCAATATAATGTTACCCTACATAAAAATACGTTAAATAAAATTTTGTTAAAATCGTAAAAGAAAGCTGGTACATTGCAAGTGGCGTGATCAGCGTCGCCAGAGTTCCTACTGTGATAATATCGGTTAAAGCTATTCAAAAGTACGTAACACTCGCTAATTGCTTCTTTATTCATAATTTAGCTTACAATGATACGAGCTCTTTGAGATAATAATAATAAACTGGTTTTCTGTTATTTTTTATCACATATTATTTAGGGTTTGGCGATAATTATTTAAATAAGAGAAGATTTATTTATTTGTATTATTATTTACATACAAATCTCATCAAAACGTAAAATAAAATCTTAAGAAACTTTCCTTTACAATCATACATCCTTCTTCCAAACACCCTCAAACGGTGACAAAATTACACAGAAAAATAGAAAGTTAAACAGTTTAAGTATTTATTAAATAATGTAAAAGAGATAACAAAACTAGTAAATATATTTGTATATATGTCGAAAAATATTCTAAAAAAAGAAATAAACTTTTAATAGATCTCTGTGATAATACCCAGTAAACTTTTTTTATTTTTAACGCTTAAAACGAAATCAAGTTACTCTGCCAAAACCAAAAGGCCACTGAAATAAAAATGGGATTCCATTTGTTTTACTTTCGTTTCCTTAAAAGATGTCCGTTAAATGAAGCGTAACAATAAATTGATGGTAGCAGTGCAACTTTGGTCAATACGGCTCGAAATTAACTCGTCTGGCCCGTCGAACCCTAAAAATATTTTAAGCGTAAAAATTAAATTTATTATACTAATTTAAAATATATCTTTAACAGAAAAGCATCAGAAATTTTGTATATTGTAATTAATCATTTTCATGCTTACTCAACGAATATTTTTCATATTGCCAAAAGCAAGCCATAAATATGCTATAAAAGCTAGCCCCCACTGGCTGCCTTTTACGACACAAGACACGTTAAAAAATCAATATACAGTCATCCTGTCTGCAGTCGCCTCTCTTTTTCTTCTTTATGCTTTATTGTCTGTGTGACAAAAACAATGATCATGATGAGGTCATGATTGCTGTCGAGCCATGTAGGCATGCCTAGAGGGGATCTCAGGCTCAGCTGCGGCTCGGTACGCCCCACGTGATATGCCGGGCATACGAACACGACATACTTACACGACATACACGACGCGCGTGATCGACCACCTTGCACTTAGGACATAGATCGTTCTCGGCTTTCCCTTTACCATGTGTATATGTCCTGAACAATCCATGTCCTGTCAAGAACTATGTGATTGTTACATACTACAGTATGTAATCGAAGGTTATTCCTACGTACCTGACTGTCCTGTGGGGTCTTATTTCGGAGCCTTGGTACTCGAAGATTATATCTTTTCTTCTTCTTGGTCCCCTCAAGATTATTACTTCTGACTTTTCTACCGCTAGTTTTAGGTGTTCTTCTCTATCCACGCCGCAGTCGTTCTTATCGCATTATTTACCTTTTCTGTTATTCCTCAATTCATATAGTCTGAGACCAGTAGGGCTAGATCGTCTGCGTATGCTATCGTTTTGACTCCTCTCTTTTTGTGTATTTTTAGTACCCCGTTATATAGTATATTCCAAAGTAAGGGTCCAGAACTGACCCCTGGGGTACTCCCGCAGTCATTTCTTTCCTTTTCTTCCTGGATATGCATATGGATATTTCCGATAGGTAGTCCTTTATTATGTTTGACATATACTCTGGATCCCTAAATTCGACGATTCGGTTTACTATGAGGCCCCAGTTTGCTTAATTAAAAGCATTTCTTATGTCCAGCAAAACAAGGACCGCCAATCTTTTCTTGCTTGTCTTAGCCGCGTCCCTTATCCAGGTTATGGCATCGACTATCGATCTGCCTTTTCGGAATCCGTACTGTTGGTTTAGAAGCACTCTCTCATCTTACAACACGACCTCCAGCCTCCTCTTGATAAGTCTTTCATAGAGCTTACAAAGGCAGTCTAGAAGGCATATTGGAAAATAAAAGGCTGCTGAATCGGGGGCCATTATAATATCTAGAAGGTAGAAAATTTATAAGTCCTATTTTATAGTTACTGCAGCCATCAGAGACTGACGACGGGAGTAACTAACTGAACATCGTACGAACAAACTGAGTATTGCCGAGACCATTAATTTTGGGACCCAAAAAAAGATGCAAAAAAGTTTACCACTTTTACCCCCTAAAAGCCCCCTCGCAGGAGGGTAAAAATGCAAAAAAAAACGATTTACCTAGAATCTGAACACCGTAAAAAAATATTTCAGATAAAAATATAGCTGAGATAATTTTTAACAAAAGTGTTTATAAGCATTTTTTGTGTAGAATAAATCGTTGTCTTAGAAACAACGATTGAAGCGACCGTCGATTTTGGAAGTCAGTTACACGCGCAAAATCAATATTCAATAAAATTTGTATCAGCTCGACGGTAAAAATTTAATATCTTCTGATTCAAGTGACCTATCGACAAAATTCAGGATGAATTTTAAAGATAAAGAATTCAGATTTCCTATGCTGTTTTATTTTATTTTGCCGCAAATAAACTCAGATTTTATACAGGAAAATAAATAAACCTAATGCGATTTTTGCCATTTTTTATGATTCTCACAAGATCAATACAATCTCTTACAAAGTGTCACACAACACAAAAATGACTGCACAAAACAGAAAAATACATGTGCGGCAGTTGACCATCAATTAAAAACTGGCCATCAATTTGACTATTCAAATGTCAGGGTTGTACAGCAAAAAAATAATTACAAAAAAAGATTGTTTTTGGAAATGTGTCATATAAATAGAGAAAACCATGCAGTAGATTACAAGGCAGACACGGGACAGTTGAGCAATATCTACTGTAATATTCTTAGTATGTCCAAATAATTTTCCTGTTTACAATTATATTTTAAATCACCCTGTATATTTTTAATGTGTAATTTTATTGCGCTTTGTTTCTTGGTTGTTTTTGTTTGCTCTCTTTTTATATTTAATTACTAGTGATCCAGGTGTATTTAACCAATACTGTCAGTACTGTTTTGAACATATTATGTACAACAACTCTTTTAAATATTTTTAACTCTTAATCTGTAAGTGATTCATTTTTTATTCTCACCTGATTTTTATATAACTTTTAACCATATTTTAGTTGTCTCCTGATGAAGCTGACAAAAAATCAGCGACATATAGAGCATTAAAAGAAAAAATAGTTTTTTTTTAATAACAGACCACATACCCGATACTCCAACACAATAAATTGTTATATATATATATATATATATATATATATATATATATATATATATTCAAGTGCGTCTCCATCAATGGAGGTTAGCGGTTATGGTGGCAACGTTTGTCTATCTATATATATATATATATATATATATATATATATATATATATATTCTGGGTGAGTTAAGTTCTTGGAAGCACTTATATTTTTTAGTCTCTCTACGACAATTTTGCAATCTGTAAATATAATACTTTACTAGTTTAATACTGGCTTCCATTTAATGCAATAAAACAGAACTTGACTTAAAATACTGCCTGGAGTCCAAGTTGTAGTTCTAGGTGTAATAGAATCGTTACTTGATTTATTTTTAAATGCGTTTTTCTGTTTGTGTACAGCTAGTGGTTAGTTATAAAGTTCGCTAATTATTATTTAAGAAATCCAGTTGAAATTAATTTGTTCGTTAAAATATCTAGGTTAACATTATCAAATGCTCCAGTAATATTCTCGAAACCTGCCATAGTCCTGAGGTTACTATTAAATCCAGCTAAAGTATCTGTTTTTACTCTAGTATTTTTATTATTATTGCTTTATAGTAAATTTGTAACTAACATTGTAATTTTTTGGCTTTGAAATCTATCATTAAAACAATAATAACAATAGTCATATTTTTACATGATTTATTAAAATTTATTGGTTACAATTACCTTTTTTATGTTTACTTGTTTTTATTTTATAATAACATTATTTACTTTATTTATAGTTTTTTATTATTATTGTTTACTTATTTAGTGTAAACACATGTAAAATGTAAACCATAAAGGAAAGAAGCTAATGAATAAAAATAATTATACTTTTAACTGTATAACCTTATAACTTATTACAATTAAAAAGACATTAATGGATTACGTCAAATTCAACAAATATTTCTTGCTAAGACTCATATAGATGTATAATTTGTATTATATCCAAATGTTTCTTAGTATTTAAATTTTGGCATTTAAAACCCATTAAATTCATTACCTTCCTAATGATACCTACCTACCGACTCGAGATGTTATAATAAATTTGAAAATAATTTTAAGGAAGACTGTACCTTATTACCAAACTGAGGTTTACGTCTTCCCTCTTTTACTCTCTGAATGCGCGCTCTCTCTGTTCTCTCTGCAGACGGCTAAGATTCTGAAACTATTTCCTATATTTGACAAAATTTGTCATTTATCATTTAATGATAACTAACATGCAAAATCGAACGGTCATTTCAAGCGGGGTTTCTTCTCAAGATAACGGATTACAGTTTTGTTTAAAATTATCTTAGTAACATTTTTTAAATAAAACATATTTTTCTATTTTACTGCGATTTTTTTGCGTTTTACTCACCTGCAAGGTTGGTTTTAGAGAGATGCCCCTGGTATAAAAGTAGTAAACTTTTTTGCATATTTTTGGGGACCCAAAACCCAAAATCCTGACGACTGGACTAGGTTTAGAATTTGCCTGAAAATTTTAGTCTGTATTATTTTTATAATGTTAGTAACCAGATCCTATTACATTCCGCCTAAAAATTTGCGATGCAGTTGATTTAATTTAACATGCACAACAATTGCTATTTTACTTAACTGCTTTAACTTTCAACAGTACTTAAATCGTATGTTGGTGTGATAATTGGCTCCATACTTTTTTGTGGGTTAACTGCCAGATGAGCAAAAAAATACCACTTTAATATGTACAAAAGAATTACAACGGATATTCAAATAAAGTTTTAACTTGAAAACTTCTTTATTACAATTCTTTCTTGCTCGTTTACTACATTTTTTTATCTACGAACTGACACCCGCCTATGAAGAGAGAAATTGCCAGGCAAAAAGTGCATATCACTTACCCTACTTTTTATACACTTTAGTTGATTGCCTCGTCTTTTCCATTATTTTTAAAAACTCTTTGCAAAAACCATTTACCGGAGAAAATATATGCCTCCAGACTGGAATCTATTGAAATGAACGAATTCAATGAATCAGGATTTCAATAGAAGATGGTATTCAAAGGTCAGAAAATAAAAAGTGTAGGTGACAATGATAATAAATAAAGCCGTAAACGGTATCAAAATATATACTTAATTAAGACAGTTATAGTACTAAATATAAGTATATCTTGTTTAATGTTTCAACTTTTATATCAAATAATATAATAAGACGTATAAAAAGTTAATGAACAATTTTTCTTGGAAAAAGATCTAATGAAATCATCAGTTAGCAGACGCGTTCTAATCAGTTTCACATCGTAAAGAGTCCAGCATCCAAACTAGCAATATACAACAACTAAATTGAATATCTGAAAATCTGAAAATCTTAAATTTTTTCATATTTCGGCGTCATAGAGTATTGTCCCACTTGTCTTTTATCTTTAGATAGCAGATAAAATGAAAAATGTCTTAAATTTGATGGGATGTAAGAGATTCTTCTTCTTGATGTGCCTATCCGTTACGAATGTTGGCGACCATTATGGCAATCTTTATCTTATCTGCAACAGCGTGGGAAAAGCTACAAATGTATGAACCAAAGAGTCATAACCAAGATGTTCTTCTTCCTGGACCTCGTTTTTCAAATATTTTTCCTTGCAGGATGGCTTAAAGCAGAGCATATCTGGATTCATTTCGCATAATATGTCCGAAGAATTGTAACTTTCGAGATTTGATGGTGGTCAGTACCTCTCGGTTCGTATTCATGTTTCTGAGGACCTCCTCATTTGTGACTCGGTCAGTCCACGGAATCTTAAATCTTCTCCGATATCAGCTACATATCAAATGCTTCCAGTTTTCTTCACTTATCTTCATTCAAGGTCCACGATTCAACACCATGAAAAAGGACAGAGAAGACGTAGCATCGCAGCATTCTTACTTTTGTCTTAAGAAAGAGGTTGTGACTCTAAGAGAAGGCCCCAATCTGATTGAAGGTTGATCTAGCTTTTCCGATGCGTGCTCTAATCTCCTGATAGTTGGTTCATTTTTTATTTATTATGGTTTCCGAGGTAGTTGTAGTAGCGTCACTCTTTCTACAGGGGATCGGTTGACGTAGAGTTGACCTTCTGTTATCCTTTTCTTGCTGATTATCATAAGTTTTGTCTCCTTAACGTTTAGATTGAGTCCATCTTATTGAGTGTAATACATAATTATATTCATAAGAACCTGTAGGTCTTCTATAATATATATATATATATATATATATATATATATATATATATATATATATATAATATATATATAATATTATATATTATATAATATACATAATATATAATATATAATATAATATATAATATGCAAGGGACCGGGAATTTTCATCGTTATAAGGAGAGATCGTTATACAGAGAGAGACAAAATTCGGTACTGTAATATTAATAATACTGTACTAAATAACCTATTTTAATTTAAAAAAATTATCAAAACGAATATAAATGACTTAACATTGTATTCCACATAGATTTATTAACGAATAATATAAGCAATACAGTATAAAAAATGACTGTGCAATTAAAACATGTGTACTGTACAATAAAAAAATAAAATGCTACTGTAAAATATATTTAGCCTACATTATCAAAAAAATCTGTCACCTTGGTCTGTCTTCTTTTCCCTTTCCACAGAACTGACCTGACCTTGTCCTGAAGACGCATCGAATCTTCTACAGCACTCATATCGTCTTCCTGGTGGATGAAAAATCGATGCAGTACTTTTGCCGCATCCAATGCCTGCTGAGGGGTCGGAGCTGGTTCTGACTCTGCTTCCACTTCAGAGTCACTGTTTTCTTCTTCTTCTACACGAACTGCTTGCAGGATGTCCTCGTCAGAAAGTCCAGATGTTGTAGCTACATTTTTATCAACTTCTTCAAAATCTGTTAGCTCTTCCGGTCCGTAGGTGATAGTAAATTCAAACTGTCTGGCCCAAACATCTAATGGCAGGTCATCTTCATCATAAGCCAATCCTTGATCTTCCAGCCATCCTGCGTGTTTGAAGGAATGTTGTATTGTATTACTCGTCACCTCGTCCCAGGATTTACTAATCATTAGGATGGCGTCAAGAATGTTTAGTTTAAGATCGCCATTATTCTCAACCAATTCCATCAAAAGTCTTCTCCTGTAATGGTTTTTTAAACTCTTGATGACACTTTGGTCCATGGGCTGAAGGACACTCGTTGTGTTTGCTGGCAGAAAACAGAGTTCGATGTTTTGAAGGTCGTGCAATACAGGATGAGCAGGACAATTGTCTACAAGCAAAAGAATTTTTTTCCCTTTAAGCTCGATATCCCACTTTCTTATCGCTTCTTCAAAAATTTCCGAGGTCATCCACGCACTCTTGTTTGCTTTATATGTCACCGGTAGATTTTTTATGTTTTTAAAGCAACGCGGGTTTTTCGACTTCCCTATCACTAACAATTTTCGCTTCACCGAACCTGTCATGTTAGCGGCTACTAAAACTGTAATGCGTTCCTTAGAGAGCTTTCCACCAACGCACTTTTCCAATTTAAATTTTAAAGTTCTGTTGGGTGTCATTTTAAAAAACAATCCAGTCTCATCCGCATTGAAAATGTCGTCTGACGCATATCGTGCCTTCAGTCCAGGCCACACGTTTTCTAGCCAATGATCCGTTACGTTTTTGTTAACATCGCGAGCCTCTCCGCTGATTTGGCCGTAGTTGATCTTGTGCCGCATCTTCCACTTGCTCAGCCAACCCTCAGATGCCTTAAAATTCTCAATTCCAAGTTCAGTTGCAAAAAATTCAGCTTTTGTCCTGACCACAGGCCCAGAAAGTGGAATATGGTTCATACGCTGCTGCTGGAACCACTGAAGCATAGCGCGATCTAAATCTTCGTGCTGAGGTTTCCGCAACTTCTTCCTGCTACCGCCCTCCATCTCCGCTTTAAGCCACTTTTTTCTGTCCTTCCATATCGTAGCCACAGTTGACTGAGACAGCCCCGTCCGGCGAACGACATCCGATTGCTTTTCACCTTTCTCTATTGCTCGAGTTATCGATAGTTTTTCCTCCACCGAGAGCACTTTACGCTTTTTTGAAAACATGTTGACTGTTGGCACACTAAGACGCAACTCAAACTGGAAATTAAAAGTCGTCAATAGATGACAACATCTGTGTGATAACAGTTAATTACGCCGCCCGAACAATAAACGTCACTTAACCCTCTGATAAGAAAGAGTGTATGCCGCATTCCTTAAACGCAAAACAAAACAACCGCTGAACAATGACCTTTTCATTCGTGACTCAGGTAGTCTGAACTTTAAATACAATAACACATTTGTCATCAACTATTGAACGCTAAAAAAGTTATCGCTATAAAGAGAGAACGATATCGGTATAGAGAAAGAATTAATACATTGTTCTTATGACGAACCAACCAACGTTTACTATTTTCATCGTTATAGAGGAATTATCTACTCTATTTATATTCTAGAGTTTACTATTTTCATCGTTATAATAGTTAATCCTACAAGGGAAGATCGAAGGTAGGAGAGGAGCCGGCCGCAAACAATTATCCTGGTTAAGGAATATTAAAGAATGGACAGGAATACACAATACAGGTGAGCTGTGTCACGCCGCCAAGAACAGAATTCTAGTAATGAGATAGTCGCCTACGCACTTTGGTGTATGGCATGTTAAGAAGAAGAAGAGAGGAATTATCGTTATATAGGGAATCGTTATAGATATAGACTACTGTAATATATAATATATAATAATAATTTGTCCGCAAATACTATGGTGTCGTCTGCATATCTGATGTTGTTAAGCCGCGCTCACTCCACGCATGATTTTCACATAGTCACTTAGTTCACTTACAACTCTGAATTTATTTTTACTGGAATCAGACAGATTTGCTGTCTGATTCCAGTGAAGATTTCTAATTATTTTTAAATCTTGGTTGTTAATTCCTGTTTATTTTAGTATTTTCATTATCTTGGCGTGCTATACTCTGTCTCTAACATTAGTAAATTGATAAACAATTTACTAATGTTTGTATTTTGAGGACGATTTCTGAAGTAGAAATTAAAACGTCAATAAATGTACTTTAACCTTTAATTGTGGCTTATTCCCATTTAAATAGTAATTACTTTAAAATTCCTTAAAAAAATAGCTTCAGAACAATATATTTTTACTGAAGTGTATCCGTTTTGATGATACCACGACTCGAGACCAAAGAAAAGAAGTGGACAAATTGGCAGCAGTTCGTACTATCGTTGATAAGTTCAATGAAAATTGTAAGAAGAATTACTCATTGGGAGAGTTTGTGACTTTGGACGAAATGTTACTTGCCTTTAGGGGTAGATGCAGTTTTAAAATGTATATTCCCAACAAACCTAACAAATATGGGCTCAAAGTTTTTTCAGTTGTTGATGCCAAAACTTTCTTCACCTCGCACATTGAAATCTATGCTGGTATTCAACCCGATGGCCCATATAAAGTTGACAATTCTACTGCTGCAGTAACTGAAAGAATGTGCTTACATTTATCGGGTTCAGGAAGAAACATAACCATAGACCGTTGATTCACAGGATATGCAATTGCCAAGAAACTACTAAGAGAACACCGACTCACCGTAATTGGTACAATTAGAGCCAACAGACGAGAATTACCTGCAGAAATAACGCAAATTAAAAATAGGCAGGTATATTCTTCAGTTTTTGCATTTAGCAACGATATGACTGCCGTATCATATATACCGAAGAAAGGAAAAAATGTGATTGCTGTTTCCACTGTGCACAGAGATGATCGGATTGATGAAGATACTGGTGATCAGAAAAAACCAGAAATAATTACTGTTTATAATTCCACAAAGAGTGGAGTAGATGTTGTAGACAGAATGATCACATCATATAATGTTTCCAGAAATACGAAACGTTGGCCAATGGTAGTAGTTTATAATCTCCTTAATCTCGCAGCAATTAATGCATTTGTAATTTACAAAGGCAACAACCCAGATGGAGAATTTTCCAAAACGCGAAGATTATTCCAAAAAAACCTAGGTATGGAATTGGTACAGGAGAGTATACGACGGAGAGCAGTTGGACACGCATTTGACAAAAGCTGTGCGTGCTTCGGCCTTGAGACTCTCAGGCATTGAGGTCGACGTTGTACCAGAGCCCCAGCCAGGTAAGAGAGGAAATTGTAAATATTGCAAAAGACGCAAAACTCGCTTTTTTGCAAAATTTGCAAATCCTGGCTATGTATGGACCACATAATGGCATGCTGCAAAGATTGCTTAGAAAATTTGACCACCAAAGTTTGACCACTGTAGTTTGTGTCCACAATTTAATTTTTTAGTTTATATATGTTTTTGTAATACTTTGTTTGTTTCTAATTAAAGTTTTAAATGTTTTTTGTTTTTTTTTTCATTATTTAGTCGCTGTTTCACAAATTTGAAAAAATATGCGTTGAAATTGTAAACATTTTTAAAATTTACCTAATACAACTTAAAAAAATTTTGGAATTGTTTCTGTAATAAACATTATATAGTAAATGATTTGTTTAAAAACACGTTGATGCGAAATTAGCAATAAAATGTATGCTGTTGCTCGGGAGGCGGTATTTTATTTTGGTCCTCACAGACCACACCCGACCGAAAGTGTTTCAGAATGGTCACCCTATGAACTATGAAATGTTAAATATATATTATACGTCATCGATCTTACCTTACAATTACAGTAACCTACATATATTTTAAGCAATTTTGCAAAAATATTAATTACTGTGGTAAAATTTCTGATTAAGAATGTTTGAATTATGAATCTGTAAAACGAATTAGCAATAAATCAACCGTATCGTTTTAAGAACAAAATATGATTGAACTGTCAAATGTTGGTAGTTCAGGATTTCTTTCCGAGATGGCGTAATTACCTTACTGGACAAACTGTGTGACTTGTCATCATAGCCCTTACATCCCAATTATTTATCTATGCTAATTAAAATGATGTACTTATAGTTTTGTTTCCCTAATCTTTTTAGTATATTACACAATTATGCAATTATGTCTTGAATACTCTTTTTCTAAAAATCATTAGTTTTTAAGATTTCATGTTTGATTTATACACTAATTTTTCATTATCCTTTTTAAACCCTCTAAGTAACTGCCGTTTCTTAAAATTGTTCAATTTTTCAATATCGATTCAATATTTTGATGGAATTTTTTATCGCATCTCCGAGCCCTGATTTATTATGAATAACCCTCTTCTGTATTTCATTCCTACATCTAAGTTACAATTGTGTTTAGAACGAGAAATGCCGATCTCTGAAAATTGATGGTGGTATATAAGGTAATTCAATTGTAGTTAATTTGTTCAGGCTTTTCTCCGAATTCTGAATCCCTTCTTACTTCCTTTAATATAAATGCTTCCTTTGACCTTAATAAGAAAATGCTTTTTGCGTGATTTTAATTGTTACGAGTTTTTGAAGTTAATAAAGGAAGAACGAATTTGGTGGGGATTAGAACTTCGGGTTATTCAACACTTGAAAGTTAAGATCTTAAGTGATGAAATTTTGGTATGTTTTAATATTTAATTTCTTGACAAGTACTCTAGTGATTTTTATTTAAATCAAATTTTTATACAAATTAACATAACAACATAACCGTATCTACTTTCACAATCAGTGGGCTTATATGATATATATATTGGATAACTTTACTTTTATTTCTAGAAAATGCATTTATTCCAACTTTTTAAATATAAATTAATGTTGCTTGTTCATTTTGGATTTAACGAGAAATTGTACTTTTTCTATTTAAAATTAAATACTTGAAACACTAAACTCAAATTTTAGTATAGATTAGTATATTTAACTATTTTTTCCTAGAGCTATCCTCTAAAAATTATGTAACAAACACACTTCTGGAAGCTTTCTAGGATCTTCCTCTGACCGACCACTGCTTACTGCTCTAAAAACCACTGCACTAAATTATTTTTTTAAATTCTAATATTGCTTAAGCTTAAAAAAAAAACAGTGGAACAGTAGGCGGTACTGTAGAGTTCGTACTGTTTTCTGTATTTTTAAAATGTAAAATATTCCCAAATATTCCCAAAAGTCTTTCATCTTTCTGCGTTAGAGTCCATGTTTCTGCTCCATATGTGAGGACCGGCCTCAGCAATGTTTTGTATATAATAATTTTAGTTCTTCTTTGAATGTTTCTTGAGTGGAAATGCTTTTGGAGTCCATAGTATGCCCTATTTGTAAGATTTATTCGTCTTTTGATTTCTTCGCTTGTTTTATTGGTAGCAGTCAATAGCGACCCAAGGTATGTGAAGTTGTCAACACGTCCAAAGGTATGACTTCCAAAGACTGTTTCTCGTTCCTCATTTGCTATCGGATCCTTTGTAACCAACATGTACTTGGTTTTGTCTTCGTTGATGACTAGACCGACCTGTTTCGCCGCTGTTTCCAATTCTAGGAGATATTGCTCAACATCTCGCTTGCTACGCCCTACTATGTCAATGTCATCAGCATATGCTAAGACTTGTATCGATCTATTGTAAATAGTACCGCCATCCCTAATTCGTGTATCTCGGACTGCCTTTTCTAAGGCAATATTAAATAGGAGGCAAGCCAGAGCATCTCCTTGTCTGAGTCCATCCTTTATCTCAAAGGATCTAGAACTCTCTCCCTGTATTCTAACAGTGGCTTCTAAGTTAGACATTGTCATTCTCGTTAGTCGGATAAGTTTCTCTGGTATACCAAACTCATGCATTGATTGGTATAGCACTGTTCTCTTGACACTGTCGTATGCGGCCTTGAAGTCGACGAATAGGTGATGGGTTTCAATATTGAATTCTAATGTTTTCTCGAGAATCTGTCTTATTGAATGAATCTGGTCAATTGTTGATTTTTCTGGAGTGAATCCAACTTGATATTTACCAACTATGCCCACTGTGTAAACTTGCAACCTTTCGTAGAGAATATTTGCTAGTATTTTGTAAGCAGTTGTTAACAGGGTTATACCTCTATAGTTGTCACACTGGAGCTGGTCACCTTTTTTATGTAACGGGCATATCACGCCTTGAGACCATTCACAAGGCATGGTCTCATTATGCCAAACAAGAAGTAAAAGCTTATGCAGTGTCTGTAGTAGGGCATCGCCACCATTCTTGTAGAGCTCACTGCAAATTTGATCAACTCCTGGTGATTTATTATTTTTAAGCTTTTTAATGGCTTGGGCAACGTTTTCGATGGTAGGTGGTCTTTCGTTTGGGTTGAAAGGATTCCAATCATTTCGATTTGCTAGGGTGTTATCTGCTTCTTCGATATGATGACCATTAAATTTTGCATCGAAAAATTCAACCCATCTGTTTAGGATTAAGGCCGTATCATTTAGGATGTTTCCTTCTACATCCTTACAGCTCCTTATTCTTGGCTTAAACTCTTTGCGCATTTTGTTTAGATTTCTGTAGAACTTTCGAGTTTCATTTTGATTTCTTAGCCATTCTGTGCTTTCCAACTGCTTTTGCTCAAATTGTCTTTTTTTTCTTCTATGTAATCGTTTTTCTTCTCTTCTTAGTGTCCGGTATTCTTCCTTTGCTCTTCTTGTGTATCCAGCTTGATTTGTCTTTAGGTATGCCCTGTTTTTGTTATCTGTTGCTTCTTGGCACTCCTTGTCAAACAATTCGTTTTCTTTAACTGGTTTGGTTTTCCCCAATATTTTTGTTGCTTTCTCAGTTATTATGTTTTTACATTTTGTCCATAGTTCCTCTACATTTTCCCCCACCTCCAGGCTCTCCATTTCCTCGTCCATTTGTCTCCTATACTCTCTCGCAACGGTTTCAATGCGCAGATTATCAACATTAATTCTGTCTTGTTTCGTGTGTTTATCTTTCTTTAGGTTTGATATTCTTCCTCTGATTTTTGCCATTACAAGAAAGTGGTCACTGTCAATGTTTGGGCCTCGGTAGCTTCTGACGTCTATGAGATCGGAAGAGTGCCTTGCATCTATCAGGATGTGATCTATCTGGATAATGGTTTCGTTATCAGGGGATTTCCATGTTCCTTTGTGTATCATTTTTTTTTAAACAAGGTTTTCAATTTGTTTTATTATCGAATTTATTGCTACTAAGAACAAAGTTGTGCTTAAGTTTGATCCTTGTGACATACCATTTTATTGAAGTTTTGTTTGATAATATTATGTTCGGTCAACCAGAACTTGAAATTGTCTGTTTTTAAGAAAATTTGAAATGTATTTTAATATGTTACCCCTTATTAACCAGTTGCTGAGTGTTTTAATGATTAAATATTTCCAAACTGTATCATATATATCACAGTGCTATTTAATTGCAAATCTTGGTGGATTTCCGATTTTAAGTCTACAAGGTTGTCTAAAGTTGAGCGATGTTTTCGGAAACCACATTGTTTTGGAATAATAAAGTTGATTGATTCTAAATACCATCATTGATTATATTCAATATAAACCACCACCTGGGTGTTGGGTGGTTTATAACCAATGATACCACATAACCTATTTTGTATTACCTTTTCTAATATTTTACCTATGCTACCTGTGAGTGATATAGGTCGATTTGTTTTTGGATTTGATTTTGGTTTAGTTGGTTTTAGAATAGGTATTATGATTGAATTTTTGAAATACATTTTCTAATTCTTCCTCTGTTATTGTTATATTTAGATCGTTATTGTTTTGATCGTAATATTCTATAGGATTTTTTTCTTATTTTATTTTGATATTCAAGAAATTGGAAGTATAATTTAAGTTACTTGAGTTATATTTATAAGTAGATGCTAGTATATTGAATATTTCTTCTTCTCTTCTTCTTCTTTGGGTGCTTTGTCCGTATTCAGACGTTGGCCGTCATCATGTTTACAATTTCCTGAAACCTTTCTCTGTCGGCTGCTGCGCGAAATAATTCTTCTACTGTGGAACCACACCATTGCCTAATATTACGCAGCCATGAAAGTTTCTTTCGACCAATCCATCTCTTTCCTTCCACTTTTCCTTGTATTATAAGGCTAAGTAAATGGTATTTAGGTCCTCTAATTATATGGCCGAAGTATTCTGTTTTTCTCCTCTTTATGGTGTTTATGAGCAGACGTTCTGAATTGATCAATATATATTTCTTCTGGGCTTTTATAAATAGTGTTATTTTATGTTAGAAAGGTGATTGATTTATGGAGTTTTAATCTAGACAATTTGTTGACTTTTTTCCATATGGTTGTTATAGGAGTTAAACTATGTATTGTGGTGACATATTCTCTCCAAGAGTGACGTTTGGCTTTTGGCTTTTTTGATGGTATATCTAGTGACTGCTCTTAATTTTTTAAATTCTATAAAATTTTTTTGAGTTTTGTGTCGTTTGAATTTATTCAAAGCTTGTCTCGATTGTTTTAATGCTTGTTTGCATTCATGATTCCACCGAAGTACCGACTGATGTTTGTGATCGCATTTAATGATTCCAACGTACCTGTTTACTGATTTTGTGATTACATTTGTCACAAAGTATATCATTTTGTCTATATCTATATTGTTATTTAGGTTTTGCGGATTGTTTTCAACGTAATTTTGAAATTCTGTTTAATTTGCGCCCTTTAAGTTCCATTTTAGTTGTTGCGGGGTAGTTGATTGTAGTTCATTGCTTATTTTGATAGGGTAGTGATCGCTATCATATAGATCTGGTAACACATCCCACATAAAAGTATGTATAATTGATGGTTCGCAAATATATAGATCTATACAAAAGCTTTCGCCTGTTCTTGTGTCAACGCGTACGTTGTCCGTCGTTAAAGATATTTAAGTTGACTTCTTCTATTATTTTTTCCATATTTCGATCTAGAGATGTTAGGTTTGTTGAATCCCATAACGGATTATGTGCATGAAAATCTACAATTATTATCCGTGGAGCAGGTAGTTGATAATAAATAGCCGTGGTAATAAATTCATAAAAACCTAGCAGAGCACTGTGGTATATCATAGATATTTTTTTTGGAATTGTACTAGTTTTAACCGTAAGCTAGCAAAATCGCTCCCCTTAGGGGTAGTTTGGTGGTGAAAAAATATTAGGGTGGTAATAAATTAGTGAAAAATTCGGAAAAAACATGTCATCGGCAAAAATTTTTTTTCTGAATTCTGCTAGCTTAAACCTTAAGCCAGCAGAATCGCTCCCATTAAGGGTGTTTTGGTAGTGAAAAATTATTAGGGCGGTAATAAATTAGTAAAAAAATATTACGTAGGTTAAATTGAATTCCGCTCATTTGTCCCCGCTAGTTTCAGGGTCCTTAAGTTTTGGACTGTTCAAGAGCCATGAGAGAATTTTAATGTTGTCTCCAAACCATTTTTTAGTTGTTGTGTTAGCTGTATCGAATGCAGCACCGTCCTTCTGGAATCTAAAATTCAAGTCTTGGTAGAGATTATGGGCACTTGATACGAGACTATTTTTCAAATGTTATTGATAGTTTGCTGCGTTAGTTGTGCCTTCCATTACATTATGTCTTACTAGGCCCTCTGATGACATGCAGCCCAAAATAATATTTACTTTGGAAAGCTTCACAGTTCTTTTGAGGCAATCTTTATGGAATGCTTTATTTGAATTTCTGATAACCTGTTTTCGAAAGTATTCCCCGCAAACATCACATTTCGATTTTTCACTTAATGCCACACTAAACCAGTAATTAAAAGTCATGAAAACTTTAAGCAACCGCTTACTTGGAAAAGATCAGAAGATGTCATTGTACGATTGATGACTGGTTTAGAGTGATATTCAGTGGCGAATGAAAATTTGATGTGTGCAAGGAAAACTTTCGAAAACGGATTATCAGAAGTCAAAATAAAGCATTGCATAAAGATTGCCTCAAATGAATTGTGAAGTTTTTTAAAGGTATTATGCATGGACGTATAAACATAGATGGACACAGCAATAAGATATCTTTAACACACAATGTTTTGAAGCTTCGATAGAATGTGATGCTTCCGCAATGAGCATAAGCGTGCTTGAATTTTTACTCGCGGGTAATTATTCAGATTTTAAAAATTGGAAGTAGTAATAATGTATAAAAACACGTTCAAAGAATTAAAAAAAAAACGAGAGTTTAACTATTAACAAATCACGTCTTTATAGAAAAATTAAAATACAATTTTATTTGCTTTAAAATTAATACAATTAAATATAGTTGAATTCAAGTTAATTTTTTAATAGTATCAAAATAATGCTACAATAAAAAATCTTTATGTTTTCTCCTTAATTTGCTACCCAAATAGTTCGATCGTCAATATTATTTGGAAACCTACATAGAAAAATAAATGAGTTTTATTCATTTCACTAATTTATTTGTATCCATGAGAAATATTAAATTAAAAAGGTACTAAACAGATCTTTTTTAATCAGATGATGTCTACTTACAATTTATAAATGTCTACTAATTTCATGAACTCATATCTTATTCAATACATTAATGAACATGAATAAACCCAATGGTACGCCTATTAAAATGTAAACAAACACGCTTCCTCATTTCCTCATCTTAAATAATGTAAATTGTATGTACTTACAAATGAAATGAGAGATCGGGATGTAAATATTTCGTTTATTTTATTTCACTTTTCACAAATATCACTCAAAATACAGCCAAAATATCGAAAAATAACTTTTTCCTCATTTACTGTAAAAAGTAAACAAACATGGAACAGCATTTGAAGTTTGACGTAGATCCATAAGACAGAGAAATGTAAACAACCGTTGCCATTTATAAATAGTTTTCAGTGCTTCTACATATAAAATAATTGATTGATATCTATTATACGCTATTATTAAATGATAATGCACACTATGTGCACACTTGATATTTTGATTACAATTAAATATATTAATATAACCAATAAATTATTATTTTGGTTTGATAGCACCTGTAGAGTATAAAATACGGAGTAATATTTTCAGCGACTCGCGAATAAGAAATTTTAAAACAAAACGTGACAACAGTTGAAGGTGCTGAGAATGTGACCTATTCAAATAATTTTGACTTCACAATTTTATGTAAATAACTGAGTCCATCTGTGTTTATACGTCCATGGTATTATGATTTGGGGGTGCATATTACCAGTTGCTCTAGAAAGATATAAGGACTCTACCGGACTTGAATTTTATATTTCAGCAGGACGGTACCTGATGCCATATAGCTATAAAAACTGAAAATGCGTTGAAGAAAATAACATTAAAGTGCTCTCATGACCTTTGGAACAGTTCACACCTTCACTTTATTGAGACATTGTGGTATAAGATAAAAAAGAAATTGCGTAATGATCCCCAGAGAACTAACGCCGATTTGAAAAGTAAATTGGGTGAATTATGAGATAGTTTCGACCCTAACTTGTATAAATCCTTAGTACCAACAATGCCAAGGTTGGTTTAATAAGCAAAGTTAATAAGATAAACGTTTTCAATAAATTTTCGCTTGTCCGACCATTTAGTTGTTAGGGCTCGTATATCAGTATTTTTATTTTTTTATCAACTTAAAAACTAAATATAAAACAGTTTTTTCTAAAAGTTTTTGGTTTTCGGTTTTCTGTAACTCTTATTAAAACCTTTATATAAAATGCAATAATGGGACATCTAACAAAGTTAATTATTTACCAGCTAACATTTCCTTTAATTTATTTTGATTTGCCTCTTGAGTTTTCGTAGAGTTTGAAGGTCATTCAATTAAAATTACCTCACTAGGGACGAAATTCATTTTGTCCGGCTTCACCTAAATATTGTCGGACTTGTTAGAAGCAAATACCACAAAACACACTCTAGAGATAGAGGAAAAGCCGTAATGGCAAGCAATATCCCACAAACAGAAATTACAAATGTGTTACAAAACGGACATATTGGAGAGTATTTTTTTTTAATCATTATAACTCACATCATGTAACATTATAATTGATATACATACACACACATGTACAGATTGAACGAAATAAATTCGGAACATACGAAATATTATGTATTTCGGCTCAATTCTGCTGTAGGTGGTTGGCCAACAAAAGGTTGTCAAATAATTATATTATAAAAATCCAATACTTCAGCGGGCTGCTGGATTCTGAACTAATTCAAGAACTCATTCATAGGTGGTCAAACCACCTATCGCTTCCTAAAGCCGGCCACTCACGGTACAGCGGTGTCGTTCGACATAATCGGACAGAGGCGTTGTTCAATTTGTTGGTATATCTGGTGCGCCCACACACCATACTGCGCCGCAGTATTTGTTCGGTTCTCGACCATGTCAAATCAAACAATCATTTTAGCGTCTCTTACTTTGTGTATAAATTCTTTGTGTATAGATTCTGGTGCAAAGAATCCAAGATTTTGGTGCAAAATAAATCTCGTCTGCCCCTGCACCCGATTTACTGGACTGCACTGCTAATTTTAATTCTCTTTTATAGGATGTTCTAAAATTGTTAATTTTTTTTCTTACATACTCTTCATTCGCATCTTTGTTTACTTCTTGGAACTTTAAAACTAGAATGTCCATTGCCTGTTTTCGGGCGTTTCTATCGTGATACGTTTTACCTTTTATTCGCTATAGCATTCTTGTTTTTTATATAATTTAAAAAACTCTCTTAAAAAATTCTCGCTAAATCAAGCCATTTCGATTTTCTATAATATGATCAAAGCAAGTGTTTAGTTAAAAACGAAGTTGAACAACGCCGCTGTATCGTGAGTGGCCGCCTTTAGGCAAGCCCCTCTTTCGTTTATCGGAGATGGAGATTTTGAGCGGTGTTGCCAATATCATTCCACTAGATGTTTCTAAAATAACTACAAACTTCTGAAATAACTACAAACCATTAAGTTTATTTTTGTTATTAGTCTGTTGTAGTAGATTGGTAAATACAATGAAAAATATAGGCAAATATCCGATTTATTTAAAGATACGAAGAAGATATAACTCTCAAAAAGATCCGCAAATCGGATTATTACACGGCGATTGGCAACATTGACTTTGAGCTGCGCTCTAGACTATGGTGCGTTCTAAAAAGAGACGGATAGTTGAACGATATTTTATACAATGTCTAACACCGGGTATGGATTTATTTTTGTCCAAGTTTTATATTGGTCCACTATATATATATATATATATATATATATATATATATATAATATATAATATATAATATATATATATATATATTTATATCGGAAAAGGAGTACGACCGTCAATCCAATATATATATATAAGGATCACTCAGACGAGTGGTGGGTTCTTATATCGGTCTCTAGGTGGAGAAATAAAAGACAAAGTTGATAGGCTACTTTATCTATTTTGAAGACGTTTCGCTTTCGAGTTTTGAAAGCATCATCAGTTCATCTAAAAAATTATTACAATATGAGAACCACACAATCATGGAAACGATGTTAATTGTTACCTTAAAAAGATATGTAGCAGTCAATGTTATTAACAAACATGTGAATGAAACTAAGTAAATGGACATAATACGCTGATCTTGTATAAACAGTTAAGCAACTAACAACATATATGAACTTGTAAAAAATTAGCACAGCAAATGACCATGTGGTCTAAAGTAAATTCAATGTTATTTAATGTTAATAAGTGAGTAAGAACCAAGAAAATCATAAATAACTTCCAACTATTTAATGGATATTAAGCTTTGATTTTAACTTTAGGTAGCATTATAAGTGATATTAATAAAATTTTAAAAAATAGTAAATATGAAGTTACCGATCAAAGCCCTATGAATGTCGCCGGGAAAATGGCGTTTAATGAAACAGGAACGAACTAAACCGCAAAAAGACAGCCAACCTTGAGGTCAAAAATACTTTTGACAGATCAACAAGGTGTAAATACCAACCCAAATTTTGGGCGGTTAATTTAAGTTTAACTGAGTTTGGATGACTACCCGGTTGCAAAGGACAACACAGTGAAAAAAGTTGGTAGTGTAAACACAACTCCCCTCACTAATCAGCCCAAATTTACAAACAGGAGATTTTCATTCAACCTCATAAGTATGTAATGACGTTAATCATTATGGCTAGTTAAACAGCCAGGTGGTTAACGATTTTATAATTTCCAAACAGCCCAAGGTTCAATATACTTGGAGCTGTGATTTGCAAAGGATTCTATGAATCAATTACAATATTTGTATTATTTTAATATAAAATTTGAAACACTAATTAAAGTAATTAGTGTATTGAAATGCAATGTGGGTTGCATATGTAATAGTAAAATTAAGTAAAGATATTAAGTTATTTTATTGATATATTTATTTATTTTATTTCTATTTATGTATATAAATTGTTTTATGAAAAATGGAAAAAAGTTCAACTAGTACACCTAATATGACATTAATGTAGTGAAAAGATTAAGTAGCCTAATTCTGCAAAATTAAAGCATGATATATTTGGCTCAAGTTACTTATGTCAGTTCTCTTATTCAATGCATTAGGGTGTTTTAATATTGAACACATTTCCAAAAACTGTCTTTTAGCTAGATTGCGTTCAGTGGCAAGGATCTTAACTTCATTAAAATCCACTTCATGTTTTGTATTTATCGCATGTTGTGCTAGGGCACAAGTGTGTTTCGATAAATTAATGTCGCTACGATGTGAAGTGAGACGACCTTTTAATGATCTACCAGATTGACCAATGTAACATAAATCGCAATTAGCGCATGGAATTTTATAAATTGTGTTCACTTGTTCCAAAGTGGACAAGGGTGTTTTAGTTTTAGAGAACAAATTTCTAACAGTTTTTGCATTCTTAACAGCAATTTTAACAGGTATATAATTTGATATAATATATCAATAAAATAACTTAATATCTTTACTTAATTTTACTATTACATATGCAACCCACATTGCATTTCAATACACTAATTACTTTAATTAGTGTTTCAAATTTTATATTAAAATAATACAAATATTGTAATTGATTCATAGAATCCTTTGCAAATCACAGCTCCAAGTATATTGAACCTTGGGCTGTTTGGAAATTATAAAATCGTTAACCACCTGGCTGTTTAACTAGCCATAATGATTAACGTCATTACATACTTATGAGGTTGAATGAAAATCTCCTGTTTGTAAATTTGGGCTGATTAGTGAGGGGAGTTGTGTTTACACTACCAACTTTTTTCACTGTGTTGTCCTTTGCAACCGGGTAGTCATCCAAACTCAGTTAAACTTAAATTAACCGCCCAAAATTTGGGTTGGTATTTACACCTTGTTGATCTGTCAAAAGTATTTTTGACCTCAAGGTTGGCTGTCTTTTTGCGGTTTAGTTCGTTCCTGTTTCATTAAACGCCATTTTCCCGGCGACATTCATAGGGCTTTGATCGGTAACTTCATATTTACTATTTTTTAAAATTTTATTAATATCACTTATAATGCTACCTAAAGTTAAAATCAAAGCTTAATATCCATTAAATAGTTGGAAGTTATTTATGATTTTCTTGGTTCTTACTCACTTATTAACATTAAATAACATTGAATTTACTTTAGACCACATGGTCATTTGCTGTGCTAATTTTTTACAAGTTCATATATGTTGTTAGTTGCTTAACTGTTTATACAAGATCAGCGTATTATGTCCATTTACTTAGTTTCATTCACATGTTTGTTAATAACATTGACTGCTACATATCTTTTTAAGGTAACAATTAACATCGTTTCCATGATTGTGTGGTTCTCATATTGTAATAATTTTTTAGATGAACTGATGATGCTTTCAAAACTCGAAAGCGAAACGTCTTCAAAATAGATAAAGTAGCCTATCAACTTTGTCTTTTATTTCTCCACCTAGAGACCGATATAAGAACCCACCACTCGTCTGAGTGATCCTTATATATATATATATATATATAATATATATATATATATATATATATATATATATATATATATATTTATATATATATATATATATATATATATATATATATATATATATATTGTTTATACGATTGTTTAATATTCGCATTTCTGTGTCACGCTGTACCGGCTGGTTTTCTTATGTCGTAGTCCCATCTTAAATTTGAAAGTCTTTTTGGTCTCTTGACACCTCTGCGTAACCAAATTGTAATTCTCAGGGTTCATAATTGTCAGTTGTTCTGTCGTTTAAAATATTTAATTCTATATATTATATCAGTGATCTTGGTTTTCTGTTTGATCCATGTTATTCTTCTTCGATACAGATACTACTTACGCACTTTACCTTTTGGACCAAAACCATTCTTTTAATGACAAATGTCAAATTTTTTACATCCAAAATAAAGGCTCTAAGCTATTTTTATTAGAATCCATAGGAATCGACAAAAAAATACAGACATAATTCTGAAGACCACCAGTTCTCCCTTTCAACCCTTCTTAACCTTTAACTAGCCGCGCTCCAGAATCTCACGTAGCTACGCACGCAGTGTATTCTATACACTACATTTATTAATATCAGATTGAATAAATACTTATTACATTTAATGATATATAAAATAAAAATGATTTTTTTAGAGAAGGCAAAGCCTTAACAAAGAAATAACTCAAGAATGAAAACTTCAAAGAGAAAATAGCAGGAAAAAGTTCATAGGAAGAAGACGAAACTCCTGGCTAAAGAATTTACGAGAATGGTATAGCTGTAGCAACAACGAATTGTTTCGGTCAGCAGTTTCGAAAATACGTATAGCCCTGATGATCGCCAACTTTCGGAAGGAAGATGGCACTTGAAGAAGAAAACTTTCGCAGATGATGTTTGTGACTCGATTTTTTTTCTACCGCAAATGAATCATAGCGCTTTGATCTTTGTCTTTGTTGATTTTTTATATTTTACCAGAAAACCTTTTATTAAACTTGGCAGCGATTGAATACTGGCGCGTTCAGAGAGGTATGGCTTCATCAAACCTAAGGAGAGCACTTTCAAAAATTTTCGTCTATGCTTATAAGGTGCATTGACATGAGTTGAATTCTAGACAAGTTGTCTATTGATTCCCGCGATGTTCATAATTTACAAAAATATAGCCAATGGCCATCGACTTGTTTTCTTGATACTCAGTATGTGCCACACATTTTATCAACAGTATCAACTCCACCTCTGGTGGCGTTACATTGTAAGATAATATCAGGTTTACTAGACACTATATCTATATCTTCATCCATGTGCATCGTTGAGATCAATACAACCGCTTTATTTGTTTTCAGTACATGGAAAACCAAGGTTACATTTTTCTGAAATCCAAATAACGAAGATTTAACAGTTCTATTTTTATGAGGTAAAAACTCTTGCGGTATATCCCGTTTATTTTTTTTTTCATGCTCTTAATCATAGTAGTTTTCTCTTCCAATAATTCCTTTGCCAGCGGAGAACTTGAATACTGATTATCACATGTTAAGTTCCGATTAGTACCTTTTACTTCCTTCAACAAGCGGTGCACAATTGCACTAGGTAAATTTGGCATGCTGTAGGGGCCTTCTGGTTGCTTACCACACAAAGTTTGAGATATAAAATCTCTTTGCATCACACAATATAAAAAGTTTTAGTCCATACTTCGCGGGTTTGTTGGGAAGATATTGAAAACCCAGTCTCACCAATATACTCAGCTTCACCAATTATCTACCTCTTCCTTAACTGTAAATTGTATATGTTGATTATGACTGTTGAAAATATTGACTGTTTCAAGAATTTTGTGTTTAGAAAGTGCCAAAACTAGATCATCTACATATCTTTTGATAAATGGAATGAAAACATTCCAATTATTGATACAATCACTAATAACATCATCCATATCATAGCTACTTAGAATGGGTGAAAGACTATATCCCTAGAGAGACTAGAGGATGTTATATTATATGAAATTTTTCGCACTATTTCCTAATTTTCACTTTTGTCGGACTGTTATTTACAGACTTTTCGGATTTGACACTTTGTGTCCGCTGATTTGCACAGTATCACATAATTTACTCACTGCATATTAACAATATCCTCATCTTCTCTATCATCGCCGTCACTTTGATTACTGTCACTGTCAACCATCACATTTATTACCACAGGATCAATATGGTCCATCAACCTATTAATAACCCAAATTTTTTCCTCTTCCTTAATAGCAAGTTTACAATAGTTTTTTATTTTTCCACTGTTACTACACCAAATGCATTATTTCTTATTAATTGTTCCATAGCGGCGGTCTTAAACTCTTTGTTGTGTGAGGCACATAATCTTTTTAAAAAAGATATCTTACTTCAGCAACCACGTCTTAATTTGATCTTTATTGAATGCTTGTGTTGGAATCACTTCTTTTCACCTCAAATGGTACGAAGCGTTGTCTACCACCACAACAGTTTTCTTTGGAAGAATAGGAAGCATCTTTTCCTTAAACCCTTGTTCAAATATAGGGCCATTCATCTTATACTCTGCTACAAAGCCCAATTCGCTACCTGCATGCACTATAACAAATCGAGGGCCTCGTTGTGTCGGCAGTTAATCCCTTAACAAACGCATCTCTGGTTGAAGTTACTGAGAGGTTTTTCCTTTTTTTGGAAACACTATGTCCAATATTCACCCAAGTTTCATCCAAATAAACGACGGTGTATCCTTGAGAACGAATTTTTTTTATCTTACGCAAATACTGATGCCTCCACTGATTGACTTTACTCCTTGTTTGCAAAAAACAAAATTCATTTCATGAGTATTCTCCACATTGTTGTGCGTGACATGTTTGCTAAATTTTCATCTTTTTAACCAGTGCAAAAACTTTGTTTAATGTCGGCGGTAAATTTTTAAAGAAAAAACTATGCAAGATGGCACGTAGCCGCGTATGAACTACTGCGTCATAAGTGAACTTTCTGCTGTTCATTCTACTTTTGGTACGTTTTCTTGTTTTTTTATGGACATTAGTTCTTCTTCTGCAGGTTCTTTGCGTATTTTAAAAATGTTACTAAAACTTACTCCCGTCATAGCACTTACTTTATCGGTTAAACTTCTAACACTGTCATCACTTCTTAAACTTAGATGATAATTAAATACATGTAAAACAATTTGTTTTGCACGGATGTCCAAGATATTCCCTTGGCTTAATTTTTAAATTTCCATTTTCAATTAACATTTAACTGTAAAGTCAGAATAACCACTAAAGAACCACAAAGCTTTATTATCGTTATGTACTCAAAGAACGACATAAAATCGCTAACATACTCACACCATATTATTTTAAGTTGCAATTAGTAATTAGATACATGCATTCCAAGCGGTCCGATTAATTGCTTATCTTTAATAGCAGGCAAAATGTATGATTTAGATAAGAAATATTTGGTATGTGGTATTCTCACCGAAAAACAAATAAACGTTACTATAATATAAAATATAAAATAATATAAAATAAAATTATCTTCTGTAAATACTATTTATTTAATTAAAATCATTTTCCCTATTTTTTATCTCGTGTTTCAAATAGGCACTTTTGGTCAACTACGGTAAAAACATTAATTTAATTTATGTCTGTGGAAACGAAAATACAAATAATACAACCCTGAATCGTGCTTGTGTTTGTCGTGGCATCGTCGCGCTTCTATCGTCCATAAGAACTACATGGCCCTATCTCTGCAATATTATTTTCTTAACGTGGAACGCTTTATAGTAAACACATCAGTCCAAGATCCTACATAGAGTGTAACAAGTGGGGATACGAAATTTGGATTGTATCGCTGTTTTAGTAGAAATGGTGTATTTTATATACCAGAGCGGGAAATTAAAGGTTAACCTATCCATTAAAGACTATAAAGTGTAAACACATACCTAAAATAGATCACTTGAGAAGGCACTCTACCGAAACAGCTGTAGTGATAAGAATTTAAAATAAATTTTGAGGAAGTTATGAAAACATGATTTTTCAATGTTTTATTGTTATATATAAATAAGCGGTAGAATTTTGGGCCTTAACGATTTTAAGTTCTGTGAGCCGAAAATTATAAATTTATATATATGCCATACTCCCATAAATTCAAAGAACTAGTGCGATTTCACTACATAATATTGTTACTTTTAGAAATTCGTTAGACCTTCGAATTATGCTGTGTACTGTGGGATTATTTTAATACTGTTAAGTAACTTTTGATTCCCTAAATTTACTCAAACATTATATTAATTGATGGATTCGACCGTTACTTGATGGAAATTCATTTTATGTAACAATAAAACACTGAAAACTTTGTTTTCAAACTTCCACAAAATTTATTTTAAATATTATCACTACAGCTGTTTCGGCTGATTGCCTTTCTCAAGTGATCTATTTTGGCTTGGGTTTACAAATTTATAGTCTCTAATGAAATAGGTTGAGGAGGGGAGAACTGTTTGTCTCAAGTTGGTCATTCAGAATTATATCTGTGTTTTTTAATTTGTTGATTTCCATAGATTCTAACAAAGATAGCTTAAGGCCTTTATTTTGAATGTGAAGAATTTTAAATTTGTCATTAAAAGAATGATTATGATCTAGAAGGTGAAGTGCGTATGTCGAATCTGTTTTTCTATTCTTGAAAGCCCTTTTATGTTCTGCTATTCGTTTATCAAAGTTTCTACCAGTTTGACCGATGTAAGTTTTTGGGCAGTCGCCACATTGAAGTTTGTACACACCACTATTTAAGTGTTTTTTATTTTGGCTCTTGTTATTTTTAATATATTTGCCTAGGTTGTTATTTGTTCGGAAAGCTGGTGTTATTCCTTTCTTTTTTATGTGTTTGGCAATTTTTGTTGTTATTTTGCCTGTATATGTAATCGAGCAGAAGGTACTGGGTTTTTTCTCTGGTGGTGGAAATACTAATTTCAGGGCTTTCTTGTGTAGTTTTTGATTTAACATTTTATTAATTGTTTGTTCGTTGTATCCGTTGTTTACTGCTATTTGCTTAATTATATTTAATTCTGTCTCAAAGTTGTATTTTGACATCGGAATTTCTGTTAATCTATGTAACATACTATGATAAGCTGCCAGTTTATGTTGTGTTGGATGGATGAGAATTGTGTATAGTCGTGTCAGTATGGGTAGGTTTATGAAATATGGAGAAGTCATGTTTCATAAACCTACCCATACTGACACGACTATACACAATTCGTCATCCCATCCAACACAACATAAACTGGCAGCTTATCATAGTATGTTACATAGATTAACAGAAATTCCGATGTCAAAATACAACTTTGAGACAGAATTAAATATAATTAAGCAAATAGCAGTAAACAACGGATACAACGAACAAACAATTAATAAAATGTTAAATCAAAAACTACACAAGAAAGCCCTGAAATTAGTATTTCCACCACCAGAGAAAAAACCCAGTACCTTCTGCTCGATTACATATACAGGCAAAATAACAACAAAAATTGCCAAACACATAAAAAAGAAAGGAATAACACCAGCTTTCCGAACAAATAACAACCTAGGCAAATATATTAAAATAACAAGAGCCAAAATAAAAAACACTTAAATAGTGGTGTGTACAAACTTCAATGTGGCGACTGCCCAAAAACTTACATCGGTCAAACTGGTAGAAACTTTGATAAACGAATAGCAGAACATAAAAGGGCTTTCAAGAATAGAAAAACAGATTCGACATACGCACTTCACCTTCTAGATCATAATCATTCTTTTAATGACAAATTTAAAATTCTTCACATTCAAAATAAAGGCCTTAAGCTATCTTTGTTAGAATCTATGGAAATCAACAAATTAAAAAACACAGATATAATTCTGAATGACCAACTTGAGACAAACAGTTCTCCCCTCCTCAACCTATTTCATTAGAGACTATAAATTTGTAAACCCAAGCCAAAATAGATCACTTGAGAAAGGCAATCAGCCGAAACAGCTATAGTGATAATATTTAAAATAAATTTTGTGGAAGTTTGAAAACAAAGTTTTTCGTGTTTTATTGTTACAAACATTATATTCTTTAATAACTGCTTTTTAGGAATTATTTTTTAGTAATTTCTTATTTTTCGGTGAACTTGTGATTTGATGTACGTTGACATGATCTTATTTTTCTTAAAATTAAATACATATTGAAAATAATTGTGTTCGTAATAATTCATTTTTAAAACAACTCTCATTTCTTTTTAATTTGTATATATTCACAAAACAGCATATCTAGGTGAAACCACAGTTTGTTTAGCTAAAATACAGTTATCTTGCTGGTGTACGTGCTATATGACTTCAACGGAAAACCGCTGCTACACAGAAAATAAGGACCATAAAACCGTAAATTTGTTTCTCTGTGCAGCAGTTCAAGTGATGTTCCTGACTCCCATTTTCACGTTCATGTAAATAGAACACTGCTGAATGCCACGGCAGTTGCACAATAAATTGTAAAATTGGTTAGTTTATCTAGCAGAGCTTGATATAATATATTATATAAAATCTAACTCAAATGTTAGATTGAATGAATTTTATGTCTCAAGTCATTTATTTTATAACCTATGTTTATAGTTTTATATTTCAAGCGAGGCAAAAATAGTATATGGTATCTACCCTTAATAAATATTTACAAGCAATTTATTTAATGACGAAAAATATTTTCACAAAGTGTTATTTTCATAGCTATTATTTATTGTACCGGGTGGTCCAATAAGCCGATCTCTCGGCTATATATCAGAAACTATTCATGTTATAACTTTAGGAGAAAAAATTCCTTAGTAAAAGTGGCCAAGAGAAATCGCTGGAAATAACTTTCAAGATTCTGGATTAACCGCTAGGGGGCGTAACCTGCGAAGAAAATTTTGAAAACCAGTTTTTTGGGAAATATGTCCAATTATACCAAGTGTTAAATAAGTAAACTAGAAAGAGGCATAAATTCTGCACAAAGTTGTTCAAGTACTTTTTTTTATTTTTTCAAATAAAGGGTGGGGGAGAGTGGGAAAGTATTTGTGGATAAATACCTATAACTTTGGTTTGGATCAACCGATTTTAACAAAATTAGTGTCATTAGAAAGAGTATGGATGAATTAATTTACATCTACTATAAAATAATTGCATTTAGTTTTAATTGTCGTAGGTAGAGGGTACTTTCGAATAGAAAAAATTAAAATTTGTTTTTCTTCAAAATTTTTAATGGAAACACCTATTTATTGTAAATTATAATGGAACTGGATTAAATTCGTAACAAAATGGCGCAAACCGCATGTTAATAGCTTTTATCGAACTCGAGATATGAATAAAAACGCATAAACATAAGTAAGTATAGTATTGACACACCCTGTATTATAAAATAAATTAAAAAATAAGTCAGTAGGTACTTTCAAAATTTTTTATAGCAGAAAACTCTTAATGTTGATACCTATTTTGACCATTGTTATTTCATATGATTAAAAATTGTTTTTTCGAAACTAAGTAGGCTACGACAATGAATTTGACAGGGAGTTCATATTGTTTATTTATTGACAGCAGTCAAAATATTGTTAAGAAGTGTTATATGTATTATAATTCGAATTGAAAATTGCATTTTTTTCAATAGATATTAATATTGGTAATATTAGTAATTAATTATCAGTACTAATAATTCGTGATGAGTATATCAAATTGTATGATATGATTGGAGTTTATTTCGAATATCACCAAAATGGCGCTATTGCCTCACGTATATATTCTGTAAGATATCCTGGCAGGAGATATTGTGGCAAAGAAGTAGAGATTTCGGACTACTTATATGTGGATTCTGTTGAATTAAAGCAAGAACATTGATTGAATTATCTTCGGTCATAACTCTACTACGTCGTTTAAAACAAGGACGAGAAAAACTACCAGTTTCTCTTAATCTTTTTGCCTTTCTTTCAAATACTTCTTTGCCATAATGTCTCCTGTCACGATATCTTACAAAATATATACGTGAGGCAATAGCGGCATTTTGGTGACATTCGAAATAAACTCCAATCATATCATACAATTTGATATACTCATCACGAATTATTTGTACTGATAATTAATTACTAATATTACCAATATTAATATCTATTGAAAAAAGTGCAATCTTTAATTCGAATTATAATATAGCACTTCTTAACAATGTTTTGACTGCTGTCAATAAATAAACAATATGAACTCCCCGTCAAATTCATTGTCGTAGCCTACTTAGTTTCGAAAAAACTATTTTTTACAAAATAGGTATCAACATTAAGATTCTTCTGCTATAAAAAAATTTGAAAATACCTACTGACTTATTTTTTAATGTAATTTATAATACAGGGTGTGTCAATACTATACTTACTTATGTTTATGAGTTTTTATTCATATCTCGAGTTCAACAAAAGCTATTAACATGCGGTTTGCTCCATTTTGTTACGAATTTATTCCAGTTCCATTATAATTTACAATAAATAGGTGTTTCCATTAAAAATTTTGAAGAAAAACAAATTTTAATTTTTTTTATTTGAAAGTCCCCTCTACCTACGACTATGAAAACTAAATGCAAGTATTTTATAGTAGATGTGAATTAATTCATCCACACTCTTTCTAATGACACTAATTTCATTAAAATCGGTTGGACCAAACCAAAGTTATAGGTATTTATCCACAAATACTTTCCCACTCTCCCCCACCCTTTATTTGAAAAAATAAAAAAAAAGTACTTGAACAACTTTGTGCAGAATTTATGCCCCTTTCTAGTTTACTTATTTAACACTTGGTATAATTGGACATATTTCCCAAAAAACTGGTTTTCAAAATTTTCTTCGCAGGTTACGCCCCCTAGCGGTTAATCCAGAATCTTGAAAGTTATTTCCAGCGATTTCTCTTGGCCACTTTTACTAAGGAATTTTTTTTCCTAAAGTTATAACATGAATAGTTTCTGATATATAGCCGAGAGATCGGCTTATTGGACCACCCGGTACAAGACGATAAAATTGTACTTTATCTTCGAGAGCGTTTTTTAGCGTCGAGACGTCAGTCGAGACGCTAATTATGCTCGAGAAGATAATGCGTTTTTATCGTCGTGTGCAATACAACATTTTTTTCTATAGCAAGACTTCAAGTTCAGGTAAAAAATAGAATTTCAAAGAAAATTGTAATTTTTAGCACAAAAATCGCAATTGTGTTGCTCCGTTGCTAGGGATATGAATTACTTTGTCAACAAATGTCAAACAAATGTTACAGAAAATCAATCCAGTACCTCGAATCAAGTGTTTAAGCAAACGAGTACAAGTTGTGATGCTCCAAAAATAGATATTTCTAATAATGTTAATTGTAAAATTTCAGTTGTTTTTAATCCTTAATGTGTTTGAATTTGTAAATTTTATTGAATAAAAAAAAGTTAAAACATTTTATCTACTCTTGCTGTTAAAGTGTCACTTTATCTACCCTTGCGGTTAAAGTGATACTTTATCTACTCAAAACAGTTGTTATAGCAACACTTTAACATTAGCTATGGAAAAAAACAGCTTTTATTATATTAATAGAAGTGCAAAATGACTCTTATAATCCACTTTTTATACACAGTTTGCTACCAATGCGTGGCTTTTATAATTTTTAATTTATATTTTATGATTTGCACACTTCGAATCACCTGAATATAGCGCTAAAACTTAGTTTTAGCGTTAGTAATTAAAACTAACCATTTATATAATAAAGAAATTAAATATAAAAAGGTCGATGTTAAAAATTTCACATTAAGGAAATATACTGATATTCATTCAAAACAAGCACTATATCAGCGTCCTAAGGAAGATACAGTTGACTGTGTCCTTTATGCCAGCTGCGATACATAAGGAATATATTATCCGATAAGTTTATAAGGATTGCAGAATTTTCTAGGCGGATATTACAGCAATCCATCACTGCGCATAAGAAATAGACACTACTGTACTAATTCGAGGCGTGGACCCTGAATGCGGTGATAATAAAGAAAGTGAAAGGATTTGAATTTTGGTTATATGGAAGTATCCTGTAAAATATCTTAAATTAAGCATACAACAAGCAATAAAAATACTATAAGTATGATAAGAGTCTATGCATCTCCAAAAACAAAGATACAAAATGATAACAAAAACACACCCAATAGGATGGAATCCAATCGAGAACACCATGTCCTTCGAAGATAAATTCTGAGATGTCTAGAGACAACAAATATAAACGTTATGGATGTCGAAACCTTAAATGATAACTTAATAAAAGCTATTAAGAACGCAGAGAAAAAGTGCAATACAAATCCTAGGAGAGATAAAGAGAAAAAATCAGTCAAGAGACGAAAAGACTTGGAGACACGAAGAGAACTTAAGAACAAAAACGATACGAATGCACTCGTACTCCAACAACTTAATAAAGATATTAATAAAGCAGTGAGAAAGGACGTACGACAATATAACACAAAAAAGATTACAACGGTTGTCGAGGAAAATAAAAGTTTAAAGGTGCTGAAGAGATGTCAAGCTCTATGTAAGAAGAATATTGTTAAGCTCGCAGATCGAAATGAAAAATGGTAACAGATAAAGATAAGATAATTAAGGTAGTTGAAGAATTTTACACAGAATTATATAGAGAAAGGGTAAGAAAGACGGCACCAAGTTGAGAAAAGTCCAGAATGTGGGTTCAGAGGATATCCCAGAAATAACAATCGAAGAAGTCTCAAAGTCATTAAATCGAATGAAAAACAATAAAGCAGCTGGTGATGACCAAATCGTTATTGAGGCAGTTAAAGCAGGAGGAAAGACAGTATTGAAAGCATTGACACAATTATATAACTTATGCCTTTCAAAAGAGGTTACACCATCTCAGTGAAATAAAGCTGTTAAAGTAGTCATGCACAAAAAGGGAGATATAACAGGGCTAAAGAACTAAACTAGCTTGTTATCTCACGTTTATAAGTTGTTTATGAAGATAATAACTAATAGGTTGACATCAAAACTGGACTTCTACCAACCTTGCGAGCAAGCAGAATTTAGAGCTGAATACGGAACAAATGATCATTTGCAAACCATTAAGGCGTTGATTGAAAAAACCATTGAACATATTAGACCCCTAATACTTGTCTTTGTCGACTTTAAAAAAGCATTTGATACGGTCAATCAAAGTGAAATGCTCCAAGCTCTTACACAATGTAGAATAGATCATCGATACATATCCCTCATCAGATACAACTATCAGCATGCTACAGCCTGTGTAAGACTTAAAAGGTAAGATACTGGGACCTTTCGTATTGAAAGAGGTGTTCGGCAAGGAGACAACATATTTCATAAATTATTTACAACTTTGCTACAATACGCTTGTAAAACAATAGATTGAAACGAAAAGGGCGTCAATGTAGATGGAAAATTTTTAAATAACCTTAAATTTGCAGATGATATCATTCTTATTGCAGACAGCTTTGATCAGGCACAGATAATGCTCCAAGAACTATATACTGCCACAAAAAGAGTTGGTCTTAAAATAAATTTTTTCAAAAATACAATTTATGAGAAATTTAGTCCACAACAAAAACATCTCAGTAGAAGACAAAAGATATTGAGCCAGTTGACTCCTATAAATACTTGGGCCATGAGATCAGAATAAGTCGAGACAACAAACAATCGAGCTGAAAAGAAGAATAAACCTCGCTTGGGCTGAACTTGGAAAGATGAAGGATATTTTTAGGTCTAAGATTCCAATGTGTCTGAAAAGAAAAGTATTTAGTCAGTGTATTTTGCCAGTAATGACCTACGGCGCAGAAACCCTAACAATCACAAGAACAACAGTGAGTAATCTACAAGTTGCGGAAAGGACAATGAAGGGAATAATGTTAGGGATTTCTCTACGTGATAGAATACCCAATGCTACTATACGCAAAAGATCAGGAGTAGCAGACGTTATTGAAAGGATAACAACACTAAAGTGGAACTGAGCAGGTCATGTAGCAAGATCAGTTGATGACCGGTGGACAAAAAGAATTTTGGAATGGAGACCCCGAATACAAGCTAACAGAAATAGAGGTCGACCCCCAACGAGATGGACAGATGACATAAAAAGAGTGACTACAAATTGGATTCAGATGGCGCAAAATCGGACTAAGTGGAAAAGCATGCGCGAGGCCTATGTTCAGCAGTGGACGTTAGATAGTTGATGATGATGATGATGCATAAGAGTAAAGAAACAATAGAAATTATCAAAAGCAGAAAACTGCAGAGCATCAACATGTACTACCTGTACAGCCACCTCCGAATGGGAGATGGTATGTGAAGAAGAAGCTCATCTATCATCATGAGTAGTCCAATAATTTACTATTGTTTTTGCAAAGGTAGTTTAATGTTTTGCTTTCTCAATTAATTTATTACACTTACTGCAAAGCTTAATAGTTTTATTGCAGACATAAAATAGACAACATAAATTGTATATGTGTAGATCTATATCAAATAGTGATTTTTTTCATACTCACAATTTTAAATTTAAATAATTAATTTTAACTAAAATTTGGCCTTGTCTGCTTTCGTCCGTCAACCACACTGTATCCATAAAATATCCATATCCAGACTTACTATATGTTTTTAACTGTTTATCTTTCTGTTTCAGGTAAGTATTGTTCTTGCTTCCGAAGGTATTGGTAAGATGTTCTTTTTTTATTTTTCTCCTTTAGAGCAATATCTTTGGTATCTATATACTAGCTCATCTTAGTTTTTACTTATTAAATTGTCATTAAACAAAAACACAAGTCGATCTTATTCAAACATGAGTAATAAACAAAAAGAAAACACACAAAATCCAAAAACAAAACACACATCTTGGAATACCTAATCGAAAAGAGAAAACACATACAAACCCAATATGGGAAGCAACGAATTGTCTACTGTAAACACCATTCCTAGACAAGGTCATGTACAGTGTCACGCATAAGTTTTAATAATGAAAGCCGATAATCTTCTAAAATTCTTGGGTGAGATGGTACTCGATATTACTTTTACCTGTGTAAAATGGCATAGAACTGACAAATACTCTACATATAAGGTATTTTTCCATTTCGATAAAGCTGACGAAGCCTACAGACCTAATATCTTGCCCAAAGAAGCTGTAGTTACGAGATTTAATTTTAAAAGAAATTTTCAGGACATAAAGAAGACGAAAGGAAAAACCTAGATATTTCTACAAATTCTTATCAAAATAAACTAATTCAATAAGGCACAGTAAGCACGTTTCATGTAAATTTGCTTCTTCTTAGAGTGCCGTCTCCCTACGGAGGTTGGCAATCATAATGGCTATTTTTATTTTAGAACTTGCTGCTCTAAACAAATCAATCGATCTGCATTGGTACCAATCACGTAGATTCTTTAACCATGAGTTCTGCCTTCGGCCAACAGATCTTCTTCCTTGAATCTCTCCCTGTATTATCAGTCTCAAAATTTCATATTTTGGTCCCCTCATCACGTGGCCTAGGTATTCCAGTTTTCTGGTTTGTATAGTGGTGATTAGTTCTGTTTCTTTACCAACCCTCTCCAGTACTTCTTTATTTGTAATTCTATCAGTCCATGATATTTTCAATACTCTGCGGTATAACCAGAGTTCGAAGGCCTCGATTCTTTTTAAATTACATTTTTTTTCATTGATCAAAGTTTCCAAATACTGATATTTTTCTACTTGTTCTATCACGTTACCATTTATTGTCAATAGGTGATGTATATTTTGTGGCATTTTTGTAATCAGCATGTACTTCGTTTTTTTGGCGTTTATAGTAATTCCCATCTCAGCACTATTTATACTCAAGCTTTCGATAAGATGTTGTAGATCCTCTATACTCGTTGCTATGATCACAGTGTCGTAAATTTGTAGTGTATTTCAAATAATGTCGATATGATCAATGCTTTTCTCGCGGATCAAAATTTCTATAACGTCATATGTTTTTTTTTGAGCACTAGCAAACTGAAGAAAATCTAGAATTAATTAGAATCTTCGTCTTTAGCTAATTACGTATGTGGGTCAAAAAGAAATAAAATGGAATTTTAATTTATATAAAAAAACCTTCTCTTAATTTATTCTTCCACATTCTTGTGGAAGTTCCACAAGAGCTCCTGAAGATTGGTTGAATAACCCGAAACACGTGTCGGGCTATGGTGGAGTTCCGATTGAAATGAAATGCAATCTTTTACTTTCTATTATTTCTTTATTTTTATTCTTCTTCCCTATATCCAGTTTGTTGTTGTTTCGGACGTCTGTGCACTGTTCTTGTGTTGATGTCGTAGTCTGTTAACTCCCTTAAAATCCTGCTTGGTGGTTTCTGAGTCTGCTTTCAAATACACCATCTTTGGAATCTATTCAGAGCACTTTTTAAGATGGCTGGCAGCTAGGCTAAGATCTCTACTGCTAGCTGCTATGGCTATGTCATCCGCGTATAGACTAAAAATGTTTTGGGGTCTGTTAAAGTGTCAGTGTATTTACTATATAGATACGGCAATAGCACCGCTCCCTGAGGCACATTAGCTTCTAGGGCTCCGAGTTCAGAAAGAGTTGGCCCGATCCGAACTCTGTACCTTCTGTTTGTTAAATATGATGCAAGAAGACATATCATGGGCAAAAGAACGTCTGTGCTTTAATACCCCATTACATGTATTTTACAATGCTACAGTATACGCTTTCTGATATCTTCTAAAATATGTTATTTGTTTTTTTATTATTTCAACTAGGTTAGCCTTTAAGCTACGAAGTGCTTAAAAACCATCTCGCAGGTTATTTAAGTTCAATAAAAATATTTAAAATTTTTTAAGACCCTTATTTTTAACCGGTTGTAGTTAAAAGGGCTTGAAGAAGTCACTAATCACGAGTGTAGTAAACTTTAAACAGCCATAATCTTAACAAATTTTTATCTCACAGAAAAACAAAACAAAACCATAATGTTTAGAAAAGCAAAATATATTAGACATTTTGGACATTTACTGCAACCTAAAGCAATTTAGTCAGAACTTTGTCTTGATATCTTATTTCTTACAGCTTTAATTTAACATTACACAAATGAACTATCTTATCTACACATATTTAGTTTATATCTAGCATGTTAAATGTAAACCACTTCTAGAAATCCAATTAATTTTAATGTAATCCCGGCATTTTACCTATACAACTTTGAAATATTGTATTTCGAATCACCTAACATTATACATAAACTAACCTAATTTTATTTACATCTACTCTACCTTTAACGGAATAGTAAACAAAAAAATGAATATCATATTAAAACCCTTCAGCATAAACTACGATGAAGTTGGTTAGATCAAATTTGCGACTTTCTAGGCAGAGGAAATTGTAGGACATAACTGATTGTTAACTTTTCTAAGTGCGTTAGTCTGTTGACTTTTAATTTAAATGCATCAGAAGCATTACTTTAATTACGTGAAGGATACGTAAGTTATCTTAGAAAAGGTGCTTGATTACTTAAATTATATTAAGTGATTTATAGCAGACAATTCCTTATTTGTTTTGTTATTAAATTTAAGTTCGTTTGATTGCATTTGATAGTTCGAATTGTGTGAGCGTAATAAAATTAAGGAACTTAAATGGGTTTTATGCTTATTTTAAAAAACTAAAACATATTATCTCTGAAACACATCTAGTATCTGTCTACAGGAAACAAATTTTAAAAATTCAAGACATGTATATAACTTTCGTAATTATTCATGTTTCTATAATAGCAGATTAAACGAAAACATTGCCAGTAGAGACGTAGCAATTTACTTGGATGAAAAATTCATGAACAGACAATTACCAGTGACTTCAAATAATATTGAATTAATAATTATCGCAATAAATATATCTCAGAAGATTTATATATGTAAAATAGTAATATGTATATTCCACCAAATCAAACTATATACCAATAAGATTTAACAGCTATTTTGGAAGAAATTCCTTCACCTAGAATTATCGTTGGAGATCTCAACTGCCACAATCCGATGTGGGGTTCCATAAAACTCAACCCGAAAGGACGAATTATAGAAGATATTATAACATCCCAAAATATAAATCTACTTAACGACGGAAGACCAACCAGATTCAACGTACAAAATGGCACATCATCGGCAATTGATATTTCTCTGTGTGACCCAGTTCTGTACACTACACTTAAAATCTCCCAACAAATTTCCTAACTCCTCCACATTGATTAATACCAATTCCCAAGATTAATACTAACCTTAGTATATATTAAAAAAAGTGAGACTATAACAGACCTGATCAAACAATCATTCTTAACAGAAATGGAAACTTATAAAAAACACTATAAGATATACACTGACGCATCCAAATCTTCAGACGCTGTTGGTGCAGCCATCCTCACACCCAATACATCCTTAAAATTTAAATTCAATCCCATTACTTCGTCATACACTGCAGAGTTGTTTGCAATATTACAAGCACTTTTATCACATAAAAGTGTCAAAACAGTCCTTGTCTCTCATAATAACCGATTCACTAAGCTCACTTCACACTATCAAACATTTATATACCAATAATGCAATTGCCTCACATATCCAATTAGAAATAGAGATTCTAAATAATAATAAGATCACTGTTGACTTCATGTTTATTTCATCACATTCAGGTATACAAGGAAATGAAGAAGCAGATGAACTAGCCCGCTTAGCATCCTTCAGCCAGGACTCCATTCTTATTAATGAGGTTTCTTCAGATGACTTTAAGTCAGAAATAAAATATAAAGTGTTAAGTGCGTGGCAAAATAAGTGGAGTGCATCACAAAATAAACTCAAAGAAATCAAAAAATTAGTGAAACGTGGCTCCAACCCACAGCGACTTGACACGACCAAGTGAGAATAACACGTTTGCGACTAGGACACAGTAACTTTACGAATAAACACCTCTTTACGCGAACTGTGCCGCCAATGTGTGAAAATTGTCAAGTAACACTCTCCGTGAAGCATATACTAACTCAGTGCAAAACATATGAAGCAGCAAGAAAGAAGCACACTATCCCAAATAATATAAAGGAAGCCTTAGGAAAAAACATGAACATTAAAAACACAATAAGTTATCTTAAAGCGTAAAAGAATAAAAAAAGAATATAAAAAAACTTTAATTTTTATTTTAACCATAAAATTTACTTTTACTTTCTTAAACGTCAAAAAATTTATACATTCAACATTCGAAACCTTCATACTTTCGTAAAAAACGATCAAAAAATTTAATGGGCCGAAATTCTCTTTACTTGTTCTTATCAGAAACCGCGTGTTAAAAAATTATCTCCCATAAAAATCTAAAATCGATTTTCTAAGTTGTCATGTTACGAGAGCAATTTTTCATCAACTTTCCATTATAGGCCTCAACTTATAGAAAAACGTGATCGGAAAATATAATCTGCAGAACATCAGATGAAGTGATAATTTAAGGTACGACAGTTTTGTATTTCAGACATTCATAAATCTTTAGGTGTGGTTAGCAAACTTTAAATTATGTATTTGATTTTATGTAAATATTAGAGCTAAAATAAAATTTAAAAACCTAAATTAACGTAATTAAATAATATTGCACTATTGCGTATTGTTAAATAATTTACATAGTAAAAACATTTGTAAAATGCTTAAGCTACGCCAACCTTTCGGCCCTGACGATCCTGACGGAACAGAAATAATAAATAACTCTCGTAATCATTTTAATAAAAATGATAACGTATGCCTTTAACTCGAATCGACGAAGAAGAAGAAGAATGCCTTCGTAGCACTAAATAACAAAAGAGGCAGTAGAAGCCTTATGTTATCAACACGGATGGTACTGTTGACGTCTCGGTCCTAGTAGACTTCATCGGCTAGGTCCCCTACTGCTCGGACTATGGTGTGAGGTCCAGTCCATGTGACGCCAAAAGTTCCCTTTTATGTGATTTCGCAAACAGAAGTACCTGTTGATCTGGGAGGTGAGTTTTCATATTTTTTGCAGAGAAGAGGTTGCGAGCGTAGACTGCGGTATTTACTGTAGCTGCTGCTACCCTCTCGGCAGCAAACCTCTCTGCTATCCAAGCAGAATTTCGGCTGGCGTCTCGTCCATGGCGTCGTTACTGTATGTTTTTGAGCGGAAGACGATGTAGGAGACAAAATTGTCTCATCTGCGATCTTTGTTTAAAAAAACTCTAGCTCTGAGTGCTTTCTTGGACGCGTCTCTCTACGGGGTTTACCTGGTTGTGTATATTTATATATATATATATATATATATATATATATATATATATATATATATATATATATATATATAGGGTTGAATTCTGCCTGTATTCTATTCCTGGTGTGGTGATAATAAGTTGACTATGTCCCTGCATCTGGTGGGCTCATCGACTTGTGGCTGCAGCCGATTGTATATCGCTACCTCCTGGTGGATAAAGACAGTTGCAGACTAGTTGGCTTGACGTTGGTCAATAAGATGTGCTGTCAAATGAAACAGAATGGATGGTTCGTTAAAGGTGTCTATTATTTTTTTTATATCTTGTATATCTTTTCCCTGGAGGCATCGATCGATGACGTAGGATGACCAATGTTGGTATGGGATCCTCTCACCTCGCATGTGTTCTTCGGCGATGTACAGGAAGAGTACTGGGTCTTCGTCTTACTTGCTAGAGATAACAGGTGGTGGAGGTGTCCATGTAGAGCTTGGCTGATACGGTTAGTAAACTGGTTGTAGTTAAGAAGCTAGACTGGTTATCGACAGTGGCATGGCAGTTGCCGTTGGCTGATACCAGGCAGGCATTCTGGATGGAGATGTTATCAAAGGAGCTGGAGCGATCATTAAGAGAGTCAAAGGCATCTCTGAAGAGAGAGGCATTCTGGCTACTGGAGACACTCCTGAAAAGATAGAAATCTTGACTGCCCGAGACAGTTCTGTAGAAAGAGGCATCGTAAGTGTAAAGGTCGTCAGAGGGTCATCATCCTTCTTGGGCTGGTTGGTGGTTATCTGGGACAGCATTCTCTAAATACTAATCATCATAGTCTCTAGGATCTTTGAGTTCGTAGTTTGTTGAGAGTTGTGTCTCTGGATTAGTTCTACATGGTTTGGACCATGCGAATCTTTTCAAACGGTCTAATAAGGACTCTTCGAGGAAGGACACTCAGAAGAAATGAGGATCTGTAGAGGAGTTAGACAGGGATGTTTGTTATCACCACTTTTGTTTAACTTATATTCTGAAGAAATTTTCCAAAACACGCTCAATAATATCGAAGCGGGAGTCACCGTTAACGGAAAATTAATTAATAATTTAAGATATGCAGACGACACTGTGATCATAGCAACGAGTATAGAGGATCTACAACATCTTATCGAAAGCTTGAGTATAAATAGTGCTGAGATGGGAATTACTATAAACGCTAAAAAAACGAAGTACATGCTGATTACAAAAAGGCCACAAAATATACATCACCTATTGACAATAAATGGTAACGTGATAGAACAAGTAGAAAAATATCAGTATTTGGGAACTTTGATCAATGAAACCAATGATCATACTGTAGAAATAAACAGACGAATAGAGATTGCCAGATCAGCATTTATACGAATGAAGCCACTCCTAACGTGCAAAAATCTAAATTTGGAGATCAGACTACGTACCATTCGCTGTTATATATTTTCAATATTATTATATGGAGCTGAGACTTGGACATTAAAAAAATGTAATTTAAAAAGAATCGAGGCCTTCGAACTCTGGTTATACCGCAGAGTATTGAAAATATCATGGACTGATAGAATTACAAATAAAGAAGTACTGGAGAGGGTTGGTAAAGAAACAGAACTAATCACCACTATACAAACCAGAAAACTGGAATACCTAGGCCACGTGATGAGGGGACCAAAATATGAAATTTTGAGACTGATAATACAGGGAAAGATTCAAGGAAGAAGATCTGTTGGCCGAAGGCAGAACTCATGGTTAAAGAATCTACGTGATTGGTACCAATGCAGATCGATTGATTTGTTTAGAGCAGCAAGTTCTAAAATAAAAATAGCCATTATGATTGCCAACCTCCGTAGGGAGACGGCACTCTAAGAAGAAGAGGAAGTCAGCTGCTAAGGACTTCTTTGTGGTCTTGATATCCATCTCTAACGGAAAAAAAATATATATTTCCGTAACAGGACAACATGTTGTACCTCTTCTTTGCTGATAACAGTACTTTTTTATCAATAACATTAGCATGCGTGGATCTCTGTAGTTATTCAAGACAGTTTTATTGAATCCAGCATATATATCAGCATTTTTTGTTTCTACCATTCTTTCATTAAATTTAAATTTAATTTTTGTTGATTATCCAATATTGTTTTTTAGTCTCATTATCATCAATGCAGATTCTAAATTCAGGATTCTTTAAATTCTAAAAGATCCAGAACCGGTTAACAAAAAATGTTATAGTATGATATATTAAAATGAGAATTCAACAAAAGTTACTACAGAATATATACTAGGATGGAAAATGATATAGAAACAATTTTAATTTAGATTTCAAAGGAAAAATAGCACAAACAAATTATGAGAAACGTGGGAATTTTAAACGTCTTAGTAATTTAGGGCATCCCATATAGCTAACAAAGACCTCGAGCGAAGTAATGAAAAACAGAACACGGAAATGTTCCAGAAATAGATAAAATTACATCGGAAATAATTAAATTTGGTATATCACAGTGCACATTTGCTGTTCGAAAATTCTATGTTGTAAGTACAACAGACAATATACACAGTTTGTATAAAATACAAACAAACCATTATCGGGAAATAATTTTTAAATAAAATATTCTAGTGTTGCATAAAAAAATTAACTCTAATAATCTTAACACTAGAAGCGCTGACATTTCTGCCAGTCCTATAACCGCGAACGGGTCATTTTTGACCCGTATGATCTAAGTCAAAAATATAAAAGGTGACTTGAAACAAAATATCATATATTTATTCGATAATTAATAATAGTAATAAACAAAGTGAAAATCTAATATTAAACATTACTAGACTCTCTACCTACATAATGAACATACAAAATATTGTGTGGAAGTGCATTTTTTACAGACTGTTTTTTTACACTCGTGGCATTTTACAAATGATTTGTTTCCAGAGCACTTTGATTTGATTTCACAACGTGTTTGCTTTTTTTGAGGTTCATCGATTTCATCTGGGATGGCAGTTCGTTTGACAGCAGCTCTAGTCCCTGCGTATTTTTCTGAGAGTTCTTCTCCTAGCTTTAGAATATAATTTCTGCGACTTATTTGCAATTTATTCAATGATTTATATAAGATCCAGGCATTTATTCCAGCTAAGTCCAGTAAATTGTAAAATGTGTGAAGTGGCCAACGCCTAGACGATGCTTTCACTGAATACTTGCGTGCCATTTGGTCCACTACATCAACACCATATTTTGTCTCATTATAAAATTTAATAGTATCAGGTTTCTTTTTCTCAGTGGATGCAATTTGTACATCCAAGTACATTGTACCAAGCATGATCACATTTTTGTTGCTTTTAGCCTGATAAACGGTTATTGAGATATCACCTGTCATTAGAAGTATTGTACTGTATACATTTTCTTTCGCGTACTTAACCAAGCCGGTATTTTACGTCAAGTGTTATTCATAGTACTAAGGAGACTAGTACTAGTACTACTTTTTCCTTTTTTTAAATATGGCGGCATCAACTTTTTTACCATATAATTACCAAGTCGCTCGCTATTTGGTCTCGCTTCGTCTTTCCCTAAATACAAAAAGGCATTGACAACGTAGTTTGTGTCTTTGTCCATGGCTATCCGGAATTTTTGACCATATTTATCGGGTTTTGAGGCAATGAACTAAGTAAACCTACACCTACATTTCGATGGAAACAGTTGCTCGTCGACAGTGATGTATGGTCCTGGAACGTAGCTGCTCTGTGAATTTGCAATAAAATTGTACCAAATTTCCGACACTAGAGCAAACTTATCGTCTTTTAGTATTTGCTATTGTGTAGACCTGACATCGAATGTTAAATATTTACTCCACTCCACTCCACTTCTCAGACCACAGCGAATGCAAATCTATACCTTTAGCACCCATGGCTCCTCATACATATATTATAGCTATAAATGCTTCTAGCACTTCTATTATTAGAGACCAAGTGTTTGAATGTGCCCAAGTGTCAGGGAGTGGTAAAACACTCAAATTGAATCGAAACGCAACCTTCTTCGTATATTTATCGTCCTTACTCGACGCAATGAGTACAAGAATGATAGTAATTTATATGGGTAAATTGTTGGTGCATAGTGGAATATTATTTCCAGCACCGCTCTGAATGGCTTGATTAAGCTTGGGTATACAGTTTACTTTAATTGCTATCGACGTATCTTTATCTTTCCTCACTAGAGGTCTCTAGTTGCATACACTGGCAGTTATGTTCATGTAATTTCCAGAGTAATCGGTGCGTTTTAATTAGGTTTGAGTCTTCGTATAAACTCCTTCTGATGACGGGTAGACCCAGAAATACGTGTCAGGGAGTGGTAAGGTAAGAGACTCAAATTAAATCGAAACGCCACCTTCTTTGTATAAAAAATTAGTTATTATAGTAGATATATAGTTTTGTGTATGTAATATACCAGATAATTTACAAAATGTAATAAAAATTTAAGACTATAGCAAGTATAGAATATTTACTGCACAGAGATGAATTTCGAAGTGGGTCAAAATTGGAACGGTCGCGCTTCTAGTATTATAGAAATTTATAAACCCAATTTATCGTCTTGTAACGATTTAAAATTATTTTTAAATTAGTTATAAATAAATATAAAATCTTCAATTATTATTTTCATAAATATTAAATTCTGTTGGCAATTTAAAAGGCGGCTTATTCTTTTAGATTCAGACCTAATAAAGACTAAATAATGTATTAAAAATAATAAGTCATAGAAAATACTTTTATATTCTCTTATGATTTAAGTAGTGTTATGCATAGATTCATTGGAGCAGACAGCGACAATTTCTTAAAGAACCGAAAAGAAAAGGAAGAAAAATTATCGCAATTGCCCAGTGACACTTTTAACTAAACTTACGATTTGTCTAGACGGGATTTTATAGAATTTTTTGTAACTGAGCTTCAGACGTTATAGTCGTAAATCTTAATTTAAAATTAAAATGAGACTTTTTATCAAATGTACATCAAATGTATTATTTTTTTAAATTTAGGATATTTTAAGATTTAAGCATTTACTCGGAAAGTTTTATTTATCAAAATATTATATCCTTCGCCAATTAATAGTTTTACAAATAATACAGTATTAGTATTATACAAGCTATGTTAGAAAACAATGTTACGAGAAATGGATAAGAAAAAATATTAAAAATTTGACATCAAAGTCTAGGAGTATTCAACTTTATTTAAACAACCAAGGTACAAAGACATTGAAATAACAATGTATTTAAATAGAAGACATTAATTTTAGGAAATTTAAAGAAAGATATTTCATTGTAGACTGTGACTGAAAGAGTAAAGGTCGTTCTGTAAGTTGAGAATCGTTATCAAAGTTTTAAAGTAAATATTTGGATTGTAAATTTACTAAATTTTGGACATTTGAATATAAAGGTGTAGTGTATTGGAAACTGCTGTTAACTCTTGCCTACGAGTAAGCGTAAAGGTAATATTTAAAATCTGACTTGAATGATTTATAATTGTTGCATTACTGTTTATTTTGTTTATCTTTGAACTTTTTTTTGTGCTCATTGGTAAAACACTAATAAATTTCAAATCACCTTTCGTCTTTAAGTCAATTTTATATGCAATCAGTAATACGACATGGTGTGTTATTGTTATCTAGATACTGGCAATAATTACAACAATTATGGATAATCCTAAACCTGTTGCTTTGACTACTTTAAACGTAACAAAATTAATAATGTAAACGAATGCCAGAGAAAATAATACATTCACTACTTCATACGTTGCTGCAGCCTAAACCTATTTTTCCAAAAAAAAACAAGCAATTATCATACATTCTCATCCCGATATTGTGTTATTGGACTACGTTAAAGCAGTTGAAAACATCGTTAATCCCAATAATGTTTGTATTGCATCGAAAATCTCAAACAACCGGGAGTGTATCATAATATTAGAACATTCCACCGTAACTCTAAATTCCGTTAAGCTGAGTATAAGAAGACTAATTTCTCCAGCTAAGAGAATATATATGTCAAATGTCTGTCCATCCATATCTAATGAGGTCATAGAACAGATACTCACAGATTTCGGACATCAAATGGTGTCGCATATATCATTATTAACGGCAAGTATCCCAAGAGATAAGTACTCGCATATTATGAGTTTCAGATGTCAAGTCTACGTTACCTCAGCTACCAAAAACTTTGAGCTTTAAACGTCACTTTTAATACAGCATAAGAATATCACATAAGAATATTCTTGTCCACAGATCGTATAGAGTGTTTCCTTTGTAAACAGCCTGGATATACAGCAAACAAATGTCCTAACATAAATATATAAACAACCTCATTGCCGCAATCAAATAATTTATCATCAACATTGTCAACAAACACAATAGTTAATATAAATGCCGATATGGATGCCAAGCTCAAGAAACCATCCAACATCTTACCGGGTGCTGTCAGGCATTTGCTGCAACTGAATATAAGGAACGGCACGACTCAGTAGGAAAAATCCTTCATCAAGAGATAGCTATCAAACTGGGACTTCTTCAAACAAACCATCTTCCATATTATCAATATGTTCCTGAGAGTATACTTGAGAACGACAACTACAAGCTATACTGGGACCGCACGGTGTTCACAGACCAAACAGTGGCAGATAATAGACCAGATCTTAAACTAATTAATAAACTAAAGAGACAAATAACATCAATTGATGCGGCGATACCCAACAACAATAATCTTCGTGTTAAACAGAACGAAAAAATTGCCAAGTACAGGGATCTGGAAATTTAAATACGAAGACAGTGGAGAATGAAGAGTACCCAGAAATACCTATTATTTTCTCTACTACTAAAGTCATTGCAAAGAACCTCCTAGAAAACATAAAAAATCTAGGTCTGAATGAACATCTCTACAAGACCATGCAGATAGCTAAACTTCTCTCATCATCCAGATGTGTAAGAAAATTTTTGTGAGATACTCCAGTATATCAGGTCATCTAGGGCTCGATAACACGGAAAGAGTCCCACCAGAACTCAATCCTGAGTAGAATCTGGATGAGTGAATTTTCCCCTTAGAGGGAGTATGAGCCGTATGGCAAAATCTGGATAATAATAATTGGAACACAACTCCCAGTCATTTACACCATATATAACCAGTTATAGCTTCCTTACAGCTACCTAACTCCAGGAGATACAAGGTTATTCTAAGAAAATTAAAAATTGGACATCTCTTACACATGGCTTTCTCATGGCATCTACCGATCCACGTACATGCGGCAATTGCAACAGTCCCTTAACCGTCAAGCCTTTTCCTTAAAGAAAAGCAACACCAGTTGGGAGGTAATATATAAGAATTGTTAAGTGAAACTGAAAAATTTGGAAGCCTGTTTAAATATTTAACAGACATTTTAAGTGCTTTATAAACTCTGAATTTTAATTATCTATAACGGCTAAACTTGTAAAAAAATAAATATTGTGTATTATGTACTGTGTATTGTTAAATGTAAAGCTGTATTTGTTATACCATCATGTTGTATTATACTGTCATCGTGTCCATTACCTCGTCGTCGAGATACGTTAATTCGAATAAAAAAAGGAAGATACCTCTTTTTATAGTTATTGCTGTATACATAAGTCCATGTAACGCATATTCAATAAAACAGTTTCTAGAAATGATTCTTACAATAAAATATAATGTTTGTCACTGTAAAGGTTTGTCTGATCAATAATCTAACGATAGAGTTGGGCTTAGAGATACAGTTGGTCCCAAGAGCTAACAGGAAAACATAACTTACATCTGTCAAAAATTACAGCATGCGGTTAAGCACAAAATATAGTTGATGCCATTCTATAGTAGATGACAATTTGTGAACTGTACAATAAACGTTGTGTAATAAATAATAGGCCAAATTGGAATTGTACTTGTATAGTGGGAGCCAAAAATAAAAATATTTTACTCAACAACAATGAGATCGATTATTTTTTAGTTTAGAACAAAATATAGTTTTGTTTATAATTAACCCTCCGTTAGGCATGTCGTCGACAATTGTAGACCACCTCTTTTCAAACACTTGTATATCTCTGTCATTTTTTCTTACATGCGCGTGCATCTAAGTAGCTGTTGATAACATATACATACGCAGTGATCAACCCTGCTCCTAAGGAACATGTGTATACCATGTAAGAGTGGGATCCACATGTCCGAAGATCAAACCGGTCACACTTCACTAGTTGAAGTGGTACCTATCTGACCCCCAGGCTTTTCCTCCACCCCTCCTCATCGTGTGACTTACGTGAAGAGGCTTATGATCTGAAAGTTATTTAGGGTGCCCTGGGTAATGGGACACCCTCTGTTTTTATTGACTGTGGTTATGCCACCTAACTGTAGGGGTAGCCACATGTAGGCTTTTCTCCCTATTTACTTTACTGAATCTATAGAAGTTACTCTAACTTGACTTCGGGACTTGAGTCCCTAAAAGAAAAAAGAAAAAAGCGTGTGTTCCGATAACAGAGCCGCCAGCCTAGGCTGACGTTTCTGTGTCCGGAAAAGAGTGTGCGCCCGGTCACTCAGCCGCTGATTTGGCACATGGCCTCAATGCTCGGAGTTCGCGAAAAGATCAGTACACTTGATCTGCATTAAGGGCCAATCCGCAGATGGCGGTATATGGAAGGCCTGACGGGCCTTCTATATTTACTAATTAAGAATTTAATTTACGTTGAAACGTTTAGTGAATGAATTAAAGTAGTATATTGTAAGTGAAATTAATCAGTAAACACAATTTTTTTTGTAGTCTTCCTTGGTGTTTCGGGACTATAACATGCCTGGCACCAATTCTTACCCTTTTATCTTAATCCTATTGTGTGCGTGTAGTTACACTGTGCATTCCAGGGTGTATGGGGCCTTCACACACCCCTTGTATATCCCTGGTAGACTCAAAAACGTTTCACACATTTAATTTGAAAACTTACGTGGGAACTTAGCCGGAAGGTCCATACACATTTGTAAATAGCAGTAACGAAATAACTCTAAGGTTGGTAGAGCCCATAGTAGGTACCAGTCGCAATATTACGGCAGACAACTCGTTTAGCAGTTTATCATTAGTCAACAGTTTACTGGAAAAAAAAATCACATATTTGGGTACTATAACAAAAAAGAGATCAGAGGTTCCTCAAGATTTCCTTGGTGGTATTAATATGCTCCATGCACAACGATAATGCTATAAATAAAGATACTAGAGATGATAGAAAGCCAATAATGATCACTGATTATAACCACACTAAAATCGGCGTGGACATGGTAGAACAATTGTGTCAGAATTATAACGTCGCAAGAAATACACGCCGTTAGCCAATCAATATGTTTTACAATTTATTGAATATTTCTGGCATAAAAGGCCTCTGCTTGTATAAGGCCAATCATCCCAAACAGAAAATAAATCGCAGTGACTTTTTTAAAAAGTGTGCTTGGGAACTAACAAATTGAAGATAGATCAATAATTCTTCAGTTACAAAAAAAAAATGATCAAGCGAGCTCAATCTCTGCTGGGCATAGAAAATAATCCCCCTTAACCCTCTGTACCATCACAGAATTATGTTGGGCGTTGCCACGGTTGTCCTCTAAATTTGAACAAAGCTTCTAGAAAGTCTTGTGTGAAGTGCGGAGCATTTTCATTCAAAAATCACATGAAAGAAATCTGCAATTATTGTTTTACTAACTAAAAATGTGATGTGTTCTGTAGTCTCTAAGTCATACAATTTCTTATCAATGCTTTTATTTATGTGATTTTGGTTGATTGTTAGGTAGGTAGGAAGTATTGTTAGGTACAACAATTCTTCTTTTGTCAAATTTACACTAAAGTTCTTATTAAAGCAAAATCTTTTTAATGGTTAATAACATTTTTAAAATGTATGGAGTAGTATTTTTATTGTCTAGTATAGAAATAAGTAAACCTTTATAAATAGCTTTAAAAATTCACCATCCAACTCATCAGGTTCTGGTTATTTCCCTTTAATCTGCTTAATGGCCATAGTTACTTCTTCGTTTGTTATTTCTGGGCCGTAGGGATTGTTTATTTAGGTCGGACTTCCTGCTACATCTTCGAATAATTCTTGCATATATTCTTTCCATCTTCGTAATTTATCTTTAATGGTAGTCAAAAGCTGGCTTTCAATGTCTACAACTATGCATGTATTGCGTTTTCTACTATTCTGTACCTCTTTAATTGTTTTGTGCATATGGAAATCGTCATATTTGCGTTGAAGTATTTCAACTTCCGTACATTTCTCCGTCAGCCATTCTTCTGTTGTTATGCTGTAGACCAACAAATGGGGGATTACTTTTACCGGTAATCGTTTAGTGACTTCGTATCACAAATAGTTAAATCATAATTACCGCCTGTGATTATTCAGTATTAGACCAGTAAAAGATATTTTTCTCATAACGTTTCGGACTCACTAAGCCACTCTTGGTCGCTTCGTACCGCTTTTGCCAATTTTCATTCACTACACTATCATTAACAGTTACCAATCGATGTCAAAACTCCGAAAGATTGTGCTTTATTATGATCCAAACACTATTATGATAATAATACTTATACAAAGTGGCCCAAAAGTCTGGAAACGGCCAATTATCGCGCAAATAGCTAGTTATAATTGTATAAAATTGAAGATACGCCTATTTTGGGATACGAAGATTCCATACTTGATATTTGCAATGTTGCCAGATTTGCCGTTTCTCATGTATTATTAGTAACTTTGGTTTTTCAAATTACCCTGTATATTCAGTCATTATTGGAATCTCCTATTCAATACGAGTTCAACCATTCATCGATTAGGGTACTGTCAACTCACAAATTGAGTACATTTTGAACACTTGATAAAGTAACCATTGTGTTAAAAAATGTTGTAATCTATCAATTGTTACGTTTTAATGTAGTTAAAAATAGTTAGTATTAAAAAAATTTATTGAGACAATTAGGCGTTGCCAGACTTCTGTTTTATGTATTTAAGACCTTCCAGACTACATAAAATCATAAGTGTTATATATGGTTAAACTCGTATTGAAAAGGAGATTCCAATAATGATGTACATATACAGGGTGATGAATTTAAAAAACCAAAGTTACTAATAATATAAGAGAAACGGCAAATCTGGCAACATTTTCAAATATCAAATATCAAATATGGAATCAAATTTGGGCAACTCTGTATATAATAAGTAGCCACATGATAATGATTTAGTCAGTTCAGCAAACGGCAACACAGAGAGTTCTTTGTAATATTATTATAACTCATTATTGTTCCTTATTCTGTAGTAGTTTAGTTTCCGAAAAAAACTCAATTACCAAAAAAAAAACAAAATCTGTTACCAAAGTTTTATAATCCATTATTTGTAAAATTTTACATTAACGGTATATCGAGTAAGTATATTACGATTTCTTGATCTTCGTGATTCTTGAGCGTTTGAATACTGTTCAGCAGATGATCAATTATATAAACGTTGTATCATATTTATTTTACTGTTATGTGAGTTTCGGTTTTCGATTTAAGGTTAATTTAATATTAGTAAGTAAATATATTTTGGTAAATTATCTTTATAGCTACAAGAAACAATTGAATCTGCGAACTACCCAAACGAATGGCGCTGAATGAATAATTTATTACAGTTCCTGCTATCTGCCAAGATAACGTACGAGAGAATAATAAAACCAGATGTTAGGGACTTGATGAAACCAAGTGGCAAGTTGCCAAGCATATTTCATAAATAGAAAATAGTACTTGTTGCTATGAATATTTAGAAATAAATATGTTTTTTCTTAATCCTTAATTACAAGCTTGTAAGACAAGTCAGCTAGAAATAAATCTAGGTTTCGTTTTACAGAACTTTCTATTGCCATAACTAAAATACGTGAAGAAATAGACAATAAAATATTTAGTTTAAAGTGTGTATCGAGTTTAAAATCTCAAAACAAAAACGATTGAGATTAATACGTTAATGCCAAAAAAAAAACAATTTAATACATTAGAAAAGCGTCTTAAAATAAAAAATACGAGGTAATAAACTTTATTGTAGAAACAAACAGACCAATAATTAAATTTTGCTCTTCAAAAAGCATACAATAATCGATTTCTGTTCAACTTAAGCTAGTTGATTTTTTGAAAGTTATTTTATGTTAATTCATAATTTTTTTTTTTGATAAATTTGTTGTCAAATACGTATTGAAGCTAAATAATCGGACAAATGTTAATATATTTATACAGGGAGTCCTTAAGTAACTACACAAAAAGAAACCGTAGATTTTACGCTTTAAAATATTACAATTTAAGACAAATTGCTTTAATAAAATGTTAATATTAAGAAAGGTATAGGGTGTTAAAGGGAAATTTAAAATTTTAATTTTTGCTATAACTTCTATATTTGTAAACATTTTTGTATAAAAATTCATAACTAAGTACAACTGAAGATCAGGAATTATAATTTGATGCACACTTTAATGTAGCTGATAGAGGGCGCCACATATGCCACATATGTGGCATACATTCGCACTTAATTTTTTGTTCTTTAAGTTACCGGTGTTTGTGGTAAAAAATAATAAAGGTACATTATTTTAATAAATAACAGGAATACTTCTTAATAACTTTAAAACTCAACAGTTTTCGAGATAATCGCATTTTACAAATCAACTACATAATTCAGATTTAACGCAATTACTCCAGGCAACAAAGAAAATTAGACAAAAACATCAATACTTCTGAATTTTGTGTAAAATGCCTTTAATAAAGTTAATAGTTAACGAAATATTAAATAAAATAAATATATCAACAGGATAATTTGCAATAGGATTTGACAAAATAACAGAATGATTGGATTTTACATCAAACATTTTACGTTTATTATTAAATTAAACTCATAATCAAAAAAATTTATTTACAATCCAAATTAAGAAATAGTTAAACTAAATAACATTGAACTTTTTGTCAAAGTAAGTGTTTGATATGTCCACCATTTTCTTTAATTCATTTGTCACTATATTCCATAGAAGATCGTCTCAAATTAAATAACATCATTGGTTCTAAAAAAACTGCTTCAATATTTATAATAAGTATTATAAGTATCATGTCGGTCAGATAGTTCAGCGGGCTGTGCGGCTGCCTCTCATTCGCTTCACTGTCGAATGGTTTAGTGGATGTGAGATCGAGCCCAAGCTCGGTGTACAGAAAACAAAAAGTCTAACGCAGCAGTTTAAAATTCTAGATGAATCTGCGGCTTAGACTAGGATATGCTGGGATCTGATCGGCCTATGGTGGAGCAGTACGGCAAGAGATAAGGGCTTGCGGCTCGGTGATACTCCTCCATAGATCCCTACCGGACAGGCGTAACGCCTAAAAAACCGGATATATATATTATAAGTATCATATATTATAATGGTAATATAATAATAAAGTATTCGTTTGGGATTTTTATGAACTAAATAATAATATAAATATCTCACCACATGACCAAGGAATATGACTACCACGAACAATCCAACATTCAGGAAAGTTGTATTTAATTATGTTCTCACTGACCTCTCTCTATAATGTGGTGGTGCACCATCCTGTATAAACCACATATTCGGCCTTAAGATTAATGACAATTTTTCCAATAAATCAATAAGATGATTTTATAAAAAATGTAAATAAATCTCACCTTTCAAATTTCAAGGTAATTCGCAAGTCCGTAAAAAATAATTACAAATGGTACCAAACCATACAATATTCATTTTAAACATGAATTTTAAACAAACGTATGGCTTGAAACCAATGATAATTATTTCTTATGAACATGCGGATTACCTTGTAATTTAAATGGTGCAAGAATTGTCATCAAACTTAAGGCGAAATATGTGGTTTATGCAAGATAGTACACCATCACATTATAGAGAGAGGGCAGTGAAAACATACTTAAATACAACTTTCGTGAACATTGGATTGTTCGTCGTAGTCATATTCCTTGGTCATATGGTGAGATATTAATATAATTATTTAATTCATAACAATCGCAAACGAATACTTTATTATTATATTACAAATATTATATATTATACTTATAATACTTATTATAAATACTGCAGCAGTTTCTTTAGAACCAATCATGCTATTTAATATGAGACGATCTTTTATGGAATGTAGTGACAAATGAATTAAAGAAAATGGTGGACATATCGAATACTTACTTTGACAAAAAGTTTAATGTTATTAAATTTACCTATTTCTTAATTTGGTTTGAAAATTAAATGTTTTGGTTATGGTTTAATTTATTGGTTTATATATAATATATGGTTTAATTGCCTTTCTCAAGTGATCTATTTTTGGCATGCGTTTACACTTTATAGTCTCAATGAAATAGGTTGAGGAGGGGAGAACTGTTTGTCTCAAGTTGGTCATTCAGAATTATATCTGTGTTTTTTAATTTGTTGATTTCCATAGATTCTAACAAGGATAGCTTAAGGCCTTTATTTTGAATGTGAAGAATTTGAAATTCGTCATTAAAAGAATGATTGTGATCTAGAAGGTGAAGTGCGTATGTAGAATCTGTTTTTCTATTATTGAAAGCCCTTTTATGTTCTGCTATTCGTTTATTAAAGTTTCTACCAGTTTGACCGATGAAAGTTTTTGGGCAGTCGCCACATTTAAGTTTGTACACACCACTGTGTAAGTGTTTTTTATTTTGGCTCTTGTTGTTTTTGATATATTTGCCTAGGTTGTTATTTGTTCGGAAAGCTGGTGTTATTCCTTTCTTTTTTATGTGTTTGGCTACTTATGCTGTTATTTTGCCAGTATTTGTAATCGAGCAGAAGGTACTGGGTTTTTTCTCTGGTGGTGGAAATACTAATTTCAGGGCTTTCTTGTGTAGTTTTTAATTTAACATTTTATTAATTGTTTGTTCGTTGTATCCGTTGTTTACTGCTATTTGCTTAATGATATTTAATTCTGTCTTAAAGTTGTATTTTGACATCGGAATTTCTGTTAATATATGTAACATAATATGACAGGCTGCCAGTTTATGTTGGATGCGATGATGAATTGTGTATAGTCGTGTCAGTATGGGTAGGTTTATGAAATATGGAGAAGTGATGTTTGTTTTTAGTCTGATAATTTTTAAACCTAAAAAAAATGGATTGATTTTGTTCTGTTTCTATTGTAAATTCAATATGACTATAAAGTGAATTAATATACAATAAAAATTGATCGAGTTTCCTGTTAGTTCCTATGAAACATATGAGATCTTCATCTACGTATCTCCACCAATATAAAAACTGTTTTAATACACAGGGTTTAAAATCTTTGTCTTAAGATGATCCATAAAAATATCTGATAGCAATGGGCTTAGAGGATTGCTCATTATAAGTCCTGCACTGTAATTTGTATATATTTGATTATTAAATTCAAAGTAGTCCTAATTTATGTAAACTTCAAAAAGATGTAAAATTTTAGATGTAATTATTGGATTTGTACTATTTTGGTCTAAAAGGTTTTTTACTAGAATAAAAGTTTCTGTAGGAGGTGTAATAGCAAGAAGATTTTTTACGTCAAATGAAATTAATCTGGAGTTGTTAGGTAACTGAAAATGTATTTTATTAACTAGTTCTATTGTATTTTTTATGGTAAGTTTAAGCTTATATGACGAAGCTGTATTAAAAGAAACTATAAGAAAATAAGAGGTTAAAATAAATTTTGTGGAAGTTTGAAAACACAGTTTTCAGTGTTTTATTGTTACAGAAGTATTAATGTTTTTGTCCAATTTTCTTTCGTTGCCTGGAGTAATTTCGTTAAATCTGAATTATGTAGATTATTTGTAAAATGTGATTATTTCTAAAACTGTTGGGTTTTAGTTATTAAGAAGTATACCTTTTATTTGTTAAAATAATATATTTTTATTATTTTTACCACAAACACTGGTAACTTTAAGAGCAAAAAAGTTAAGTCAAATGTGTGCCACATATGTGGCACGTCCTATTAGCTACATTAAAGTATACATTAACTTATATTTCTTGATGTTTAATAGTACTCAGTTATGAAATTTTATACATAAATGTTTACAAACATGAAAGTTATAGTGAACATTAAAATTTTAAATTTCACTTTAACACCCTGTATCTTTTTTAATATCAGCATTGTATTAAAACAATTTGGCTTTAGTCGTAATATTTTAAAGTGTAGAATGTACGGTTTCTTTTTGTAAAATTACTTAAGGATCACCTTGTATACGCTGCGTTTCTGTGCGAAATTAATTACTTACTTCATCAATAACAAATATACTGGATGTTTTATTTATTTTGCCAACTTTTTATGTGGTTCAATATTAACCACACTGTATACTTTCTTTACATCATATCAATTGTTTATTTTTAAAAGGGGTTAAGTGCTTTCTATTTCTACTTATTGCAAAAATTATTTTCTCCTATTCTGCATGGTTTGCTATTAAAAGGATTTAAGCGCTGATGCTATGAAGATTATTTACGATGCGAGACTGCAATAAATATATAAAGGAGGTAAGCGACGTCGCTCTTCTCCTTTTAACAGCAAAGTAAGCTTCATGTGACTTAACGATTTTTGTTTGCATAGTCGTGAAAACCATTTGCGTTATTTACTTTCTCGTCGCAAGTTTTGTTGGTTATTTTTAATATCTAAAAATATAACCATTTTAAGTAGTAAAAGAAACCAAATTTAAACAAGTAAATAGAGGTAAAATGACAAGTAATATACAACAGGTTAAAACAGAATAAAGATCTTTTACATGTTAGTTACGGAGGAAAAGAAGTCGCAGAAAAGAAAATCGAATTTTCGTGTTAGTTAATTTTTTATACTATTTTAAATGCCTAGTTGGCGTTAGATTTTTTTAGATGTTCTTTTTAATATTTCACAAAAACAAATAAGAAATGTTCTCCAAATTCTAGACTTAGGACAAAATATATGCAGTACGTAGACCCGAAAATACTTCCGGAAAAAACAGTAAAAATTTAAATTGAAGAAAACCAAAGAATACAAATAAAGTTATAAAAAACATTTTTTACTTAAAACCGGTTGAAGAATATATTCGTACATGTTGACAAAATCTGAGTGAGTAATTGATTTTAGTTTAAATGATTTTTCGAAAAATACAGTAAAGCGAATTTAAATTGTGTTGTTATTTAGCAGAAAACACGTGATAAAAAGGACTCAATCAAAAGTTTATGCCGAATTGCAGAAAAAGTATTATTTTAAAAGGCAAAAAAATTAATAATTATCTCTTAAACATGAATATTGCTCAGATAATGCTGTGTCATATATCGATAAAGGATTAGGTACATGTCAAATTTAGGTATCGGCTTAGTGATGCAGTAAAATGAACGGAAGCTGTAGAGCTATTCGAGGAATAACTCAAATACAAAAAAGTTTATGGGTACCTCAAAAAAAATTCATTGTAGACTTAATTGTAAATTACAGTAAATATAAATCGAATCTTCTTCTAAATGTGCCTATCTTCTATGTTGGCGACCACATTAAACCATCTTATTCTATTTACAGCAGCTCAAAATAGATCAGTTGACGATAGTCAGACCAGTCCATTTCCTAAGATTGACCAGCCAGGATATACGTCTACGTCCGGGCCCTCTCTTACCCTCATTCTTTCCTGTAGAATCAACTGTAGAAGTCGGTATTTATCTGTTTCAATTTATCAATTTATGTTATCAATTTTCTGTTTTCTATGGTGTTAATTATTTCTTTGTCTTTTCCTAGCCTCTGAATCATAGTTATGTTACTTCTGTGGTGTATATATGAGACCCACAACATACGTCGATAACACCACATTTCAAATTCCTCCCATCGTTTTACGGCATCTTCTGTAGGGCTTCAGTTTTCTACTCCATAGAGAAGGACACTGAAGACGTAACATCTAAGAATTCTTATGCGTATATTGATGATTAAACATAAGTTACAGAGAATCTCCCTAAGGCTGTTGAAAGAGCTTCTGGCTTTTTCAATACGAGCTTTTATATCGTAGTTTTGATCTTATGTATCCATAATATTGCAGCCCAAATAACATATTTTTCCACCTTTTCAAACGGTGTATTGTTAATGGTAATTTGGGCGTTTATGCCGGTGTTTTTACTTATGATCATTATTTTTATCATCTTGCAATTTAGTTTTAATAACGAAAATGCGACGAGTATTTAAAATGTAACGCTCGTAATAAAATTAGTTATGTAGTTATTATTAGGCCGTATTTGTTACATGTTTCTCTAACGTTATCCATCATCCTTTGGAGCTCCTGTGCACTATCTGCCAGCAACACTGTATCGTCTGCATATCTAATGTTGTTTATAGGTTGGCCATTTACAGCAATCCCATCTTCTGCTTTTTCTAAGACCTCTCTAAAGATGATTTCAGAGTATATGTTGAATAATGCCGGTGACAAGATGCAACTCTGTCCAACTTCTTTTTAAACTGTGAAGATCTTGGCCAAATTATGTACTAATCATACTCTTGCTTTTTTTGGAGATATAAGTTTGAGATCAGCCTTATATCCTTACCATTGAGTCCTGATGTTTTTAGAACATCGATTAGTTTCCCATGTGGGACTTTATCAAATGTCTTCGTCGAAATCAATGAAATATGCATACACATCGCAGTTGACATTATTGGTTTTCTGTATTAGAACTTGCAAACTAAAAAGTGCTTCCTTTGTTTCGAGTCCTGCTCTGAATTTTGGTTTAAATTCACTCAAGTGTTCTTCTAATTTGGTGTACATGCACGAGTGAATTGTTACGTAAAAATATAAGTTCTGTATATAAAATCTGTATTAATTATAAAAATCTGTAAACGTGTTGTTTATTCACTAATATTGTCTAGATTTTACGACCCTTTGACTAGCTGGCAGAAATTCCAAGTAATAAAAACCGGTCCATTCGAACGATCCAGGAATAAATAAAATAACCGGATTCCAGTATTTTCGCCAAGGATCGACATCCTTCGAGACATTATAGTCTAACAGCTGTATGATTATATAACGGGGCCTTTTTAGAAAACAGGCAGTCAGAAGGTAAATTCGCGACGAGTATTTAAAATGTAAAGGCCCGTTTTCACGCTACGTCTTATTGTACGTTTTGTTGGATAGGACAAATCCTATACAATAAAACGTGGCGTGTAAACAGCAAAACGTACGTCTTGTTGAATCGAAATGAAATCCAAGGTCAGATCGTAGAAATGATGAGAGAAGCATACTTTTGCGAGAACTGATAGGATAAAATTCCACCGAATTTTACATTCAGATAGAAATTTTTACTTATTCTTAAATTTGAGAGGAAATATGTAAGAGACAAAACAATTTTTCTTGCGATACCTGTAATTTGCACTGAAATAAAATTTGCAAAAATAAAAGAAAACAGCCGTGTTTCCTCCATAATAAAAAAACACTAAACAAACTTCACACAACTCAAGACTAGAAATGAGGTAGAAAACGGAAGGAAAAACGTAGTGTGTATACACTGGACAAAACGTACGTTTTGTCGTACGTTTTATATGACCAAAAAACGTACAATAAGACGTAGCGTGAAAACGGGCCTTAACGCTTGTATTAAAATTAATTATGTAGTTATTATTGTAAGATAAATTCATATAAATAAACTTTAAATAGAACCTTTGATAAATATTAAATTAGAATTTATAAAGACTTAACAGAATGACACTAAAGAATACTTCAAGTGCATGGCTCATTAAACTAACTAATTTATGTTCTTCACATTTTCTAGTATTGGCTTTTTTAGGAAGTGAAATCAATATTGATATTAGCCAGCTTTTGGTAGCTCGCAGTCTCATAGATGTTGTATAATAGCTTCGTAAGAGCTGTGATTTGGCGTGGCTCTAATAGCTTTAGGATTTCACCATGCACCTCATCAGGTCCTGGTTTATTTCAGTCAGACTTGGTGTTGCATCTTCGAATAATTCTTGCATATAATCTTTACATCTAGTCAAACTACCCACTATTAATTAGCTACTCTCACTGGTCTCACAAAATATAGACTTACAGCTTTATCTCCTAATAAGATCTCTTCTATTTTACCTTGGAATGAACTTGTTTACAAAATAAATAATATTCTAAGTCGGTATTTTAAGCATGAATTACATCCGTTAACTCTTCAACACATTTTTTAAAATATTGTTTGCGAATTACGGTTTGCTTTAAGAATAACGACGGAGTTAGTTGTGCAGTCACAACGGCCATCATTATTAAAACATAGAGTCATTTATCGTTTTCTAGCATCCATACAGCTGAATTAGTGGAACACTTCACGCTATAAACTCTCTTTTACCTACTTAGTACTCACCCCTCTACAGAAATCCGCATTTACCTCTTAGCATCAGTTACCAGCTGTTCTCCGTGTGAAGAGGTTTACTCTCCGGCTCTGGAACTCAATTCAGCCATGTATGTTACCTGAAGTCATATTTAATTTAATACTGAACATCACAGTTTTTTAACATGATGTATAATCTTTTACAACTATATGTAATTTAAAGGGTTTTTACCCATGTATTTTGGTGGCTCAGGCATTTTAACCTAGCAATTTTAAAATTTAAACCTGATGATGGACTGTTTAGTCCGAAAACGTTTGTTTTTTTGATGTGGCCCTTTTAAGGGTTTTTAAATAAATATACCCATTTACGAAGACTAACCTCTTTTTTTGTGATACGTGGTATACAATACAGCCAGCTACAGGAATTGTTTTCCTTGTGGATTTTCTTAGCATCTATTTACTGGATAAGAAATACTTTTACCAGATATCCAATTGTACACTCTATCCATTACTTAATCAACTAACTGGCCTTCCCAAGTAGTCTTCCTAAAAACAACCTAAGTTTCCTAACATATAGGTATTCAGGGCAATAAAAAAGCAAACGCCGCAGCCATATTAGCACTATCATCAACCAGTAATCCTAAAAGTCCTGCTAGCAAATCAATGGAATGGGCTGCCTTCTCAATTGAAAGATAGCCAACCAAATATTGATACATTTAAACAACCAAAATGTGCAGAAAAAATCAAACGTAGTACTTAGAAGGCTCAGAATTGGGCTTACCTGACTAACACGTGGATATCTAATGACTTCTGAAACCCTTCCTGTTGTATTTCAAATTATAGTTGTCAGTTAAACATATCCTCTTCGGTTGTCCAAAATACCAACATGAACTTGATAAATGAATGGATGACCGTGTTTATTAATTTTATTACATTCCCGGCAAATAACTCTCTTAGATGCTCGTATGTTACAAAAGTAACCAAAAGGGCTTAAAGAGTTTAATACTAATTTGTTTTCTTAAAATTTTAGAAAGTTAGGTTCTCTAAATGTTAAACTGCTTATCTGAGAGTAAAAACAATTCAAAATAAAGATAGTTTATTCGAATCCGTGCTCTAATTACGATTGTTTTCTATAGCTTTGGTCTTATTTGGTTAAACAATTTTCAGTCTCTACTTTTATTCACTACTAGGTATATAACAAACAGTCAATTGAATGCAACAATAAAGAACAGTAACAGTAAAAATAATTCAACAACTTTAATCTAGTAAATTAATTATAGCAATATGCAAAATATGCGTAGGTGTGTAACATTCAAAGTCCATATTGGAAACAGCTGCTACATGGAAAATGCGTTTAGTTTACATTTGAAGTAAGGGATTAAAGCATTGAAATACTAGCAGTGTATAGCGATTCAAACCCACATACTCGCATAGTTTGAAGTAGAATCCCCTGATTTGTTGCAGTGGATATCTGCAACAATTAAGCAGGTTTAACACATTTCACATTTAACAGGTTCCCATTGATGTTAAAATAATAATAATAAACAATTTTAACTGGAAAAATATATCATAATTAATACATATTTAACTAAATTAAGCAAAAAATTTAAGCACGTTTAGGACATTTTAAGTACCTATTTGACGAGTTTTTAGTTACTTACTTGACTTTACTGTATCCGTACATGTCATTCATAAAATTTCGGCCCAGTATCGGGCTACGTCGGTTTCATCTTTGTTGGCGAGCCACAAATCTTCGAGGGTATATCGATGAGGACAGTTTTTGCATGGAAGAAGATATATTCTGTGTTTCTTTACAGTCACAGTTCACATCATATTGGTCGATTTTTTGCCATTTTACCATGTTTGATTTTTCTGGAGCGACTCCCGTTCTTATCGTATTCATAGTTTTCCACGTTTTGAAGTCTAGGGACTGCCCGGTACATTGAACCTGGGGAAGGGAAAAATACTTAGGCGGTTCATTCTGCACTGTTCCAAGGAAGCTTTTCCTAGATTTTAGTCGCTTTAGTGGTGTTCGAGCTTTGTATAGGGCATGCCGCTCGTCTGACATCTGTTTAATTTTCTCTATGTGTTCTGCAATGCCTCTGCGTGTTGAGTGTTCTACAATTTCCGCTGCTTTATATAGATTTGAGAGTGGCGTTGCTTTCATACACCCCGTTTCTATCCGGCATGTCTCATTTAGTGCAGTATCAACTTGTTTGGTGTGGGCAGATCTGCCCCAAAGGAGGCACGCATATTCAGCAGTTGAGAAATACAGTGCCTGTACCGTTGTTCTTAAAACGAGAGGACGTACAGCCCATTTACTTTCCGTTAGCTTTCTGAGATATCTATTTTTAGTTGTTACTTTTTCTCTCGTTTTTATACAATGTTGTCTGTAGGAGGGTCCGGTCTAGCCTTAATCCAAGATATATAGGTTGGTTTGTGTGTTCTAATGTATTAACATTATACACAATTTGCAGTTTTCGCTTGGTTTCCTTTGCGCGAAGGTGAAAAGCACAGACTTGTGTTTTAAAGGAATTGGGTCTCAGGGAATTCTTCGGGTAGTACGCTGTCATTGTTTTTAAGGCAGTTTAGAATTTCTCCTCGACTTCCTTGAGCACATATTGCAGGATCGTTACCATACAGGAAGTGCTTGGTTTCGGTCAGCGTAGGTTGGTCGTTTGTGTATATATTTAAAAGCATTGGCGCTTAAAACACTTCCCCGTGGAAGGCCCTTTTTTGAACTCTTCACCTACTTACTTTACTTCAGCCTAACAAAAAAACGGCTGTTTTGCAGTTAGAAATATATGACCTTACCCAGATGGTGGTCGTTGAGAGTGTCGTATAATTTGTAGAGCAATGTTTTGTGTCTTACTGTGTCATTGGCTGCTGTCAATTCTACGAAACAGCCCCTGTTCAAAGTTTTTCTTTAAAGCCCTCTTCACTGTATTCTGTTATTGCGAGGACTTGAGCGGTGCAAGATTTGCCGATCTGAATCCTCCTGGTTCTGGGATAAGGTGCTTGTCGACATTTTTTTTTATTCTGGCGAGTATGAGTCTCTCGTATAGTTTGAAAAATGACACAATAGCGAAATAGGTCTGTAGCTGATGGGGTGTTCTGGATCCTTTCTTGGTTTAAACAAGACTACTACCTTAGATTTTCTCCATGATTTTGAAATTTCGCAGGATTTGCAGCACGTGATATAAAATTGAAAGATCCAGTTTTTGGTCCTTGGCCTATATGCTTTAGTTATTTACTGCATAATATCAACCACACCTGCAGCTTTCTCGTTTTTTAATCTCTTTATACCGTCGTGGGGTTGTTTTAGCGTAAAAGGAGTTTCTAAGTGGTTTGTTTTCGAATCCAATCTTCTTTTAGTTGTTGGGTCCTTATATCGGGTTGTATAAAGAGGTTGAGCAGCGACTTGATTTGCTGTAACCTTGCAAGGTGGTTTATGTTGTGGTAAGTTTTTTTACAAGGTTTTAAGGCATTTTTTCCACAGTAATAATCCACTTTTCCTGTCTTGGCTTGACTTACCTGTTGGAGTAGTACTGCTCCACAGTCAACCGTTTCTTGGCTAAAAGGGTAAGTGAAAAAGGGGGTTTCGTATGTTCATATTAGTTCTTTGCACTCGCTGGACATCACGAAAACATGTTGTTATTAATATTCTCTGGGGAGAGCTTTTCTAAACACATTTTTGAGTATCTCTACAATTTTTCATAGTTTTCTACTTTTGGTCCAAGACTAGCAGCTCGGAATCTAGCATATCTGCATACTTTTGCCAGTTTGCTTTTTTTAATTTAATCTCTTTCTGAAAGGAATAACTCGTGGTCTGACAATTGGAAAGATATTTATACCAATTGGTCTATGCTGAGTTTTTGGTATGAGGCGATATAATAGGTACTTTAGTACACAGGTCTTTAAGATTTTTACTTGAAAAACTACTTTAGTACATAGGTCTTTAAGACTTTTACTTGAAAAACAGATATCCGGGTTATATCCTCTTTTCCAAACTTTTGCTCCGAAAAGATTGTGGAAGTTTAGAATCATGGATTAACGTGAGGTTACTCGTTTCGGCTCAAGCTTCTACTGCGTCTCCATTTGCGTACGAGTCTGCATAGCCTGAGTGTAAACTGTGACTGTTAAAGTCTCTCAATACAAGCTGGTTGGGATGTGATTGGAAGACTGTTTAGTTAATAGATACCTATAGTCCACAAACTTATAAGTTTTCTGCAGAAATTTCAGCGTGATATTTTTAATCATTAACAATTTGGTGCAAACAATCAAGGAAATCTATTTATAATTAAATTTAAACATGTTATCTGTTCAGAAATATAAAAACTTCAAAATGGCATTTTTATATATTTTTTAATTAATTAAATGCTCTTAAAATAAGAAAAAGAAGGCAAACTGTTGATGATTTATAACTTTTGTAAAAATTAACCCTTATTGTTTATCGCAGAGTTCAATTGTTTGTAATAACATTCTACGGGTTCTTTACGAAAATGAAGGCAGTTATTCTTTTGTGACGTCCTCTCGTATCGGTCGGTAGTTCGGTATATCTTCGGTCTGGTTGTTGACCGCGATATCGGTCGGTAGTCGGTATATTTTCGGTCTGGTCTTCGACCGCGGTATCGGTCGGTAGTCGGTTATTGTCTGCATTGTACGATCTGGATCTGTGTTCTGTCCTGGTTTGGTATTGTTCTCTCCTTCTTACGCGATTTCTATTTAAGATGTTAGATAAATCAAGGCCCCATCTTGTTATTTCATGCATTCCCAGTACTACTTCTGAAGCTAGGTTTGGTAAAAAATGTAGTTTGGCTTTTCTCCAAACGTTGTCTATGGAACATTTCGCTGTAAAACAGATTTCTATGTTGCTGGTTTTTCCATCTGCCAGCGTGATCTTTAAAGCTTTTCTGTCGCTTTTTGTTCCACATTGTTCCAATATTTTTTTACCTTTTTGTCCTATAAACGAATTTTGGGCTCCTGTGTCTATTAGTGCTTTTAACTTTTTACCGTTGCTGAACGTTATCGTTGTGTGGGGTCGTTGATCTGTATAGTGTGCGTAGCTGGAGGTTGTTAGGGAGGACTCTAAATGCTGACTGGGTTGCCTCCTTCTTGTCCAGTCCTGTTGGAGTTTTCCGGTCGGCTTCTACATTGGCAGTTATTGGAAGTTGTTCCTCGGGTTCCGCAATGGCTGCAGAAGAGTACAGCGATAGCTCTGCAGTTTCTTCTATTGTGGCCTCTGCGGCCGCATCTCCAACAACAAGTCTGTCTGTCGAAATTCTGTATTTTGTTATTACGACTATTTGCCTGTGTCCAGTCACACCTTGTATTGTTTCTGTTATATATTTCTTTTTGAACCATATCATATTCTTCCGCTAGTCTGATGATGTCCTGTGTTGACGATACGTCTTGCCTCTTTATATACAACTTGTATTTCGGGTTCATATTGGTGTATATCCTGTTTAGTTCTTCTTGGTGATTGAATTCACCATGTCTTCTGATCATTGTTTGAATATCAATGATGTAGTCTTTTACACCTTCGTTGTTTCGTTGGAGTCGGTTCCGGATTTGAGCTTCCAGAGATTGCGTGAGAACGGAGGAAACGAAGAAATTGCGAAAATCTTGTTCGAAGTCTTTTAATTCGTTCCAATATTTATTATTGTTTCTGTACCATAGTAATGCTTTCCCGTTTAATGTTTCTGGTAGAGCTTGTAAAACGTGGGTGTCTTGTAGGCCGTAAGCTGTCTGGAGTTCTTTCAACCGTTCTATGAATTCTATTGGGTCTCTTGAACCGTCAAAGTGTAACCCCCATTTGCGTACTATTTCCATCTTTCTTTGTCTGTCTTCCATCTGGTTTTCTTCTATTTCCTCTGGGTTTTGGCCTTTTTGAGTTGGTGCCTTGATGATCGCAACTAATCTCGCTCTTAGCTCGCTGAAATTCCCTTCCGTCGACTGTTCTCTGTTTGTTAATTCGGCTATAAGTTCGTCTTTCTTTAATAGGTACACCCAACTAACCTTCGACGTTTCCGGAGCGTCTGTCATTTTTGAACTGTGAATCACCCTGTATTTGAATAAAGTTTGAAATGCAGTACTGTCTCATGAAAATAAAATTCGGAATTCGGTCGATATTATTGTTTAAAACGAATTTTTCTGCTCGGGCGCCATCTGTGACGTCCTCTCGTAGGAGTCACTATCCGGGTAGCTTTTGGACAGTCAGAGACAGAGTTCAAAATAAAAATAAAACTTTATTGTCTTCCTTAAATTAAATTGACAAAAATCTTATGTACATATTTACAATTTAGTTTAGTCTTCTCAGTACCTGGCCTATTTATTCAAATTAAGTTTGACCTTGTCGTATGAAGTTGGTCTTATCGGCAATCGAGTGTGTTTTCGGAATTTTACGTGAACGATGTGTCGATTTAATAACAGCGGACGATAGGTACAAAGAAAAGAAAGGAACTCAACACGTCCCTTAAGTGATTCGGGTTAATAGGACACTCCTCGACAGTCTCAACACGACTGCTTCGGAGTACGGGTAATGAAGAGCTCAACACGCTCTCCGGGTACGACGGTATGGAACGGAAACAACTTGTGAACTCAACACGTCCACAAGCCGGGGTAGGGAAGAAGAGAACCTTCAGTCAACACCTGACGATTCTGCCTCTATGAGGAAATAATGCGGTTTATATAGCAAAGTTTTGCCCTTTCTACTGTCGATACACTCCTACTTCATGGGTTGGTTCGCGCGCACGCTGGTTTAACGGTGATGGCTTGGACTCATCGTTACACTTTTGTCGGCACAGTTTCACAGCAACGAAATATTCTCTGATAAAAAAATTAAAACGTAAGCCTGAAATTATTTTACACTATAATAAAACCAAAGGGTCCGTTGAGACCGGAGATAAAATGACCAAAGAATATACATGTGTTCGTTCAAGTAGAAGATGACCGTTTACGATTTGTATGGAAATTATTGATATGACTGCACTTAATGCCTATATTATATTCAGATTCTTTTAGAAAACTTGGTACAAGAACTTATACTTCTAAACGTTCTTAACCGGAAACAGAATAGCAATAATTTTCACAAAACTGTAAAAACCGCGATAGATGTATTTTATTTTAACAGTAATGCCATAGTATCAGAAAATCCTGCTAAAGGAACCCAACATTATACAAATTCAAGATGCAGCTTTTGTGCTAGATCACGGGATAGAAAGACTAAAACATCATGAAGTATATGCAGATAACTCATTTGCAACATACATCGAGAAAAAAGTAAAAAATTTGTATGTCCTGATTGTAAAAATAATAAATTAAAAGATTTTAGTTAAAGGTAAAAATAAATACAGTGTATATTTTTTTATTTAATAATAAAAACAAATTATTGTAGTTGCTAGTGCTTCATTGTATAACTTCCCAAACAATAATGTATAATTTAAATAAATTATTAAAATATTTCAGTGGGGTACCATAGTTACCCCACACGGTCTGAAGCGTAAGTTTTTGTAGGACGGTTCCGGAAAGGTTAACCAATTGTCCTAGTTTCTGTAGCGTTTTTCTATTTTCTACTATATTCTTACTTATAGTTATTGTCGGTTGAGTCGTGTTTATAGAACCACTGTACTAATTTAGTTGATTATTAAGATATTTTTCGGGAATTATATGTGTTTAATCTATATTACATTAATTGGTTTTAAAGAAATTACATAATATACCTAAAACAAAAATTTTGTTTTTTTATATAACTATATTGTATTGCTGAAATATAAACTATATAATTTTAATCATATTTTGTTATGTATGTTCAATGGGACTCCCTTGTGTTGTTTACTTCAGAAGAAAGCGGTTATCGAAATCTTCCAATTCACTGGCAATGTTTCTGTGATGAAATTATGGTAGGTAGCGAGATTGAGTTAGGGTGAAATGCACACAGCATAAAATTGTGAGATTTTAATATGGAGACAAAGAAAGGCAAAAGAAATAATCGAAACGTATGTTTCCGTTCTGGATTTTATTACAAACAGGTTGGAAAATTCATAAAATTGTACAAATATACAAAGGAAATAGGAAATGTACATTTACATTTAATATAAAAAAACACTTATTTACAGAGAAACGGATCAATATTAAAAGGTATTTTATTTACTTTTACTTTGTTTAATTTATAACTATTATATTAATCCATAGTTATCGAGTGGATAGCGGCCATATTATTGAAATTATTTCTGCCAAATTGTGACTTATTTAAGGAAGCTGGTTTTCGTGCACCACTAAGGGTCAACTATAAAATATGCTTTGATGCACTAAAGAAATTACTAATCCTCACAAAGAAAGAGATTAAATCAGTATGATAAACATAAAAAAATGTAAAATATGAATTTGAAATATAAAAAAAATGAAATATAAAAAATAAATCCCTAAACTAATTTTAGAAACCAAATTCAGATTTCTGCTTTAATCTCTGCCTAAGAATGGCAAGGTAAACCAGACATTATTAAAGATATTATTAGAGACATAGAGAATCTAAAATTGCATTCCACAACATATCTCCTCAACTAAGTAAAAATCCTTAGCTAATTAGTTTCTCGTACTCATAAAGAGCATATCGAAATAAAAGAAAAGACAATTAAGATTTGATTTCATGTATATTGGGTCTGTGTATCCGTTCTATTTCACACTAAAAGGGATCTTCGGAGCGACTATTCACAAACGCTCTGAACGTAAAAATAGTATTTTCTGTCATAATAGAAGCAACTATAAAATAGCTTCAATCTGGAAGCAATAGAAACATCTGCTAAATAAATCCGTATACTAATTTTTGAAACCAAATTTAGATTTCTAGTTTAATCTGTGTTTCTAAATGTACCTAAAATATAAAAATCTAACTAATTGAAGGATGGCTAGCGGAATGTGCCATAGAATGACTACTTGACATTCAAAAGAAGATTCGGCCAATTTGCATGCCCCACAGCTGGGGGTCGGGGCTGGGAAGTAAAATAGAAAATTGACATATGATTTTATGTTATTAATGGATTTTAGATTAAGAATATTTCCTCCTGAAATAATGTGAAAAATGACAGATCTACATATATCAACTATCAAATAATAAAGAAAACACACACAAAACTAAAACTTTCTCTAACTTCTCTTCTTTCCAAAAAAAACAAACTTTAACCCATCAATCCTCAACGTTTCGTTAACGAAACATTATTTTCTTATTTTTTTTTAATGTTTCAGAGTGAAAAAATCAACTTTTTGCCTACTAAATGTCATTCCGAAAAGAATGTTGTCGGCTTTAGTATAAAAATTTAGTGTTCCAACCTTAACACTTCCAACTGTTCACGAATTTTATTTGGCTACTGTTTCTTGATTATTGTAATTTTGTTTATTATGGAGCGTCAGTCGCGTAATTTAAACCAAGATGAATGTGCCCAAGCAGTGATACTGTGGGAAGAAGGTTGGAGTTACCGAAGAATGGGTGGCCAATTTAATGTGTCCCACACATCCGTCTCACGGGTGTTAGAAGGATTTTTTGAAACAGGGGATCATACTCGCAGACCAGGGCAAGGACGAAACCGGATAACTACCCCTATTCAAGATCAATTTTTAAGAATTTCTGCTCTTCGACAACGTTTTGTAACACATTGAAGTCTACAAATTCAGCTTCGAGACGTGCATGCTATACAAATTAGAACTGAAACTGTTCGCCAGCGACTTAACCCCTAGGAGTGCCGCCCGAGGTCCTCTATTAACTGCAGAGCATCGAAGGGGAGACTACATTTTGCCAGAAAACACGTTAATTGGTTAGAGGCTGACTGGAAACAAGTGCTATTTACTGATGAATCCCAAGTTTGTTTGTACAATAACGACAGATGTGTTCGTGTGTTTGCGACGACCCAACGAACGATTATGCTCAGTGTAACTTCTCACACACTTCATTTTTTGGTGGAGGATCCGTTATGGTGTGGGGTGGTATTTCTTTGACCGCACGTACGGACCTAGTGGTCATACAAAATGGAACTGTTCCAGCTGAAAGGTACATATTAGAGATCCTGGAGCAACATGTAGTACCATTCGCTCCTTATATCGGTGAAAATTTCTTTCTAATGCAAGATAATGCCAGACCTCACTCTGCACAGATCCTCAGAAATTATCTAGAAGAGGTAGAAATTAACACTATGGAATGACCAGCACATAGTCCGAATTTAAATCCGATTAAAAATTTCTGGGATATCCTTGGTAGGCGATTAAGAGCGACATCGATTCACCCAAACAACTTACAGGAAGTGGGAGAGAGGCTGATAAAATAATATTAGGATTTTACTGTAGTATCATTATGTTAATTATTTTTTTGAGATTCAACAAGTACTTTAAAATTATATTGAAGTTTTATACTATAAGCAGTTGCTCTTTTTATTTCCAAGAAAAACGTCGAATTTTAACCTGATATTTTTAAATTTAATGGTTTAATATAGAGTTTTCTATTAAAGCTGTTTTTTAAATATACTTAATTTCATTTCAATACTTAAATAATTTATTTCTTAATGGAAGTGTTTTGAAATTTTAAACTCTCCGAATTTTTACTCATTTTGTTACAGCGAAATATGACTTCTATTGATTTGATACTTGACAACTTTCAATTTATGTTTTGTAAACAGAGTCCCTTTGAATTTAAAATACAAAGATATAATAGAATGAGCAATCACGGTACAATCTCTTTTAAGATCTTATAGAACCCTTTACTTTGGAACTTTTGAAATACGTTACAATTAAATATCCTTAAAGCAGGATTTAAGATAACCAAAACTGCCAATGTTATAATTAATTTTCTGATATAATAACCTCTGTTACTTTAGGAGAATAAATGTGGTATTAAATGTAATAGTTTTCTTTTATTCTTTTAATTTAAATCATCTTTAAATTTAAAATATATTAAGTATTTGCAGATAATAATATTATAGTTACTAATAATTTTATAGTTTTCATACTATATTAAAAAGTCAAGAAGAAAAACAGGTAGAGTATGTTTCAACTGGAGTGCCAAAAATTTCTAGGACTAGTAAAGCATCACCAAACAAAGCAGTGGCGTTTCAAAAAATACTTACGTGATGAGTTAAATCAAATTGTTAAAGATATGTACACACAATTTATTAAACATATATCACATACATATATTATCTGTATGTGAAATCATAGATACGTCTTACAGATTCCAGTAATAATAAATATTAATTACAAAGATTGTTTTATTAACTTTAAAACCTTTATTGTTTATATTATAACGAAGATAAGAATTATAAGAATATACGAAACTATTGTAAGAAAGTAAAAAGTAATAGATACATACAGGACAGTCTGGAAAACTTATATTTACATAGGTTACATAACTACATCGTAATGTTAAATTATATTATTCACTTTGATAATCAGATGCACTGTCGTCGTCACTAGAATCATTTATATCAATCCTTAATTCTTCAGTAATTGCATCTATGCGACATTCACTTTTCAAATACTTATATTTAACCTTGACAACATGTTCACAGACTTTCTTCCAGTTATCTATAGGTACTCTAGCAAATTTTTGTTCCACCAACACCTTTACGTCTTCTAACTTTAAATAAACGTTTGGTTTTGCAAATTCATGTTTTATTTTCGCCCAAACCATTTCTATAGGGTTCAAGTCTGTATGATATGGAAGAGGTTTTAAAGAAATATGTCTACATTCTTGAAGCACTTGGTCAAATTTATATTGAATATAATTATTTTCTTTGTGTTGTTTGTGTCGTTTGATGATTTCATACAGTTGCGGTTTTAACAATAACGTTACAAATTTTTTTTTTTTCGTTAAAAACGGTATTTTTTTTCTGTTAACCAAGATATCATACCCATTTTTTCGAATTACTGGTGGCTGCTTTATTAATTTTATAATATGTAACAGTAAAGTAAAGAACAGTAAATTGGGAATTTACTGTCCTATCATCCATTTTTTATAATTTTCTCAATTCATATCATCATGGTAATCTCCACTCTTAGCTCCTGACTTAAAAATCAAAAGGGCGTTCTGTATGAAACCCATCTCCCGACCACCATGTACGATAATCAATCTACTTTCTTTTAAAATGTTTTTTAACAATTTTTTGCCACTGTCATCTGTCCAGCTATTTGGCATAGTATGTCCTACATATACATAGGTTTCATCAACATATACAATTGACCGTCATTTCTGTAATATTTAATGTTGTTCAAATATTTAATGCAAAGAGCACGAATATCGTTCCATTTAATTAATAAACAACAATTACCTTTGGTTTTCTCCAATTTAAAGCCCAAATCTTTCACAATTCTGTAGAAATAACTCACACTTCCAGTCCACTTGTACACCTCTTCAAGCCTTTTATGCAAAAGCTTTAATGATACACGACAATATTTAGTCTCATGAAAACGATTAATGGTATTTCTAATAAACTGTTTGTTATACTCCCTTAAACGTGTCATGGTTGCTTTCCTTTTATCAAGTATTGTAGTTCGAAATTTTAGTGTATTATTTGACTCTGCGCTTATTGAGTGTCAAACATACTCGCGCTTGTTGAATGATGGTTTCTACGGTAAGTAAAGATACTATAGTAGCTTTGCTCGCACGTTGTTTAATACTGGTTCAATTATCTTCAGGAAATAGTATTTGCATATATTTAAATATATTGTAAACTATTTCTTTGAATTCTGAAAGCAATCTGATCTGTTTACTCGTAGCTACACCATTCTACAAAATAGTTTCAATGCGCGTGATAGCACCTTGCTTGTTGACAAGACAACCTAATGAGACTAAATTACGAACCCGTTTGAGGTCCAGCGACTAGAAATTCTCAAAAATAATTCTTATCAGTTCTTTGTATGTCCTTAACAAGTTGTTAAGGAGTCATTAATTTTGACGTTATAATTACGGTTTTAAGGTAACTAAACCTAAATTAGAAATTAACTTTTACCAAAATTTATAGAGTATCAATTATTAAAGATGTTATAAAAAACAAAAAGTTTGGTATCTATAAAACAGTATGTATATAATCAAACTTCATTTATTATTTAAGTAAGTAATAATTTTATAATTAGTGCTATTTCAAATAATTTAATGTGTTTAATATTACAACGCCACTGCATGGGTCTGATCATAGATATTCTAATGTCTGCGTGATTAAGTATTTCGTGGAAGGGCTCGCCACTCGATTTGAAATAAGCTGTATTACCACAGAGCTTGCTAAAATTTTATACCTTACTAACAATTAAAAACGTCTTCCCTTACATGGAATATAAAATATAATCATATTCAGCTATGTATATATATATATATATATATATATATATATATATATATATATATTTAATTGCTACAATAATTCATTTTAATTTTCACTTCACAATTTTATTATTTTACTTGCAATTTATTTAACATAACAAAAATTGCTTCTAACTTTTAAAATTTGGATATATTTAATAAAAAATCGACAAAGAAAAATATAATAATTATTTAATTCTAATACCTCATCAGTTTATGTATTTTTAGATATACCTTAGATATACCTTTAGATATACCTTAATTACCTAGATATTTATTTAAATTAAATATGTAGGTACATAAAATGCCAAATAAAATATAAAATTTGTTAAACCAGCCCTTTTTATTATTTACCTGAAGAGGCAAATCTCTTTATGGCTTTAACTTTATCAGCGGGGTACTTTTAAATTTTAAAAATGATTCGAAGTAAAAATCGAAACTATAAAATAAATTATGGTTAGTTTTTAAAAGAAATAATAAATTATATCAAAATGCGACAAAAAACTAGCTTCAGAACAATATTAGTTTCTTTTAGATTTGTGAGCCATATTAAAATCGTGTTTAAGTTTTTTAAAAATATTTAAATACTTAAACTGAACTATATATTTTTTATTATTCGCCTTTTTGATAATAGTGTAAAAGTCGAATTGGCTTACATAATTAGTAGGCTTTAGAAGCACAAAGAAAATATTTTTTTAACGAAATTATCCATTTGCCCATTTCTGTACCCATTACTTTACAAAAAATACATCAAATCTAATATTACAAAAATACAAAAGTATATACAGCGAAATATCGGCTTAAAAAGCTGCGACTTAACAATGACATTTTTTATTAAAGCTCAAAGCGTTATTTTTTCTCTCAGACTCTTTTGTAAAAAACACCGCAATTTCTAATCCTTTTGGGACAACGAAAGAACATGCTTTTTACCCTAATAAAATCCCTTAGTAGCAATTTGTCATAAAACCTTAATTTTTCACAACTTGAAAATTTTAAATACGGTTAGCAGCACTTCGGTCAATTACTTTTAACTACTTTTACTGAATATTTATCTTTAATTTACTAAAAGGCTATTAAATTAAAAAAATCAAAAAATCCATTAACCTTATTATTTTATCTTTGATTGAACGTACATAAAATTGAGTAAAAAGTTAAATTTATACAGTTTAATTTAAAAATTTATGCATAAAGATAAATTCAAAGTAGTGAGTTGAAATTCATTATCTAAATTAAAACTTCTCTTTTATTCCATACCGGTGCTATAGCTTACTTTTAACGTCAAACTAAATTACAATATCCATATTTCTGAATACCTTAATACACTATAGTATATTTGAAAAATAGCTGGAGTACATTCTCAGAAAAAAAATTAAATTGTAGCATTAAAGCATATTGTAGTATGTGTGCTTTTCGTACAATGTCAATATTTTAGCTTATTTTAAGTTGGGTTTGACTATTTAGATATAAATTTTTTCACGTCACATTAACTATAGTAAAATTTAGTTACCTGCTATTATTAACAGTAGACTAGAGATTAAGGAAACTACATTATTTGTTTCGGTTTATTAGATATTTAAACTATTTTTAAGCATATTATTTTTATATAAATCTGTTTATTTTAGTAACCTTATTTATGGTTACTTTTGTCGTTATGATAATGACCATTAAATAAAATAAATAAAGAAACTTAAAATAAATAGGTATTTAGTTAATGGTCTTTTGATAGTTTAGATAGAAAAAGTCGATTAGCGAAAGATGGTTTCCGATTAATGTGAACGCTATTTTAAATAGTTTATTTTAAACAACTGGGAATCCTGATGAAAATGACGAAAAACATGAAGTAATAATAGTGATGGGAGATTTCAATGCAAAGGTTGGCAGAGGCAAGGTGAATGAGATCGTGGGAAACTTCGGCCTAGGGGAGAGAAACGATAGAGGTGATAGACTTATATGCTTCTGCCAGGAATATAACCTGCTGTTAAGTAATACACTCTTCAAGCTCCCCAAACGTCGACTTTACACATGGAAATCCCCTACTGACTCACCTGACAACATCATTAGGAATCAGATGGATTATATAGCAGTACCAACAAGATATAAAAACATGATAAAATCATCAAAAACGTACCCAGGTGCCGATGTTCCTACGGACCACAATTTGTTGGTATGCAGAATGGTCATGAGAGTAAAACGGCTCGAGAAAAGATCTAATTTAAACACAATCGATATTAAAAAACTCACTAACCCAGAAACCGAAATAAAAGTACGAGAACAACTAGGAAAGAAAATAAAGGACATTAACGAGAACACGTCGGACATAATAGAGAGATGGGATAAATCGAGGGAAGCAATCCAAACAACATGCGCGACTCTATTAAAGCGTGACCGACGGAAGAAGAAAGAATGGATGTCTGATGAGATAATGGATATGATGGATGAAAGACGTAAATTCAAGAATAAAAATGCAGAAAAATACCAGCAGATCCACAAAACCATAAGAACGAAAATTCGAGAAGCCAAAGAAAAATGGTTTTCCAACGAATGCAGGGAAATAGAACAATACGAACGAAAATACGACAGTTACAATATGCACAAAAAAATAAAATCGATGACAAACAAGAGGAAATTCAATAAGTCACCCAACAGCATAAAAGATAGCGATAGAAATCTTATCTCGGAGCCATCAACAATCTTAAAAACATGAAAATCATACATAAAAAAATTATTTGCATCTGACAGGACTGATGATCACCTATATGGAGAAGGAGTAACAGGACCTTCAATCCTTAAATCGGAGATAGAAGATGCCATTGCAGCACTAAAAAACAATAAGTCAGCAGGTCCGGACAATGTACCCTGCGAAATATTAAAGATTCTATGTAAATCAGACAAACAGTTCCTTGATAATCTAGTTGTACTTTTTAACAACATATATAATAGCGGTAAAATCCCGGAGAACTGGCTGCAGTCAACATTTATTACAATCCCGAAGAAACCAAATGCCCAGATTTGTGATGACTACCGGCTTATAAGCTTGATCAATCATGTCACTAAAGCGTTCACTAAGATCATTCATAGAAGAATATATGATAAATGTGAGTCAAATATTGATAGATCGCAGTTTGGTTTTCGGAAAGCACTTGGAACTAGAGAAGCAATTTTCGCTCTCCAGGTGCTTATACAGCGTTGTAGAGACGTTGATAAGGACGTGTATTTGTGCTTTGTAGATTTTAGAAAAGCATTTGACAATGTCAATCATGAACAATTGATAGGTATTCTGCGAAAGACAGGTATTGACGACAAGGACATTCGAATTGTGGCAAACCTATACTAAACAGCAAGAGCAAAAATTGGCTCTTGCTGTTTAGTATAGGTTTGGCACCAACGTAAATGCAAAATGGGAACAGACCATAGAAATTAAGGTGAGAATAGAACGAGCTAGAGCAGCATTTAGCAATATGAAAAAGCTCCTCATAAGCAAGGATTTGTCTCTTTCCCTAAAACTACGTCTAGTTAAATGCTACATTTTTCCGATCTTGCTGTATGGCGTGGAGGCCTGGACGCTGACGGAGACGCTAACGAGAAAACTAGAAGCAGTCGAAATGTGGGTGTACCGACGCATTCTTCGTATATCCTGGACCGAACATGTCACCAACATAGAGGTACTCCAAAGAATCGGAAAGAAGAAAGAAATCGTGAATACAATTAAACAAAGAAAGCTTGAATATCTAGGCCACATATTGAGACACGATAAGTACCGTCTGCTATAATTGATTGTCCAGGGAAAAATAGACAGTAAGCGAGGGCCAGGCAGGTTCGGGCTCACATCGGTCGAACTATTCAGAAGCGCCGCAAACAAGATCAAAATTGCCATGTTAATAGCCAACGTTTGCAACGGACAGGGCACTTGAAAAAAGATTTTAAACAGTATAAATTTGGATTTTGTTTAAAAAACCAATTATTAATAAAACGGTTAATTGTCTAAACAGTCATTCATTAATATCGGAATACTTTTATCGGATTATAAGCGAGTGAAGAGATCTGACAGAATTGTTTTTTGCAAGACTAAATAGTGAGTTTATAGAATATGGAATATGGAATTAACACCAGTTAAAAAATTAAAGTTGAATCGTTTGCCACTTAACGAAAAGAGTGTTATCCCCAATGTCTACAATAATTTTAAGCAACACAATCCTTCCAATACTGTTGATAGTATAGTTAAAATTTCTTCTAAAGTAATGGGATATTCAAAATCAACTGTATGTAAAATTTTAAAAGAGGAAAAACTAGCTTGTATAACCCCACCCAAATCGAGAACAGGAAGACCAAAATTGTCGAAAGTGAATATGATAAGTTTTTCAAAAGTGCAATTCCTAGAATGGTCCACTTATTTTTGTTTTAACAAATAAATATCAACTGATTCCGATTTACCCAAAATAAGTAAAGACAAACTTTGAAAAGTTTTGCATGAGTTAAACTTTAAGTATGAAAAAGTTTGCAGGCAGTCAATACTTATCAATTCCGAAGAAATTGTGTGTTGGGGACGAGACTACCTCAGAAAAATAAAAAAAAATAAGGACAGAAAATAAGAACATTTATTATTCAGACGAAACGTGGGTTAACGAAGGGCATACTGTAGGGAGAGTTTGGAAAGACAAAACTATAAAAACATGTCGACAAGCATTTCTGGAAGGATATTCAACTGGTTTCAAGGAACCAACAAGTAAAGGTCGACGATTAATAATTGTTTCAATAAAAGAAAAATAAATAAAAAGATCCATCGGAATAAAATTTTAAGATATTAGTATAACCAAATTGCATATAGTAATTTAAGATAAGATTTAGTGTAGATAAGAATAGAAATTTGGTTGGCAAACAACCTTTTCCGTTTCCAACAAAATTATCAAAAAACCCCTTTATTTAGAATTAGAAGATATTCTAATCTTTTGAAACATGTATAAATTTTGTATTGACAAAACCAATTTTAAAATAAGCCATTTAGTTTTTTTCTGAAATAGAAATTAGACTTTTCCAAAATCATGGTAACCACAATTTGAGCTTTTGATTGGACGGTCGTTTTTTAAATGGGAATTTGTGAGCCGTTTATGGGGACCGGAGAGGTTAGTTATAATTTGGCCATCGAAAGAAACAGTCGTTTGTCTCAAAATAGGGTGTGGTTCGTGAGTTGGATACTGGTTTTGTGAAAAGAAATAAATAGTGTTGCAGAAAGAGATAACAAGGATTAAAGGAGGTTCGTGTATCTACCGTGGGCATTCTGTGAATTATATATGAAAGTTGTTTTACGGCATCAAGTTGACAAAAGGAGGTCTTTGTGTCATAAATAAGTAGCTGAGTGTTTGGAGAAGTGAATCAGATGTTTCTGGGTAGTGCAGGAGGTTTGCAGAGACGTCCGGAAGGAACCGAGGTGCCAAAAAGAAGAGATTACATCGTTGAGGAGACTGGATATTTTTCTGGGTATGTTTCAACATACAATTCAATAAGAAAAAAAGCTGTAAGTGTTTTTGTACAATTAAAATTATTATCTGTGAAGGATCTGTGTTGACATCATGGTCATTATCATTCAAATTTAAAAACTGAAGTTTGTAATATTAATCAAAAGTTTAAAATTTTATTTATTTTCTTGTATGCTGATTGATAAGATAACGGCTGAATTTGATGATTGTTTTATTCGTTCATATAAAATAAAGAACACGTAAGTTTTTGTTATATAATATTTTCTTTTATTATTATTCTTCTTCTCTATCCCGATAAAGGACAACTAGAAAATCTTTCAATCCATCGAACACAGGTAATATAAGGAGTTTTATTTTACATTTGATAACAAATAAGTTATATTTTTTTATTGCCTTAATAAACTAAGATCAAAGTTAAAATAAACAATCATAACAATATATATATATATATATATATATATATATATATATATATATATATATATATATACATATATATATATATATATATATATATATATATACGTTTAACAAATCAAATGTGTTAATAAGATTATAATTTAGACAAAATGCTCGTAGGTGTGCAACAAAATTCAATATTAATTTTTATTAAAAACTTATTAGATCGTTTTCCGACAGCCTTTTTCATATTTCGATCTACATTAAAATCCTTAATGTTCGTTTTTTATCTTAATGAGGTTTCACCACCGAAAGGGTCGGCGTTTTTATTACAACCCGGAAAAATTAGCCAGGTGGTAAAAGGTAATTTAAAGGGCGATAAATGGCTTCCGTCCGGTATTAATATTTATTATAAAAGGTTACATTTAAATAACAAATTGATATCTTTGATATTTATGTAGCATATCAATATTTTAAAGTAAATTAAATAAAAGTATTAGTAAAATTACAGGCTTTTTTGAACGAATAGAAAATATGCTATGTCTCTACAATTAATTCGAGACCTGACCTTCATTAGCAAACCTCTATATCTATTACGGTCTTTAACTATTCTCTTCTATTGACGTTTAGGGCGATTCTCGCTTTCTCGGTCTTCCAGTAGGTCTCTTCATCTGCATTCTTGCCTACATTCTTCCCTTAATCTGGCCCCTAACTAAGTATTTTTAAAAGATTCCAAGACAGCTGGGTCACCATAGACGAAAAGTACTTTTAAACCAGCTTCTACAGATCCTGATATTGAAGCTATGATTTTAGAGAATCGCAAAAACATTTTGGATTTTGCCATGGAATATAAATTTGTAAATAGTTTAACCAAGAGATGACTACAAAAAATTCTTAGAGTTGTCAGTGATTTTTCTAGGTAAAGTTTTAAAGCAAGAGGTTAGTTTCTATTATCCTGGATCCATTCATAGAGGCTAGACGAATGATATAAAGTCATATATGCGACAAAGATGTCGTTTCGCAGCCAATATAAGTTGAAGGAATAGGCTGCAAGGAATTTGTAATTTTGCAGTCTTCTCAGTATTGGTATACTTGAAGGCCTGAATAAAAAAACGCGTTTAAGTACCATTCAATAAGATTTGGCTTATGCAACAGCTGTTTAATTAACTGTACCAAAGATTTTTCACTGTATTGTGCCTAAAACTTCTGAACTACTTATGGTATCTTTCTGAATACCTTATTTCGATAAGTCTTTTTGATTTTAGGATATTTTCAGAATCAAAAAAATTAAACATTGCGATTATAAAAAAAAAGCTCCTGAAAACCCACCAAAGCATGCTACTGATATAAAAGCATTTTTGAAGAGCAGAAATCTGGAGCAGTTTTTTGCTATAAACTCTAAACATTTCTAGCTTTTACGATTTATGAATATTTATTATAAAAGGTTACATTTAAATAAGAAATTGAAATGGTTGATATTTATGTAGCGTATCAATATTTTAAAGTAAATTAAATAAAAGTATTAGTAAAATTACAGGATTTTTTGGACGAATAGAAACTCTATGCTATGGCTCTACAGTTAATTTGAGGTCTGGCCTCCATTAGCAAACCTCTATATCGATCACGGTCTTAAACTATTCTCTTCTATCAACTTTTAAAGAGATTCTCGCTTTCTCGGTCTTCCAGTAGATTTCTTTATCTGCATTTTTCCCTACATTTATCAGATTTTTTGGCATATCTGCGTACGAAGCTTGATAATTAAGGTACTCCTGACTTAAGGTAATTTTCATTACGTTCTTAATAGATTAAGAATTTTTCTGACGTTAAGATTCTTTACAACATTCTTACGCTACTGTCTTAAGGTCCTCAATTTGGTTTTTATTCGTTTATTCTATTGGTAGAATCTTAGCCGAAGTTGAGAATATTTGTCGTTTTTGTACTATCTTAACCTTCAAGATCTTTGGTCACCTACCAACAATATATTTGTAAGTTATTCCCATCTTTCTTAACAACACTTATCTGAAATAGATAGAATCTATTGGTAAACTGTTTCTATCTTAAAAAGCCATCACAATTTTCTATACATACTAGAGGCGAAAATAATCATCATCATCTGGGTGCTACAGCCCTTAGAGGGCCTCGACCTTCTCAAGCTTTCTACGCCATTCTGTTCTGTCCCTTGCTTGCATTTTCCAGTTGCCGACTCCGATCTTCTCGGCATCTTGTGTTACCCATCCATCCACCTCAGCGTCGGTCTACCTCGTCTTCTCATTTCCACGAGTTGCGCTGTTAGAATCTTTTTTATCATGTTCGATTCAGGGGCCGGGCTACATGTCCTGCCCACTGCAGGCGGTTTCGCTTAATTATAGTGGTAATATCTTTACCACCAAACGTATGCTTGTAGATATTCTGCTGTTCAAAGTTATATCTACGCCTCCATATTCCGTTCTCACAGACCGCTCCGAATATCTTGCGTAGCACCTTTCTTTCAAAAATCGATAGAGCGGATTCATCTGTTTTAGTTAGCGTCCATGCCTCTGATCCATATGTGAGAACGGTGACTATCAGTGTTCTATACAGCCTTATACGAGTTTTTTGAGACAGACGTTTGTTCGCTAAGTACTTTGATAGACCATGGTAACACCTGTTTGCAAATATTATTCGCCTTTCCTCAGATGTGTTATTATTGGGGTTAACCGATGTTCGGAAACAGTGCTATTGTCTTAATTGATGGAGATAAGTATCTTAGTCTAAGTCAATCTTTATTAGATAATTAATCAGACACAAAGTATAAGCAGAGATATATAAAAATCACAATTGTAAGTTGTTCTTTAAATATGAATCATTTGGGCTAGACTGTATATTATGTCTTTCTCGAGAGGGTATTAGATTTGGTGGTTTTGGAAAAAGCAGCAGACTTAATTTTAATTAGAAAGGAAAATAACATAAGCTTTTTGATCAAAGATCGACTCGAAGGAACAGAATAGGTAAACCAGGTGGAATTGGAGCCTACGAAAAAGCAAATTAAATGTTAAATAAGTTTTTACTACGTTTCGTCAGTGAGAATTTATAAATTTTTAGTTTTTGTTATTTAAGCTAAAACTGGAGTAACATCTAATCTGTTTGTTATACAGATTGATAATTTATATGATATACTTTTGTGTTGTTGACAATTTTTATGCTTTATATAACAAGTATCTATACTAAACTTATGTGGTATAATACAGTAGTCCAAGAAATTAACGCACCACTTCAAAAATTATTTGTAGACAAGCAAAGAATAAAAAATAGAAATTTACCAAATTTATTCTACATTTTATTAGTAATTTTAACAATTTGTCTAATCATCAGAACATATTGAAGTACAGGAGAAAAAAAAATAAACCGAAAATTCTAAAAAAATGACGATAAGAAAAGTAAACTAAAACATGAAAAAAGTCTAAAATACCGAGTGTTTCCACCTCTACTACGTATAACAGCCTCACATCGTTGGCCCATACTTAAAATTAATTGCCGTCTTTAATTTTGGTCTAGTTCTCTCCAAATCTAGATCACCTTCTCTTCCACTTCCTGTAAGTTGTTTGGTTGGATCCGTGTCGCTCTTAATCGCCTACCAAGGATATCTCAAAGATTTTTAATCGGGTTTCAATCCGAACTATGTGCTGGCCATTCCATAGTGTTAATTTATACCTCTTCTAGATAATTTCTGACGATCTGTGCAGCGTGAGGTCTGCATTATCTTGCATTAGACAGGCCATTCACGTTCCGACTTGTGGTCCCACTTAGTAGGACTACTAGTTGGATGTTCGTCTCCACTCACGCTCCGACTTTCTATCCAACTAGCGGTCCAACTTCAGTTCTAGGTTGTTTTCACGATGGTGTACATCGCTTAACCAAAAAATGTATCGAATAAACACTACGCAAAATATAATAATATGATATGTATGTTTAAAAAATTAGGTTTCGTTTCTCTAGTTATTTGTCTAGGGCTGAACTAATTAATTTTTTCAACTCTTGATTTTTATGACTTTTTAAGATGTAGGAAAAAATTATAGTTTTTAAAGATTTGTATAGGTATAAAATTTATATTTTATTTGTTTTAAACTGGAGCTGGGATTTATTTTGTTGTGTGTGTGTCGTATATTTTTAATAGGAATAATTGTTCGTGCAATTGAAAGTTATTTTCTATTATTTTTTTGCGAACTAGGGATCTTTTGCTACAACTATGATTTAATTTTCATTGTTTGTTGATAATTCTTCCGTAGCCAATCCGGAGTATCGGAAATTTACCTGTATAGGAATGTCCGAAATAGATCTACAGAAAGGAAAATGATTTGCCCTAACAAAAAGGTAATTTTCGTGCAATTGAAAGTTTATTTTCTATTAAATATTCGCGAACTAGAGATCTTTGCGTAAAGTATTTCATAGAAATCTCATACGTAACAGGTGCCGAAAGTCAACTGACTGAGGAAATTTTCGATCCAACCTGTGATCCGACTTCCAACTTCACCATTCACGCTCCGACTTCGTCGCCAGTCGGAAGTCGGATCTTCAAGTCGTCCCACTAGTCGTACCACTAGTTGTCCAACTAATCCAACTAGCCCACTCACGGTCCGATTTCAGATCCAACTGCAGAAGTTGGACCACTAGTCGTACCACAAGTCGGAACGTGAATGGCCTGCATTAGCTGCAACAGTTTCATTTTGTAGATCACTAGGTCCGTACGTACGGCCAAATAAATACCATTCCACACCATAACTGATCCTCCACCAAAAAATGTGATATGTGAGAAATTATACTAAGCATATCGTTCGTTGGGTCGTCTCAACACACGAACACGTCTGTCGTTATTGTACAAACAAAATCGGGGTTGATCAATAAATGGCACTCGTTTCCAGTCAGCCTTTAACCAATTAACGTGTTCTCTGGGAAAATGTAGTCTTCCCCTTCGATGCCCAGCAATTAATAGAGGAGCTCGAGCGGCAATCCTAGGTGTTAAGTCGCTGGCGAACAGTTTTAGTACTAATTTGTATAGTTTGCACGTATCGAAGCTGAATTTGTAGACTTCGATGTGTTACAAAACGTTGTCGAAGAGCAGAAATTTAAAAAATCGATCTTGAATAGGGTAGTTAACCAGTTTCGTCCTTTTCCTCGTATGCGAGTATGATTACTTGTTTCGTGGAAATTTTCTAACACCCGTGAGATAGATGTGTAAAACACATTAAATCGACGACCAATTCTTTGGTAACTCCAACTTTCTTCTGACAGTATTACTGCTTGGGACATTTATCTCGGGTTAAATTACGTGATTTACGCTCCATATTAAACAATTAATAATAATCAACAATTAAACAGTAGTCGAATAAAATTCGTGAACACTTGGAAATAAGTATATATTTATTATAAAATAATGGTTCCTACGACTTATAATGGAAGGGAAAGTGGAAGGAAGAAGAGGTCCAGGAAGAAGAAAATGCTCCTGGTTGAAGAATGTAAGAGACTGGACAGGTATGGACACACATTCGATACTAAGAACAGCTCAAGATAGAGAGCAATTTGCTGTAGTTATAGCCAACCTTCAGTAATGGAGAAGGCACCTTAAAAAGAAGAAGTTGTTTATAGTAGTAGTTCTAATTTGTGTAACGCAAACCTGTTGTTACAAAACTAAACATAACAAATTCTTAGTTCAATTTTTTGGCTTCTCAGGCCAACCTGTTCTTACATGTATTACAGTATCACCCGTGTACCAAAGGGTTAATACAACACGACATATAATGTATTTGATTGACATTCTGTTATTTTAAGTTTTCCTTAAATATCTAAAAATTATTGCTTAACAAAAACGAATTAGATCTGTAGCCTAAGAACTAATATTTAGGTAGCGTAATAAAATAATTTAATTTGTGTCTAATATTTTAGCTACCTATAATTTATAACAACTGTACAATACATTTTATTAACTTTTAAATTTTTATTATTTTTTAATAAAATTAAAAACTTAATTTTTATTAATTTAATAAAAAGTTAATCAGTTAATAAAATAATTATAGCCAGAATGATTGCCAATATTCGGAACGAATAGGCACTGAAAGAAGAAGAAGTACAATACATGAAAATTGACAAATGACAAACCACTGTAGTAAAATACCATTATTATGCTTTTATTTTCGAATTTCAGTGTGCGATATAATCTCTTGTACTGCATTACAATTTGGTGTAATATTTAGACAAGGGGGATACGCGTTTATGGCAAAATCAATAATATGTGACAGCTGGTTTTGATTTAATGAATAGGTTTTCGATCCAATAAGTCAGATTTGACAATGAATGTCACAGAGCCGGTACATTTACCATTTATCTATTAACAATAAATTAGGATAATAAAGCATTTTAGACACTCTTGCAACCAAACAATAAATTTGCCATATCAAATATTTTTTTGATTTTTTGTGTAAAATACAATAACTTAACATATTTAAAAAATTTATTAAAATTGTGGATTTAAGTTTACCCATCGTTTTTTAATTTTTTTTATTCACAAAAGAAAACACCAGTTGAGTCCTTTCTCAATATTCAAATTCTGTTTAAATGTTGTCCCTGCAACAAATTACTTGCGCTTTTTCTATAAGCACAGATTATGGTGCTTAAAAAAGAAAATGTAAAATTTTCACCTCTTAGGGGAAGCGCCCACCAAACTGGCATGGCAAGTGGCAAGTAGCAAGTAGTTGCTATAAAATGTAACAATGAAAAAGAATAATTCAGTGCATACCAAATTGACAGTGACGCCATTCATTCTAATCATTCGTTTGCATTGGTTAAATTTTAAATAACATACTAGACGCGTGCTACTTGCTACTTGCCACTTGCCATGTCAGTTTGGTATGCGCTCTCACTTACCCTTTAAAATTGTTGCATTTATGAATAAACTTAAAAACATCAATTTTTATTGAAATCCGAAAATATTTAAGGTGTCCATGTGTAAGGCATGTGCGCCCTATTCTCAATCTTCAAATGATATATTTGTCCTTTCTTTTATATACAAATTATATACAAATACGGCCCATCCGGCTGGTTCCGTGCATAAATTGTGATATTAAAAAATTAAAAAATACGGCAACAATTTTTTTAAAAACTAGCCTAATAGGGGCCAACTTATCAGACTGTTGCCTTTCTTGCGAAACGTAAGCACTGCAGTACAAAATGTAAATCTATTGAGTGCCATCACTGAACGAAATATATCTATTCCTGTACCATTTGTTCGCTTAAGGTCTTTTAGATTACGATGACCATTTCTATATACACACTAGGTAGAGGAGGCCAAATAATGCCTTTATTTCAACAATATTGGTTCTTCTATAAAATGCTTTATCTTTGTAGGCTAACGCTTTTTTATTTATCAATACATTGGTGCAGACCGTGACACCTTCAAGCATTTCTTCATAAAAAAAGAAGCCAATCTAAAAGAGTCTCAGCATTTTTAGCATATGGTTTGGATCCTGGTAAGTTCGAAATTATGTTCTCTGCCCTCGTTTAATCGGATATTACTATGGTGTTTTCTCCATTTTTTTGGAATCCCAACCTAAATAATAAGGATATTTTTTATCTTATTTTCGCTTATTTTAGATTCCAATACTTCTTGTTCCTCAATTTATTTATTTTGTTCACTATCAGACTGATTACTTATGTGATCAATTTCGTTTTCATCGTCGGTGTCCATAATTTCGTAATCATCATCTTCGAGTTCCTGCCAAAGTGCCAATAGTTTGGCTTGTTCTTTTTCGTAATTCATTCTAGAGAAAAAAGTTTATATGTACAACAAATAACGCCACGAATTAAAATTGTCTTAGTTACCTTGCGAATTAAAATTGTGTCTTCGTCACCCAGGTGGGGTCTAATCGGATTGCAGAATACTGTACTCACTTTGACGATCAACTTACAACTGAAATTGGTTCAGAATACCCAACGGCAACATGTTTTAGGAAGCTATAGGCAACCAATAAAACATCCGTGTATTAATCATAGAATTATACTAGTTCTAAGTGTGTTGGGGGTACTATTAGACCCCACCTGGGTGACGCCGGGTTAAATATAATTTAATTCGTATGCAAATATACTTAAAAATTTAAAAGCCGTCCCTGTTCACCTATATAACCTACCACTGGAACGTGCTTACATGTATTTTTAGTTTCATTAAAATAAGGGTTATGAGAGGGTCGTAACTAGCTGTTTATTATTTGGTTATTCATAGTGGTGTACCAAATACGCCACAGGTGTAGCAATGCAAGTATATCTTTGAATTATTTTTTAGTCATTCATGCACAAAATATATTCCTGTTTATAAAATCACATTTTTTATCATGAGGAATAAAACGCATATTAGTCAGTTTGTATTTTAAGGGATCAGATTCTAATTAGAATCCCAGTTCGGATTCGGAAGGATATTCAAGTGAACAAGAAGAAATTTTTGGTGAATATGAAAATCAACTAAATATAGATGACTTATATTAAAACAAAGATGGATCAATCTAATATAAAAAATGTTGGAAAAGTAAATTAAGTAAAACTATCAACTATAAAAACCAATATTGTAAAAGTGCTTCCCAGGCCCAAAGCATATGCTAAAGATATAACAGAAAAAAATTTTTTTTGGCCTTAGGTTTAGACCTGTTAAGCCAGACAATATAGGTTTAATACATAAAAAAAATCTACTACACTTCCTTAAAATTCATGACAATTTCCTAACCGTTCGTTCATTCGCATATATTTTATGGCTTCTTGATTATACCGAAATTGAAACATCCAGTGGTTAAGGTCGTCATAACTGCCATTACAGTCACATATATCAGTTTCAGAAAGTTTAAGTTTATATAAGCAAGTATTTACTGTAGCATGTCCAAAAAGGCATCTAACGTACATAGTATAAATTTTCCGAGAGATGGGGCTTCTGTCACTTGGAGGAGTAATGAAGATATATACTGCAGTATGTATTTTTACTACTGTTAGTAAAGGATTGCCACTCAATTTCCCAATTAAGTCTAACATGTTTCTTCCTAGCTGAAACTATATCCATTTGGGCAACTCGTTTTACTCTATACTCACTAAAGTAGCGTCTTTAGCCAAATGGTCTACTTTTTCATTGCCTGGAATATTAGAGTGACCTTTAACCCACACAAAGTTAACAATTCTTTTTAGAGAAGTTAAGATCCTTAGCTTTTCAAGCGCATCTAAATTAGTCTGTTGGTATATATGTATTTAGAGAAGTGTCTTAATGCGAGGAGGACGGACTGTGAGTCAGATAAAATTATATATCGTTCGAAATATAATGTGCTATTAATTATCCAATCCAACGCCTTGACAATGGCTACCAATTCAGCTGTGAATATTGAGCAATCTGATTTTAATTTGTACTGAAAATAATCTTGAATATTGTCTATGTAAATGGCACAGCCAATACCAGCAGGCAATTTTGAACCATCGGTATAAATTTTACACGAATGGTTAGAGTCTTCCAGCTTGTTCTGTACTACTAAATCTTCGTGAACAATTGAAATATATGAAGGAATTACTACAATAGGTTTATATTCATATAGTAAGTCATAATTGGAGCCAAAGAATGGAATCCCTCCTCCATTGAATGAAATATTGGGATAAATTGGGAAAAGCAAAAACTAGAGTTGGAGAGTTTTTATTTGCCCACCATTTGTTTGTTAGTTTTTCAACAAAGAGACAAGATATTTTTTGTAATAAGCTATTTTGTTGCATTTTTGTTTTTGTTAATTAAAGTGGCGTTTAAAATAATTTTTTCTGCCAAAAATAGACGTCTTAAATGTAAAGGTGGCTCGTTACATTCTGTCAAAAGGGCTGGTGTGGGAGTAGCTTTGAGAGCTCCTAGGACTAACTTTAAAGCTTTGTATTGTATTTGATCCAATTTATTCAAACGAGATATGCTCTGTAAAATAATAAGTTTATTTTCGGGTCTGCTCTCCAATCGTATCGATTAACGGCCTTAACGTTATTAAGGCTTTTTTTCACATTTGGTAATGCAATTATACATATGCTCGTTCCAGTTTAATTTTGAATCCAAGGTAACATAACAGATAAGGCAAGTGCTTTTACCAAACTGTATTTTAATGATATTTATTGCAAATATGGGGGTCTGTACTAATATACAAATACAAAAGATAAGACCAAATTACAAACGCGAAAGAGACGCTAGAAAAACAACGAAGTATTTAAAAATACAACAGAATTTTAGGGAATTGTGGACAACTGTGTAAACGAGCGCGGAAATATTTACAGCTTGTACGAATTTTCATATGATTTATACTGGACGGCTCTTTCGACAATTGTTAGAAAAGCAATAGGTACATAATAAGGTCAAATTGTGACAGTTCAAGCAATGCTGCCTTTTTAGAGGCAGATGTAGTTTTCTATATTATATACCAAATAAGCCAGCGAAATATGAACTAAAAGAGTTTGTACTATATATGACTTCCAAACAATATATGTTACCCATATCGAGTTACACTGTGGGCAGAAGCCAAAACCAGCTTTAAAAAATCTAATAATTCTGGGATATTACCCAAAGATTTTTGAAAAAAGAGAAGTGATATTGTTATGGAAACATCCTTAACCCTTTCTTTACTAGACCTGATCAGCGACGCAGTGCCACCGTTTCCAGATTTTTAAAGTGCCAGCAGTACCAGCAACGTATATACACGGTTGTTCATTAAATTCAAAAAAAAACTCAGAAAATGCTCTTTAATGTCCAAAAAAATATATAAAACAAATTTTCTGCTAAATTAGGCATGTGTTTTTTGTTGACACTGACTGTTCCACAAGAGTTAGTTTTATGGTCAAATAGGTAACTTGACAAACTAAGACACGTGTACCAGTTATCAGTAAAAAGTAGGGTTTCATAAGAGTGGCAACCAGAGATCCAAGGCCGATATCCTTATAATGATTTATTTTACTGTTTTTACCTACATAAACAATAAAGTATAACAGATAACCCGTTTCACAGTCAAACAAAAGAAAAAATTTTATTTCAAATGATGGCGTTTATTTCTTATAAACTGTTTAAACTGCAGCCGTCCTTTTAATAGAACCAAATTTTCCTCGATTGCCAGATTTTGGACTGGCGTAAAAATTATTAGCAAATGAGTTTTTTACTTGCAAAAAACGCCTTGCACCTTGTAAAAAGAATCCGCTTGAGGTTGATCAACATTTTCAGTGAAGTGTAATATTCTCAGTATAGACTGAAAGCATATCCGGTATATTACACTAAAAATATGGGTGTATATAACAAATCGTTTGTTGATCAATTTTCTGCAAGTTTGGCTTTTCTATGGCGTGCTGCGAG